>OZ038496.1:23004850-23212350 GCA_964036315.1 Acanthosepion esculentum
GTGAGTGACAGACACACACAAATAGTGAGAAATATCTTTGTTTCTCTTTCAGCACAGTAGACATAAACAATAACATACTTTTTGATTTTTTTTTTTCTTAAAGCAATTATTAAGATAGAAAACAAACACCTCAGTAAGACTTCATACACTTCTTCCTTTGTCACGCAAACAAAACATTTGTTTATAATTTAAATAATTTAACAATTAAAAATGTTTTAAGTAGTTGCTCATCCTGTAAAAAGCCTGTAATAAAAAAAAACATTTTTTAAACAGGCAACAATATTGATCGAATCACAAAATTGATCGCAAGTGTAAAGTTTGGAATAAATTACTCAACTGAGATTTTAAAAAAAAAAAAAAAAAAAAAAAAAAAAAAAAAAAATGAGAATTGGGGGTAAAAAGGGATGAATTAAAAAAGCAAGTCATACTTCCACAAAAACTGAATTTATTCATTCTGATGAACACAAATTCCTAATTTTGAAAACCCCTCTAGTGCCCAACTGGGTATTCTCATGGGCCCTAATTTGTGCAGGCCTGCTATCAAGAAATACGAGATCGAATCACCCCCACAACACCACCCTGATTAGCTGAGAGTATTCTAGCAATTGAGAGGAATTTTTTATTTTATGCAGCCAAACGTTTTTATTTCGTGTCTTGTGAGGGAATGCCAATAAAGTTATTTTTGAGTTGTTGACATGATTTTTAAAAACATTTCAATATTCTTTGTTTCCCTTCTTGTCTAATCGAGTTAAAAATACAAAAAATAAATTAATAAAATAAACTTTCTCAAATAAAAGAAAAAAAAAAAAAAATATCACTGATCATGAAACCGAATGAATAAATCATTCATTTAAAAATAAAGTTTTCCCCCCCAAATTATATTGCGTTTCCTTTTTATATTGCAGTATTTTTAAAGTGGAAAGCTACAAAACAAACGTTCTCAACTAGAAATTTTGCATTTTTAAATTTGACCTCAGCATGCCAAATTTTAGAAAGTAAGTGATTTTTTTCTTGTTGCATTTTTAAAAAAAAATTTTTTTATCTTTCTTTTTTAATTTTATTACACCGGCTATTTCTGACTTTTTACTACCCTCAATTTACTAACAAAAATAAATTTCAGTCCAGTCAGCGCAACATGGAAAACGACTAAATGAAAAAAAAAAAGAAAATCAAATTTTTTTTTTTATTGTTAGATATTTCTCTTAAAAGGAAGACCTTTTACGAACTTATCCAGTGGCAATTTTAAAAAGGAAATTATTATTAAACTAGCGTTTAAACTAAAGTTGTTCAACCGTTATCGACAAAAAAACTAGGCTCAAACAAAATCAAATTTTGGACGGAGAATGTAATACTTCTCTGGTTGCCAACCTTTTAACGGTTAACGTTAAAAGGTTGGCAACCTCTTTAAAACATTATAAATACCTCCAACTGCACACAAACATTTTATCATCTGGGTATTTAATTTTAGACTCGTGGGGGGGGGGAGTTAGAATCATTGGTTCAGGATGTTAATTGTTAACTGTGTACCTCCACTAATTCGGTAGGTAAGGTTAAAAAAACAAAAACATGAATAATTAAAATGAAAAAAGGTTTCATTTTAGCTTTAATTGAAAGCTAAAGATTTAAAATTTTACTATTTCCAGTAAGCAAAATACTCTGTATTTCAAACAAATTATGTTGTGTAATCGATTTTATTTTTTATTATACACATTTGTAAACAGAAGTTAATTCTCCGTTTTAAAAATCTTGCAAAAATAAAATATATTTCTGGAACGTTATTTGAGAAAAATTAGCAAATTTCAAGTTAAATTAATCTGATTTGAAACCTTATTTATAGCATAAAATGCTGTATTCAAACATTTAACAAAGGGGTCTTGTTTTTCTGGCGTTAATTTATTGACAGCCAAACGTGTTCAGAGTTAAGTATGCTGGAGCAGACGATAAAGTTTACAATTTTTTTTGTATTTTTTGCCGTAAGGAGGTGGGCAACCCTTAAAACACGAACTTTTAATGATAAATTTATCGGTTTGTATATCCATACTTCAGAAATTCTGCATGTAATCACAAATACAAAAAATTCAAAATTCTTTTATAAATATTCGGGGTTGGCAGATTGTAATAAGCTTCACTTTTAAAAGCCTTTACAAGATATAATTAGTAAATATAGTTTTACTTAACAATATTTCTTAATTATTATCATACTGAAAATTAATTTTAAGATTTAAAACTTTATAAATTATTCAATTTAAAATTGTTAAAAAAACACAAACAAAAAAAACATTGTAAAGTCATTTTTTATCGAATTTGAAAACTGTATGATGGAATTTTTTAAAAAAATCAATACCAAATCAATAGACATTTTTAGACAAAGAATCATATAGTTGAACAAGAACATTAAAAGAACTAATCAATGAAATTTCATCATTCCCCGTAAGTGAAATCTTGGAAAACCTGCTGCAGAGAAGTTTCGAAAGGCCTAACAAAAAAGATATTTACAAAATTGGCTGAAGACAAGAAATCAGATTGACACTGTGAGTAGTGTGCCTTCCAGTCCGAACAGCTCATTATGATGAGTTCAAATCACGGCTTGTTGCGTTTCCTTTGCAGGAATTAAAATAAATACCTTGGGGGGGGGTGAATTGATCTCTTTCCCATCATCTATTGCTTTAGGGTAGACTGAAATATCTAACTTTGGGTGCCAACTAAAATAAATTCAAGACCGTGGAGAAGAGCAGTGAGAAACCACTCTGCTGGCTTTTCTGAAAACTCATGGCAATGTACAAATAACAAAGGAAGTCTGTGGAGAGCCATGATCTGTAAGCCCTCAAGAGACATGTCTCAGTTAACTTGTTAAAAATCGTGGTACTTGAGCAGCCATAAAGTTCAATTTATGAAGTAACAAAGTTTCTATCTTTACAAGAGTCAGATCAGGCCAAGAATTGGGTATGGCTACCATATCTAGGTTGGTGCTACCCAGCCTCGACAGAGTTCAGAAGCACTTACGTGGCCTTGTTGGTAATGAACTATTCTCCACACTGCGACCCTTATCCCACTACTTTATCGCTATTACTATGGCAAACGTTCAGACGAGTTACATTCTTTAGTTTTAATTCTACCAGCTCAGACCTTCACAGCTAGAACCTGCCATACCATCTTTACGGTGTCAAACCATCTTCATTGTGTTTTTCTTTGATAAGGAGCAAGTTCTACTCACAGCTTCTTCACAGGAAATGTTGCTTTGTGTGCCAAAATCCCAGGTAGATGGTCTCTTAAGTCCAGAGTCAACCGATATCTATCCTCCACGTCCTATTTGTTACTTCCTCATTCCTTACAATCTTAACCAGGAACCCGCTACCTCAAGTGGGCCTTGTACTGGGTGAACGTGAACTAACAGTAAATAAAAGGAAAATGTCTCTTGCTGCCTTTTAAAAATCCATTTCTGATTTTTCTCTTTCTTTTCCGAGTTTCCTATACTGAAATAAGCTATTATTAACTCGGTCTGAAACTCCACTATGAAAATAAGTGGGGAGGTATTGTTCACACTTTGAAGGAAATCTTATGTACCAATGAAAGTCTTTAAAATTATTCACTTCCAGTATAACACGTGCGAAAGATTGATGTCTGTCTGAAGTAGAAGACTGTAAGACATGAAGAAATTGTTTTACTATATATTCGTACTGCTTGTAAGTTCTTGAGTTGTCCGTTTTTGGGGGTTTTTTTTTTTTTTTAAATTATTTCTACTGCTTGGTGTAAGTTAAAAAAAATCTGCCGAGTTTAAAATTTTAAAAAACATGAAGCTACCTCTGACGACAGTTTTCCTTAGGACCAGGAAAGCTAGCAAGTAGCAAAAAATAAAAACACACTTCCTTTGGTAATAATGTTTTAATAAGAATGTAATAAGTTTATGTCCAATATTTTTTAAATGTTGGTAGAAAAGTCAGCAAATACATAATTTACGTTTAAAATAGGTAATTTTTAATAAACTTGAAATGTTTTAGTTTTAAAAAGCAAGCAATAAAGGAAATCTTTTTTTGTTAAACCCACAAACCAAAAATGGGTCTTATTTTTATGATCCTAACAAAATACCTTTCTTCAGTCACGCTAGTGGTTAATTTATTGATTCTCCCCACCATCATCGTATTATTGTCCATTAAGAAACGTGAAGAAAGAAGAATGCAATGAGTACAGTTAAAGTTTGAGAAGGGCTTTCCTTTCAGTACCTTGTAAACATTAAGTTTCTGAAGTTTTGTAAGTTCAAATTGCGGAAAAATCAAAATTGTTCACGAAAACTTTACTCTCACAGGACATAGAATTTAGGGGAACACAGCGAGCCTGTGTGAATAAATGGGCAAGGAGAGTTCGACAGAGGGAGATGCGCTAATGGCTGCAAGGAAATTGTGGAGACCCAGGATTGTCCACATTCTGAAGAACACTGCGCATAGAAGAATTCTAATCCAAACAATCGAACACTGTTAGTTAAATTTAGTGACAAAATAACAGATTCAGTATATGATGACCCTATTTTTCTTTTAATGAGTCACAATATTTAAACTTTTTAACTTTACAATTTGTTTAGCTCAACAATAATCATTTTCTTAAAAAAAAAAAACTATTAAATTAAATAAACGCAAAAATATATATTTTTTTTTGTAAAATGAGAATTAAAAACAAGACTGACGACGGAAAAAAAGTTAATTTTAAAATAAATAAATAAACTACTAGGACGTCTAAAAACGGTACTAATGTTTAAAAATAAAATTAGTTTTAAAACATAAGTAATTGCTTCAAGACAGCATTTAAAAATAATTTTTTTAAATTACCTTGAGTTGAAGGAAACTAAGTAAGCTGAGAGATGTAACGCCCACCCTTTTCGAAGGTAAGAGACAAAATACGTCGAGTGAGTCAGAGTAATGAAGTTAAAAAAGTCTTAAACCAAACTATTGGATAATTTTAAAAATAAATCTGAATAATTACCCACCAAACAGAATATGGGCACCAAGTCAACACTATCTCGGTGGTGTTGCCCAAATCACGTTTTTGTTAATAAAGAAATATTAGCGAATGCCATGGGACGAAAACATTGAATAAAAAGTTTTTGTGAATTACCGAACTAGAAATTTACTAAGCTAAGTAATTTATTTATTTACGTAAGGTTCGTTATGAAAACACAGCGCTTAAGCTGCTTGACCATTCCTACCGGGCGATATCTCACTTTCAGGAGTTGGTTAGGGCGTGACCACCTCGGTGGTCACGGTTAGGGTCGCTGACATAGCGTTCCCAAAAGAAGTGTTGGGGGCTTTTTTCCCTAGTCCATACGTGTAGTATCCCACTTTAAATTCAACCTTGCTGTGACATAGGCGTGCTGAATTTTCTTTTAGCTTATGACTTTCTAAGCGTAGCTTAAAATGTGGCGCAAGGGACACCCAATGAGGATCGAACCCGCTACTCAGTTCTAACGAAACAAGTTTGCTAACCATTCCACCACATCGAGGTGCTCCTTTTAGTTTTTGAAAGTTTCTTATGTTTCTGTGAAATTAACCTCAACTTTGCACGATTATACGGAGTGGAGAACTCAAGACAAAAAGGTATTATTATTTAATTCCATTAGAAAAAAAATTGCCTTCCTCTCCTGAAGAAAACCACGGTAAAATTCTCGATAGGCAAGTGAATAAGACAGTCACAAAAAAAAAGTTAAAGTAGTAAGTAAAAAACTAATTAAAAAGCAGGTGAATCAGTTAAACAAAATCATTTCCATCCTGTCCCCACCCCGCTCAGTTTTGTTTAGTATACTACATAAGTTTTCTTAGCAAGTTGAAAATATTCAAAATAAAAAAATCGTAATAATAAAAATTTATAATATCGTTACATAACACTCTCACTCTAGCAAACTATTTTAAGACGCACAAAGTTACAAACAATATGGATTTCATTGTAAATGTATTGCTATTGCATAATTTCCAAATTTTTGTTCATTATTTTTTTATTATGAGCAGAAGAGACTCCATTTGGATTTTTTCATGACTAAGCAACCACCTGTGACAGGAAAATCCCAAATTCTTTGGTGGAGTAGCTTTTTTTCTTCTTCCTACAAAGACGAGTCACCAATACAAAAAAAAAAAAAACGAATTAATAATGCAATCAATGTTTATTGAGGAAAAAAAAAAGGAATTAAAAATAATAAAAATAAAATAATAATAATTAATAAATAAAAAAAAACTTTGAAGTTGAAACACTTTTCATATGTTGATCTGTTGCTCGCTTCGCGTGATTTCCTTTCTTTTTTTCTTTGCATACCTTTTTTTATTTATTTATTGGTAATTCTACAATGGCAACATTTTATAAAATTAATATAAATACACAAAGAAAAAAAACATTAGGAATAGAAACTAGCTTCGAAATTTCTGATAATAACTTTTTTAAATTTGCATTTATTTAACTGAATTTTATGATGGTACGGGTAATGTGACGAGGTATATCGTATTTCGACTCTTGTTTTTATTAAGAAAAATAGTGACATGATTTCTTAATTTTTTTTTTTTTTTTTTGTCGTTTTCACTTTTCAATCATCATTAGCTGCATTTGTATTTTTCGTTTTGAAAGATTTTTTTTTTATTTTCAAATTTTCTTTAAAATGTTTTTCTATGATTCTTCAAAAGAGAGATAAGCTGAACCAGACATGACATGTTTAGATGCAATATGAAACGCAGTCATTATCAATAACTTAAAAAAAAATATTTAAAAAAAAAAAGTATTTTGAATTTTCCAAGATTTTTTTTCTCATTCCTTTGCATTCTTTCTATTTTTTCTCTCTCATTTCTGTTCTCTTTCATTTCTATTTTTCATCTATTCTCTACTCCCCCCTCTCTCTCTTTTATTCTCTATTTCTCTCTTTATTCATTCCCTTATCCCGCCTATTTTTTCTCTCAATAGGTAAGGGAAATTTAATTCCAATACACATATATTAAGTTAATAATTCAAGTATTTAGTTAAGATGTTTTAAAATTTAAATTAAATATGATAGGTAATAACAAATATTAACAAGAAAACACTGAATTTATAGAATGTGATGGATTGTTTAAGTAAGTAACTGAAGTATTTATTGCTTGTATTGAAATATCTCGGAGAAGATCAGGCTGTGTGACATAGTCATGTCATATTGTGTTTTTTATTTCTTGTTTTTTTTTTTTTTTTACTGTTATGGTAGTGTTCTATTAGGGTCTGATCTACTTCGAAATTTGACCAGCATTCATATTGAAATGCCTTCTTGGTTGAGTCAAGAACATTTCATCACCTTGATCATGTAATGTCGGGAATATACTTTCTTTTACTATTGTAGGTAATATTAAGTTGTCATTTTTGGTCATCCATACTTTTAGCTGAGCTCTCCTGCCAGTAAGATAACTGAATATTTAAGCAAGCCTTCATCTGATATGGCAAGAAACGACAAAAAAAATCCTCAGTATGCCATGTACTGGACATTACAAAGCAACAGACACTGACTTCTTATAGATTATGACTAATTGTTTAAAATAACTTTTTCCTGGAGTATAAGATCCTGGAGTAAGGAGAACTAAAAATTAATTAATTTTGGGTTAAACTTGCTTATTTTTGTTAAGAAAGTATATCTTTCTTTTATGTTTCGAATGAATATGACTTTATTTTGGAAATTAAGTTTTAAACTTTTGTGTGTAGGAGGTCAATTTACAATTTTTTTTTTCTGAAAATAGCAGGTCTTTTCCATCTTTGTGTCAAATCCTTTCAGGTGATTATCATGGCTCTCCACAACTTAGTCTTTTGTTGCTCTAAGTAATATATCCATCCTCTTTATCTCTGTTCTGCTATCCATTCACGCAAACTGTGATCATGGCTCTCCACAACTTTTTTTACTCTAAGTAACATTTTACTATCCATCAAGCTTTGTTTTTGTTCTGCCATCAATTTACACAAGCTTGTTAATTCAGCTACTCCTTGTTTTCCTGACTTGTTTTCAGTGTGTTCTGTGAGTGTTAAATTCTAGACCCTCTTTCCTCATTATATGTCACTAAAATTTAATCTCTCATTTTGATTGCAAGTTTCCCTGTTCCTATTTTCTCTAAGCCTTCCTTGTTGCTCACATGTTTTGTCTATGGTATTCTTAGTATTTGTTGATAGAACCAAATCTCTGTTACTTCAAGTGATATATAAAACTTTATGAAACTTTAACTTTTCATCTGAATATATTGATTAAAAATAATTTAATTCAATGAGTGATTTAAATGTTTTCACAATGTATACCCAGTAAATGAACTGTTATATTAAGTTTCATAAACAAATTAGTAAAACCAATAAATTACATAATGATCAACACCAGAAGATTGTGTTGTGTCTGAAACTCCAAGTCGTGCTATCAGTGAGGGATTATATATATATATATTATATTATATATATATATATATATATATAATGATAAAAGTACAAATAGGAAATGTGTATCAATCTAACATTTCACTTTTATTAAAGTTTTGTCAGAGATTGAGAGAAAACAGACAAAAAGACAGAAAACACTGATATTTGCAATTATGTTTGGATCAGTTCACATGGGTCAAACGTGTTCCTTCCACATGTATTAAAACCATAGATAATTCTATGTGTATCTAGGTTTGTGAAGATTCTTGTATGTCTAAGTGGGCATTGGATGGTATTGTGTATGTGTGTCTGTCTAGTGGGAGTTTTATCTTCACCTTTGTGCAGTCAGTTTGTGCAGTGCGGGTATTACAAGGTTCTAATTTATGGCTGACGTCTTTAATAATTTATTCTTTGTATTAGATATAAGCCAAACTCTTTAAGAATGGATTCAAAGAAAGACAGTGACGTAATGTATTGTTTTAGGTGTGTGTTTATAGTTGGTAATAATTTAAAGTTTTCAATGAATTTTCTCTTTAAAGTATTATGTTCTTTTTTAATTAGGGTGGCATTAGTGAAATCAAAATTATGCCCAACATTGTTTTGGTGCAAAGTGAGAGAGTTCATTGATGCCACCTTCATTAAATAAGAACATAATACTTTAAGCAGAAAATTCATTGGAAACTTAATAATAACATTATTACAAACTATAAACACATGTCTAATACATTACATTACTGTCTTTCTTTCTTTGAATCCATTCTTAAAGAGTCTGGCTTATATTTATCTATACAGAGAATACATTCCTAAAGAAGCAAGCCATAAAATCAGAGCCCTGTGACTTCCCACTGCGAGGGTGGGCTAAGATAAAAATTCCTACTAGACAAACACACACAATTACAAATACACATTACCATTCATTGTCCACTTAAACATAGAAAATTATTTACAAACCTTCATTCACATGCCCAAGCATAATTGCAAATATCAGTGTTTTCTGTTTTTTTGTCTGTTTTCTCTCAATCTCTGACAAAACTTTAAAAAAAGTGAAACCTGTTAGATTTATAAGTTTCTTATTTGTTCTTTTATTTTATCATCCTGTCAGACTCTGATCCATATTTGATCTACATTTCATTATATATATATATATATATATATATATATATATTGTGGAGTGTAGGAATATTTCTTAGATAAAGCATTGACAAGTATGATTAATTTGGGGACTTCCTCAGTACCTGTGCACACCTCTTGAATTAATTGGCACTTCCCTCTCCAGGTCAAATTAAAACCCGATAGCTTAGCACAATGGAGTAGACTGGGTTCCATAGCTATGAAATGCAGCCAAAGTGGTGATGACATATCATCATTGGATGGAGGGCTTCCTAAACAGGAGTCACTTGCCAAGGCAGAAGGTTTTCCACAATGGAATCAATGGCCATATGTCCATGTTCCAGGTGAGCAATGGCTGTGGTTTGACCTGGAGAGGGATTGTCTCTCCAGGTCTACTTGCCCAAGACATATTACACATGAATGAATATCTCTTGGACTTTCAACCCAGATATGTAAAGTGAGCTGGTCAGGTGCTCAACTGCACAGCAATTGTATGACTACACCTAGTTGTCAGAATGATATTGATGTACATGAAGTAGGGAGTCAGTTTTCTATTGTTATTAACCTGCAACAGAAATTTGTCGTTAACAATGAGCTATCCCGTCCTGGGTATGACGTTAAACTGCATCCGTGTCCTGGGTAAGACGATAAACTACATCCAACAGCAAGGCCTTTGATCAGGAGGTTTTGAGGAGCGTGGAACCACCTCTTAATTGCTGATGTTTCCAGGTCCACTCTGACCCGGGGTGGTAGCACCTGTTAGGGTCCCAGCTATGGGCAAATAGTGAAATCCCAAGGTGTGTCCGCGTCCTGGGTATGACGATAAACTACGTCCAACCAAAGGGCCGTCGATCCAATCAATCGGCTGGTCATGTCATGCCCCATCACATCTAACCTATCCCAAAACAACTACAATTTACAATTAACTTTCCCACCCAAACCCTACACTAAATATACTAACACTTTACCCCTAAAATGTGATGAGAAACAATGATGTTGCCAGCTATATGTTTTTGAAACAATGACGTTGCGAACTATTCGTTTTTGAAACAATGATGTTGCCAGCTATACGTTTTTGATATATCTAGTAAATACTGGATCTGGCATTAAATAACCTATAGTGGTTGATATGCCATAAAACCCCAAACAAACGAACAAACAAACAAACAATGAGCTATCAAACTGCAATGATGAAACTTCCTATCATCCAGCAGTTACTGAATTAAGTAAAATATAACTGATCCAGGATTTCTTTTTAAAATTTTAAAACATATTGGGATAATTTGTCTTTTTGAAGTTTTGAAATTTGGGTTTTAATTGCAAACAAAAAATTCCAATCAATGTACATTCAATGATTATCGGTAAAATCTATAAAATCATCCATACTGACAGATCTGTCAATACAACATAATTCTCTTTAGTAAAAAAATATCTTTGGAAAATAAAATTTTTTTTTTTTTGAAACGTTATATATAAATAATTAGTCAGCAATTATTCTTTTAGGCATGTTTTAATGAAAAGTATAAACATTTTATGCCTATTAAGTTTAATTATCTTTTTTTCTAAATTGTGAATGATCCTTTGCAAAACTGACTAATGCAGATATACAAAATTTCCAAAATCAATATGAATGCTGTGTCCAAGCTTTTGGCTCATGTAGGTACTAAATTTGTCTGTCATAAACAATAAGTACTTAAGTAAAATAAGGTGTTTTAATATATATATATACATATTTGTGCATATTAACATGAAGCTGAGATATATATTTGTATATTACTTTTCTTATCTATATAAAAGTGCCCTAAATGCTCTTAAAATAACTTTTTAATGTGTCTGTATATTGCAGATATATAATGTGAAATTTAGTTTTAATTTCTTTTGTAATTTAATACAGATTTTTAAGTTAAAATCTGTACTCATTTTATTTTGTCAAAAACAACATGGAATTTGAAAAGCATAACTATGGCACCTATGTAACATTTGAATATAGTAATATTCAAATATATACAATGGTAAATGTATCTTCCAAACATAAACACCAATCATATGATGGACACACTTAAGTTCATAATAAAAGCTAAGAGTTTAATTAGCAATATTTTTTACTTGTTCAGTAAAAACTACTTTAAAATACTTAGGCAGTATTAATGCTTATTTAGGGTTTGTGTGCACACACAATGCATTAAAACAACATAAATAAATAGATAATTGTTTTTATTTTTGTTATTTGTTAACAAGGCTATCAGACAGTTCAGGTTTTATTTTAAACTAATTTTAGTACTATGGCAGAATTGTTGTGGTGAATATTATTTATTCTACTAAGTATTGCTTTAACTGATGACTGTATTTATTTGTACTAAATAGAATATTACTATTATCATCATCATTAGTAACATTATTATTGCAAAACTATATAATTGGCTGATAAATGACCCAAGATAAAAAATAAAAAAATATTAAGTCACTTTTCCTGTGATTAAATTTATCATCCAATGAAAATAAGTGGCTACAAGCTTTAAAAAATAAAAGGACATTTATCTGAAAAATAAACCAATTATTTTAATCTTATCTTATAATGGCAAATGGACTTTGTTTATATTATATATATATATATATATATATATAAAAACAAACAAGTTTCTTTCAGTTCAATAAACAATGTCAGTCTTAATTTTTTTTATTTGATCTTTTCCAATTTTTTTAATAAGTTGTATATCCAAAACATAATTGTAGATAAATTGTTCAATGTTTTTGTTCTGTTTTCATTCAAGTACATTTAACCATCCTTGTCATTATCAACTGGATATTCTTGTCTAATTTAACTTCTCTTTCCATAAGTGTACATCTAAATCTTGTGCTATTAGTATCCTTGTTCATTATTGCAGGGTTATGGAACTTAAAGTATATTTAGCCAGCAAGAATTCATTTCAGCAAGTTCTTATTAAATTCAATGTAAACTTTAGACAGTTTATCCACAATTTTGACTTGGCTAGAAAACATTTTATTTGAAAATTGAATCCCCCACTGCCACAAAAAAAAAACATGTCAGTTGAATTTAAGAAAACTTGTTTAAATAAATTTTTGCTGCCTAAATACAACTTACATACATGAATGTGAAATAAAATACAATGCACAGGGCATGCAGGGAGTAAAAACACAGTGCTGAATATACTTTTACTTGGTATACTTATATTAAAACAAATATATTTTTATTCCTTACTGTAAGTTTCATGCATGAAGCAATCATCATTTTTATTTTCTCAGTCAATTTTATGTAAATATCCCCATGGCCATTATATTCAGAAGTGTTATAACAAACAGTCCACAGTATCTGTGTATGTGTCTATCAATGGTTAGAGCGTTCACATTATCACCATGGTTGATTTGTCAGGAATGTGACTTCTTGATCTTATCGGTCTGGAGAAGCAATCTCAGAATATGGAACTTATTGGTCAGTTGTCAAAGGTTGTTCTAGTCACAAGTTATTGTGGCCAAGAGTTTGAACCTGCTGGCCTTGATCATGCACGATTCTAGAAACTGTAACTAGGATCCACTCACCATAGTGGCTGAAACCACAGGTGGGATCTGTGGGTGATGAACAAACACAAAATATGCCTTAGCAGGCACCTGTAATAGGGATTGGCTAGCTACCCTAGTAGATGGGTATCCTTGGATATAAGTGGCCAACCATGTATGTATTTAATATCTATGTATGCATGTATGTATCTATGTACGAGTCATTCCATGTCAAATCAACAAGGGTCTGACCATCACTGACAAAGATGTTTTTTTCAAATTTGGGACACTTATAGAATTTCATGATAGAAATTGAATGGTACCTATTTTACATCTCTAGGTCAAAGGGTTCCCAAGATATGACACTGGAAAATAGTCACAAAGTTTAAATATCAATATCTCAGTTGTTTTTCACCTACAAAGCTGAATTATATACCATTTTAAAGTACTTGGATAGATCTAAAAGACGATCAATTTGTTTTGTTTAAAGGTCAAATTATCTTATTTGACCTTTAAATCTTTAATTTCTCAAAAAATGTATCTTTTAATATATATTAACTTTACAAATTTGTCTGCTTCATGGCAAGATATGTACAAAATTTTGTGTTGGACTTTGACTGTGGCCTGAGTTACAAGGGTTTTAGTGAGTTGGGCCAAATGCAAAATGGAGGATTTTGCTATTTGTCATTACATGCTAATATTTTCATATCTTCCTATATGGTAAAGTTGTATATCTTTAGAAAGCTTTTTGAATGCTAATTAATATTCACATAAGAACCATGATCATAAAATCAACAGAATTTGTGTTATTTGTGGTTAAATGTTGACCAATTCACTGGAAAATAAACCACCTTATTTTTGGTTTTGTTTATATTTTTATTATACAACAAATAGATTTTTATATGAAAAAGTGACATGATGAAAATAATTATTTAAAAAGTGTCATGAATTCATGTCAAGATAACATAATATGAAAATATGCAGTAAATGATGTTTATGGCTAACATTTTTGTTGATATTTGACATGCTACACTAAATACACAAAACAATCAAATTTTTTTTTTTATGTATATTTAAAAAAATTCAGGTATCTACCAAATATCGATCTATTTAATATCGATCAATATCAAATATTTCTCTTCCAGACTTCATCATCTGAATATACTTCTGCCGTCAATGGCCTTTTGTATTGCTTTTTTCCTTACCTTCATGAGCATAAAAAATGCAGTATATTCTAGATGCAAATCTGAGTAAATACCTTCAGTCAGACTGGATAGCAGGTATTAAGGAAGTGCAAAATGCTGAGCTAAGTGAAAGTGCCAGAACTTGTGAGTCATTGACTTCTAAATCATTTTGCATAACCAGTTCCAGTACTAAATAAAAATAAAAGGCTGTAGGGTTGGACCTGAAAAGAAAAATAAATAAATAACATTGAAGCCACTGAGACTAGTTATATATATATATATATATATATATATATATATATATATATATAGTGTGTGTGTGTGTAATAGGCAGTGCTGAAAGGTTAAACCTTTTTTATCCAACAAAAAAGATTTAAGAGTAAAAATATTTTTTTCTGATTTCCAGATTCATTTTGTAATCTCTCTCTATATGTGTGTGCACATGAATAAATATGTGTATGTATGTGTGTGTATATTAAGAAAACACTTTGAAATTCATATCAGTATAATTTATTTAAACTCTTCAGACCCAACGTTTTTAAATGGAATCCAGACAGATATACCGAGATAAAAAGAAGGGAGGATGAAAAAGAAGAAAAAGGAAAGAAATTAATATTAATAATAAAATAATATAAAAAATTTTAAAAAGTGAATTATTTTCTTTGGAGTATGTTTGTTTTTTGTTTTTGTTTTTTTTTTTTTTTTTTTTTAATCTAATGTTGCCCTATAAATTATTATAATAATTAAGGTCATAAAATAAATTTCTGACTTTAAAGCTTAATTAGACAATTTATGTTTGAATGGTGTCATTGTCATAAGAGGCAAAAAAATAAGTTGTATTGTGGAATAAATAGATCTTGTGTGACTTTTAAGAGTTATCTTTCTTTGACATTACTATTTTTGTTTATCAATCTTTGCTGATTCTTTGATTTATTAGAACAAAAAAACCCATAACCATCACATGGTAATATAAAAAACAAATGACCTTACAGTCAGTCCATATTTATTTTATTATACTCAAGGAATAATTTAATTTATATGGTAATAATTCCTATTTATTTGTAGTCTATTGTTTTTCTTTTATTTTTCATGTTATCAATACTGAAGAACATTTAACACTGAGCATAAATAAAATGTTCATAATATCATCACTGATCATGAGCTTATGAAAGTGACTTTTGGCTTTGTAGATTTTCTGTATAGCTTGCATTAATGTCAATGTCTGTTCTTGAAGTGTTGGCCATATTTAAATAATTCCATTTTGTTTTTGAAGGAATACTTGTTTTATTACTTTAATTTTGATAGTAAAGAAAAAAACCCCACCAAAACTTGAATCTTCAAAATTAAATAAAATTTTGCTTATCTTACAATTGTTTCAGTGTTTAAATATTGCCAAAGAGCAAGGGTCAGCAAACAGTTTTGCCATGAAATTAGTCAGTGTCAGAGTTTTGGACTTGTGAACCAAGGTAAAGTAAAGCATAGATATCATTATTTTTTAATCATATTAATTAATATTTTCTATTATGAATAATGATGTTTGATAAAATTATTCTAGTGGTTGTTGGAGGTATCTCAGAAAAATATCAGACTTTGGTCCCAAATTTCTGCTTCCTATCATTAAAAGTGACTGTAAATGTTGATCTATTAAGACCAACCTATCTGCAGATTTATCTCTGAAGATGTCTTATAAACCAGATGTACCAAATGCTAAAATGAATTGTTGGCAAAGACATTTTAAAACTGAATCTTTTATCTGGATGACATTTGTAAAAGTCAGTCAACTTTCATGCTATTTATTTGTCTTCTGAATGTCATTAGAAGGCAGCTTGATTTTATTTGTAGATCTGATCAGAGGCCATCAATGATACATAAAGAAGACAATTTTTACACATTTAACATAATAATATTACATGGAAAAACAATATTGAAATTATTATTTGTGAATATTACATTGTATATGGTCTGTGAGCAAGAGGAAATATAATGTATAGATCAAATTCAATCTACAGTTATAGTTTGCCAACCTCTATTATTAAGCAGAGACCATTTATTAAAAATAAGATTTTAAATGTTTTAATTGAAGTTTTTATTTAAAAAAAAAAAAAGAATTCACATCAAAAACAGAGTTTAAAATTTATTTGAAATGAATTTTTCACCTTTTGTAATTAAAGTGACCAATATTCTGAAAAGGTCATCCTTTTTGCAATGAAAATGTTATTGCTTAATCCACTCTACTCAACAAGTGTTTCAAAGTAGATATTTTGGCAACAGTTTGCTGTCAACCAAACTTTTTGTTGCCTTTATAATATTGAATGGAAATAAAATTAAATTTCCCTAACTTCAATATAGCTGTGCATTGTTTCTCTCTTCCATAAATTATTTTAAAATATTTCTTTCATAATGAATATTCTTTTATGGTCTGCTCATTAACTTTCTCACCATCAAAGTTGCTCTCTGACATTTAACATTTTAGCATAATTGTATCAATTAATAATAAATAGTATTTTTTTTTATTACCCAAAGGGCTTTCAGATCACCTTTCAGATTCACAAGAAATACCAGCAGTCAATCAAATTTAATGTTTATCAGGAATTTGATTTAAAAAGAGTTGATTTGTCATAATCTTAATACATACTGGGTTCATCCTAAGAGATACCAAAATCTTGTACTCTGCATCACCTCAGTACATCAAAAGAGCTAGGTGCCTCAAAGGTCGACCTAAAAGTTACTTCAAAGCCATCAAATGCAACAACGTAATCAAGGATGTGAACCCAGTTGTACTTGGGATATGCCCATATAAGACAACTGGATAACAGTAAGTTATATAAATTCCTGACCTTTGAGGGTATGGTAAATTCCATTACATTTACACAAGATAATTGAATGTTCAAAGAAAGACCCAAAACCAAATACCCTTGATTAGCTGATGTCAATTTGAGGGAGTCCAGTAGTGAATAAACAATTTTTATATATGAAAAATTTAATCTTGTATTCTTATTGTACATTAACAATTTAACATCTATTTATCCAAACAAGTTTTATTGAATACAATCAGCAAGATCTGTCTTTCATTTTTTTATCATCCTGGGTACGACATTAAACTTCATCCAACACCCAGGCCTCTGATCAGGAGGTTTTGAGGAAGCGTGGAACCACCTCTTAATTGCTGGTGTTCCCAGGTCCACCCTGACCCAGGGTGGTAGCACCTGTTGGGGTCCCAGCTATGGGAAAATAGTGAACTTCCAGGTCTTTTCCAGCACATTGAAACAATGATGTTGCCAACTACACTTTTTTGAAACAATGATGTTGCCAGTTTTTGAAACAATGATGTTGCCAGCTATACGTTTTTGAAACAATGATGTTGCCAGCTATACATTTTTGATATATTTAGTAAATACTAGATCTGGCATTAAATAACCCATAGTGGTTGATATGCCATAAAACCCCAAACAACCAACCAACCAATCATTTTTTTTTTTTTTTTTTTTTTTTTTTTTTTTCCAATTTTCATATAAGATGTATATTGGGATTGGAATTGTGGATGAACTGTCCAAAGTTCATGTTTGTTCTATTTTCTTCTAATACTTTTCAAGAACTGTGTGGTAAGCAAGATTCTGTTGGCTACATTCAGGTATTCCTTATAATGCTGAAAGTTTAAAATAGTCAACAGTGATGTCATGTGCAACAGTTAAGTGGAGTGAGATCACAAAAAGAATTCATTTTTGTTTTTCTTTATATGCATATTTAATATTTCATGCACACTTCAAGATACAGTCTTCTGTAATGGAATTTATTTTATTTAATATAGGTTGCTTATTTTGTATAATAGCGTCTAGGGTTTTGGGTCTTCCTTTGCATTGGGTATTGTATATTATTTTGGTATTATCCACTAATATTTGTCTTGATAGTTGTATTTTGGTTGCTTGTGATATGCTGGTCAATATGTGCATGAATTGCACAGAGATTCAATAGATGTCAAGTTAACTTACAAGAGAGTGTGGTGCATCTGTTTATATATACTCCGGGAAGTACTGTCTTACTCAGCTTTATAAATATCTAAAATAAATAAAACCACTTGAGACAATCATACTTTTTAGTAGTTGCTTTCAAAAGATGCTGATAATGAAAATTTTGTAACTCAATTCCCAAAATAGTTTTGTTTTACTTTTTATAGAAATTTCAAACTCTATAAACTGAAAAAATATAGAGTAAAATAAATTTTAAAATAAAATATTGAATAAGAATTAATGTACAAACTTATACAGAAAAAGACATTTAAAAATGTACCATTTAATATTATTATTACTATAAATTGCATGGTGATAATTTCAAACATTGGAAATGATTTTAAGTGACTTGTCAAAATTCAAGACTTCAGACAACAAGCACTTTAAGGTGGTTATTTTCACAATGTTTTTATGCAGGGTTTGATCCAATGGTATCAAGGTGTTTCTAGGGAATCTTTGGAATCAACCCAAGGGCTCTGGTCACAACTTTGGCATGTACATTCCATATTCTCTCAACATCTACCCTCAACTTTGAGTAGCTTGCAATCTTTCCAACTTCTTTACCTTCAATATAGTTATCTCAGTGCATGCTACATCTATCAACAGACACTCAGAGCATTTTATGATAAATGTTATGTATGGTCTGATGTGTTCATTAACCTGTCAATCTGAATTGTAAAGTCCAACAGGAGTTTCACATGCTCCTTTTCTAATACCTTCTCTGGCTTATGTTTGTGCCACTTTCCAGAAGTATGAAAAAAAAGAGGGAACAGTAGAGAGGAAAACTAGATCAGGAAGTCACAACAGGAAGAGGAATCATCATTTCAACTTAGAGCTAAAGAGATCAATTAGAAAAGATCCAACTCAATTCATAAGACATTTGGCATGTGAGAGAAGAGTTTCAGCTATGACAGTCCAAAGAGCAGGGGAAAAAAAACTTGAAAATGAAATTGTGTGTGAAACCTGTGAGTCACCTTGTTACTCCAGGACATAAAGTTAGAAGGTTAGAGAGGGCAAAGATCATCTTGAATAAGTTGGAAAATGATCCTGGAATAATATATATACATTTGAACTTTATTTCAATACTTCATGAGTTTCTGATCCTTACCTATGATTAATTAATAATGAACATATAATTTTTGTTCATGATCGACTTAATCATGATTCTTCTCTTAAGCTTGGAGAGTAATTATACATTGTTATTGCTCAAAGTAGAGTCGAATAGTGTTACAAAAGCTCTAGAGAATTCCTGTGAGAAATCTTTAATCATCTCTAAGATATAACGGTTCAGAGCTTAATTTAACAATTAGACAATTTTGCTGTTACACCCTTTGTAGGTGTGTGTGTATATAAAAAAGAGATAGTCTATTTTTATTAAATAGAAGGTAGAAAAATATTTCCATTTATTTTCAACTTGAGTATTAAAGAAATTTGAATTCTATTTGAAGTCCTTGTTGAAACTGAGGACACAGTGTCTGTTCTAAATATACATTATCTAAGTTGCTGACTTTAGGATATAGAATTGAAATGCACTCTAAAATTAAATTTTATCAAACCACATCCATATCCTGTATGTTTCAAAAGGAGCCATGAAGAATTTTTGGAAATTAATAACATCTACTTTCAGCAACTTTTATACCATCTATGGTAGTACTGATACACCATTTATTATAATTGTATAAAAATCAGTTTAGCCAAAAGTACTTGAAACCAACAAACTTTTAGACAATTTTTGCATTCATTGAATCAAAAGAAGACACTTTTATGTATACAAGAAAAACAATGAAAATCTAAACAAAAGTAACTTATCAGTCTTGTTCACTGAAACCTTTATTAAAGAAGGGTTTCTGCCCAAATGCATATGAAATTTAAAGGTTGTAGGTTTGATATATATTGTAAGTGGGTGTGTATTCATATGTAAACAAAGAAGAATCCTGCAAAATCTTGGGTTTCTACTACAGACTATTCTCTCTTTAGGTGTTGGGGTAAGTATAAGCATCATTATAATGGTTGCACTTAAGTTGGCTTTTTGCAAATTTGGAATGCCCAAAGTAAAGCTTGTAGTTACATCATTGTTGGAGGGTTTGAGCATGGTTATGGTATGTCCATTTTCTTTTTCTTGGTCCAGAAGTTAGGGTAAGTAAGGATAAGCATCATTATAATGGTTGAGTTCAAGTCAGCCTTGTGCAGAGTTGGAACAACCAGAGAAAAATTTATACTTACTTCATTGTTGAAAGTTTAAGTATAGTTATAATGGTCGAGCTCAAGTTAGCCTTGTGCTGAGTTGGAACAACCAAAGAAAAAGTTGATTTAGGTGGAGATTTTGGAAAATATGTACAAACACCATGCATTGAAAAGTAGAAAATGTTCAGTCATCAGTGAACCAGGTAAATGAACATGCTCCA
Source organism: Acanthosepion esculentum (assembly GCA_964036315.1). Lineage (NCBI taxonomy): Eukaryota > Metazoa > Mollusca > Cephalopoda > Sepiida > Sepiidae > Acanthosepion > Acanthosepion esculentum. The sequence goes on from OZ038496.1 coordinate 23,025,458, forward strand.
ACGGGGACGTAATATCCACATTGTGCTATATCTTGGAGAAAGAGAGTGAGGAAAGAAATGTTTTTCTTTTTATAGATTGTGCTTATTATACAGTGATTATACAGTGCCACCTAACAGTGTTTGACGAAGCCAAGTAGTGTAATTATATTTTCAGTTCCTTTTAATACTAGCATCTTGGGTAAAATGTATTCTTCTTTTTTTTAATTATTCATTATTTTATCTATTGATTTTATTTAATTTTCTCCCACATGTCCAACCAAAATAACATACCTATGTACATATTACAAATATGTATATGAATATGTTTAGCGAAATATTGAGTTAGATGAATTTTGAATATTTTTTTGTTTTCTATTCATGCTGTATTTTTTAATATTGAAAACTTCTATGTGCTGTGTCCTTTGAGAACATGGACTATCATGGCTCTCCACAACTTTCTAACGTCCTGGGTATGACAATAAACTACATCCGCGTCCTGGGTATGACGATAAACTACGTCCAACCAAAAGGCCGTCGATCCGATCAATCGGCTGGTCATGTCATGCCTCATCACTCTAACCCATCCCAAAACAACTACAACTTACAATTAACTTTCCCTCCCAAACCCTACACTAAATATACTAACACCTTGCTCCTAAAATGTGATGGGAAACAATGATGTTGCCAGCTATACGTTTTTGAAACGGTGATCTCAGCTATATGCTTTTGAAACAATGATGTTGCCAGGGATACATTTTTTTGAAACAATGATGTTGCCAGCTATACGTTTTTGAAACAGTGATGTTGCCAACTATACGTTTTTGATATATCTAGTAAATACTGGATCTGGCATTAAATAACCCATAGTGGTTGATATGCCGTAAAACCCCAAACAAACAACTTTCTATCCATTGTAGCTCTTAGCAATATGTCTTTTTACTACCTTTACAAGCTTAAGTAGGTTTCTTTTTGTTTCTCTCTGTCCTTATCTTTTTTATGTCCTGTGTGTTGAATTTTCCAAGCTTCCTTTGCTCATTGTGTGTTCTAGAAATTTCAGCTCTTTTTGATTCTAAGTTTAATTGGCTTTTTTGCTTCCATTTATCTTAAAACTTTCTTGTCACTTACATGCTTCTGTAGAACCACATCTAATTGCCTCAAGTTTTCTCTTCATCTGTGAAGAAACTGTCCAACATTTACTGCTATATAGAAAGACTGATATTCCATAGCAATTCAGAACTCTGTTTTTAATGAAATTTTTCCTGTTTTTTAATATTTGTTTTTGGAAGGCATCATTTGCTATTCCTATGTAGCTTCAGATTTTGGTGTTGCACTTTCCATATACTTTTAAAACAATTCCCATTTATTTAAACTCCTGTACTTTTTTGATAACTCCAATTTTTGTATATTGGTCAATTGTTTTTTTTTGTTTTTTTTTAACAAAACAAAATATTTTTTTATTACTATTAATGTTTATATCCATCCATCTATCTATATTCTGACATCACCACCTGAACTCTGAAATTTTATTCACTAATTTTTTTTATTTTTCCTCTCCCAATAGGAGTAGATAAGTTTGCCTATTGTCCAGTTCACACTCCTCCTTGGGCTTTTTGAACAAGAGTTAGGACTGGGTTTCTGTTTCTCCTAAAAGGTCCACTTCCCACACTCTACTTCTAACCTAACATCTCTGACTGAACACTGAAATGTTATACACTAATTAAGTCTTGACTTCAAGTCTAAAATTAGCTGTTATCTTCCCTGCATAGCCCCAAGAACTTCAATTCTTGCCCTTTTTTTTCACACACACACACACACACACACACACACTAAACGTTTACCTCTAGTAGCTCTTGGGGCTTATATTGGATAAACATGGGTGTGTATATATATATATATATATATATATATATATATATATATATTAATGAATATACATATTATCCAACGTCAGTTGCATGACTTGGAGTTTCATGCAGTTCTTGCAATTTTCAGGTGCAAATATATTTGCACCTGAAGATTGCATGTTATCAATGTTGGATATTATGTATATTCATTAATATATACTTATAGCTCTGTTTCATAACATTGAGCAGTGTAACACTGAGGAAGAAATATATTTATAAGTACAAGCAAGTATATACATGTATGTAGAATTTTTATCCTACCCATTCTTTTATTTATATATATATATATATATATATATATATATATATATATATATATATATAGGTCTGTTTTTGGAAGTCCTATATACCACTAAATTTTGAATTTCACTATTTGTGCATTCTGGTGTTTGTGTGTGTGTGTGTGTGTGTGTGTGTGTGTCACACACAAATATGACATAAAAACTGTGACATAAAATAAATTTATCTTGGCATTTATCCGTACGCCTACTTGAATGACACATGACTGAGTTTAAAGTGGGAAACCAGCACAGCCGTAAAACGAAACAGAAATTACTTAACTCCGTCAGCACTTACATATTGTGACGCTTCAGGCATGAAGGATTGACAGTTGACACTGATGAGAAAGACACTGTCTGTCTGTGAAGATGGCTTCCTGGAGCAGATTATAATAAATACGAAAATAAATATGGTTTTCACTTTTCAATCATGTCTTCAGTTTCATGGAAGTTTTTAAATGGAAACAACTAAGTTATTTGCATGTTCAACTTTAAAAATCGAATTTTAAAAAATGCTGTTCATTTTGTTTGAATCTGGTCTATTGTGATCTTAAAAATAAGCAATTGCTTTGTTTGTTGATGATTTTTATAAATGCTTAGTTATTTAAAAATCTATTTTTCCTTGGAAAGTGGCAACCAGCTGAGCGTTCTGTGATCATTCACAGCTTGGGAGTTAGAGCAGTTTTAGCAATGTTGACATTTTACTTACAATTATTTATTATAAATTAAGTATTATGAAACAAACGACTATCAAAAAATGTTTTTAAACTTATGGAGCTGCTTTAATTACAACAATTTTGATAATATGCAAATCTCACAAAGAAAAACACCTGTAGGGTAGGAAAAACATACTTGGGCCGCGGAACACCATACTTGAGCCGCGGAACACCAACTGTCGTCATGGTAGATCTAATGAAGATGGTGGTGGTGGGGGTAATTTATGCCCCCCCCCCTACACACACACAAAAAAAACTTAGAAGTAATTAAAAAAAAAAATAGAAAATAAAAAAAATGATCGAAGTACTTCTATTAAATTGCCAACTTTTTTTTTTTTTTTTTTTTTTTTTAGCTGGGTTGATTAACGTTCCAACCAGTTCACAAAGCTAAGAATTGTAAAAATATACCAACTAGTTATTTTTTAATCATATTTACTGTAAATATGATTAAAAAATAACTAGTTGAAGTCAAAGTGTAACACTTTGACTTAAATGTTGTATTTAATTTTTTTTAAATTTTAAGGTATTTTTTACAATAGAATTTTTTGCAACACGCGTCAGCATGTTGAAATCTTCCCTCAGTATTACTATTGTAGTTTTTTATCGCTAACATTTTTTTTGTCAATTTTTACAAATTCTGCATAATTTTATGTTGTTAAAATTTATTAAGGCAAAAAAATTAATGAAAATTTATTGTAATAAACTACGCACACACACTTAAAACAACTGTACTTTGTACCCCTTTCTTTACCTGTTTCTCCTCAAAATTTGGTTTCATGGCTATCTGGATGGGCGAGCGGTCTAAAAATGGAATTCACAGAACTTTTATACATAGATTCAATCGAAATAAAAAACGCAACTATAGTTTGTCTTTCTTTGCTTTACATATTTAATATTTTTTTAAATGACCCATTTCATTAGTCAAGTGTGGAGGGTAAAGAAAGTTTTATTTTAACTGCATTCATTACCAGGTACAATCGTACCTAAAACAACGTCACTGTAGATTCCCGCAATTAGCTACCGCAAAAAAAAAAAAAGGAAAAAACAAATCTGAGTAACTGTTATGTTTTTTCCCTACTTTCCTCGTGATTCTCACCCCCACAGGGTCCATCCTTCTTGGCCAATAAAAAAAGAGGGGATGAGTCAGAGAGGGGGGGGGCAATTGTCCTCCTACCTGTAGAGGTCAGTAATAAAGTGTGGGTATGTGATATTTCTCCGTCCACCCGTAATTGAAACTAGGGAATATAAAGTTTAAAAGTGGCAGCAATAGTGTATGTAGCGACAGTAAGTCTTTTTGATTTTTTTGTAGTACAACGTCATACTTGTTGTCCTTTACGAATTAAGACAGAAACGGGGATATGAAAAATTATGGTAGGAACCTTAAAAAAGAAAAACACGGACTGAGCAAAATACATTAGTTTCCAAGGAATTTTTTGATGTAAATAAGTTATTTTATTTATTTATTTTTTTTTATATTGAATTTATTTTTTTTTTTTTATATTGAATTTATTTTTATAGAGATTTTTTTTTTTTATCTCTAATCACATTCGCGAAACTTGGGACACAACAACAACAACAACAACAACAACATTTCACTTGCAACGTTTCTCACGACGGCTTTCCTGTTGACCGGAAAGAAAACATTTGACTCAAGTGGCTCAAGAAAACGAGCAAAACATTTTTTTTAAATTGTCATCTTTTACAAATCAGACCATTTTTTTGTTGGATTTGATTTAACATTTTTTACAATTATGCCGAAAGCATCTTCTGATTCAAATTCCACTGATGAGAAAAATATCAACAATAATAAGTAAGTTTTTTGTACTCTAACTCTTTCCTTATTACTTAATTTAATTACTATTTTCTCCTTAATTATTGTTTATTATTGTAGCATTGAAAATGTATTTCGAAATATGAGGAATAGTTTGTAAACTTTTTATTTTGTTTGAGTTATTTTGAGTGTCACAATAAATCAAAGGAAATTGTGATTTATTTATTTTCGCGATGACTTCACTAGTGTAATTAAGAATCTGCATTCTTTTAATTGACTGGTTTCTTTTAAAAAGGTTTTATGAGTTTTTATATCAATCAAGTTTTTTTTTTACTTTTTAAAAGGGTTTCATTTCATTATTTGCCACTGGATCGTTTTTGTAGGTTTTGTTTGCTTTGCATTTCTTTGCATGACATATGATCACTAAAAATATTACAGGAATTTTGAAAAAAAAAATCGATTTTCTTTTGTCTTCTCGCGAACACAATTGGCAGAAAACTTAATCACATGGAATAAAAAAAACATTTCCCCATGGATTGTTTGAGTTTGTGTAACAAGAAAAAAATAATGTCCCGATCAAGACTATCATTTTTAACTTTTTTCTTTCTTTCTGAATGCCAAATTATGAAATTTGTCAGTTTCTTACGATCTTACTGCTTCTTGATGTTTTTAAAACTTTTTAAGCTTATTCGTAGTATGAGATGTGGTAAAAAAATCAATTTGCTTGTTAGCTTGTATCTTTTTTTTTAAAGAAATAATTTCATTTTTCTTCTAGCGTGTTTTGTTTTTCATAGTTTGTTTTTTTAAATTGATTGGTATGGGATTGGTGATGGCAAAAAACAAAGCTTTTAAAATATTTATTTTAAAGGGAGTTCCCTTTTTTAATTTTTCAGTTAGATTTGTTGATGTATAAAAAATAATTAAAATTAAGTACTAATCATGTATTTTATTTATCTGTTATGAATTGATAAATAATCTCTTTCGGTTATTCTGTAAAAAAAGTGTGTAAAAACTATTTCCAATCATTGCAGTTGTTGTCCATTAATTTCCCCACCACCCAAACATTGCGGAAAAATGTCACTTGTTTTGTTTTTTTTAAGTCACTGTATGTAAAAAATAAAATAAAATTGGAAGTAAAAATGATGTAAATTAACTCTGGATGTTTTTTTTTTTTTTTTTTTTTTTTCGTTTTGTTTTTATTTTCGTGAATAAATTACTTAGTGGTTTTCATTTGTGTAAGTTTAAAACGTCCGTCTTTATGAAAATGCTTTAAATCGGGGTCCAAAGTTTTGTTATTATGAGCAATGCGACTGTTCCTTAAAAAGGGTAAGTTTTTTTTGTTTTTTTTTTTTTAATAAAATTAAACTGCCCGAGGATATCTTGTTTTTGTTTTAAGTAGAATTATAAGTACGACATATTTATTCCTACATAACGACACATTTCATTAAAAGCATTAGATACAAATGATACAATTATTTAAAAAATGCATTGTGTTATTTTTTATTTATTTATTTAAACTGCAGTTAAAAAAAGAAAAAAGAAAGTCCAATGGCCCAGAAAGTTTAAAGACAATTTCAGTTACTTCTTATTTTTGTTCAATAATGTCTTTATAATTAAATAAAAATGATAAGAAGCATTAATTTTTCTAACTTTCATAAATTATTTATGAAAGAAAAATTAATGCTTTTAGTTTTAACTTAAATGAAGTCATTTTTTTTACGATTTTTGGACCACGTAAAAGGAAGAGAAAAAGAACGTATTTTTTCTCTATTGCTCTCCTTAGGATTTGTTATGTTATCTGAGAATTCTTTAGAAATGTATATAACTTTACTTAATTTACACTACAATACAGTGTAGTAACTACACTGTATAATTAATTAGCAACAGAAATAAAGATTTTTGTTTGTTTCTAATGGGAATTTTGGACGTGATAAAATTTCAATTTGTTTTAAAACTTTAAAACTAAAAGTTAATCATTTTGCAAAAATCACTTATTTTCGTAATTTCGATCTCCAAAGTGTACTGTAAAAATATTCATTTGTCTTTTCCAATTGAAATCGAAGGCCTATTATCTGAAATATTCGTAAAAACAAATGTACATGTGTATGATATAGAAAAATAAATTATACATTTTTTTAAACATTTATGTTTTTTTTTATTTAATAAAAAGTTAGTACAGGAGGAAAAGAAATACAAGTGTATTGATTGATTGACTTATTACACAATATAGTCTGGCATGTAGTTTGTTGTCGGTGGATCTTTCTTTTGATCTCTGTACACTTCGCTTCCCTCCTTTCTTTGTTTGTTTAGACGAGTTGGCATTTAGAGTTATTTATTGTGTAGCCTAGTTTTGACACCAGGCCACCCAGTGAGGATCGACCTTGCTACGCCGTAATAAATGATCTGAAAGACCAGCTTGCTATCCATTACACCACAAACTATTGTCACAAACATATATTTTCAGTGTTAAACCATTAATCCACAACAACAAGGTGCTCTAGCTGACATTTTTTTAGTTGACTGACTACCACCTGTTGTAAAGTTTTTATTTTATTTTTTTTTTTTGGTGAGGGAGGCACATATTCAAACGTTTTTATATTTACTCGGACCAACAGCAGTTTGTTATAAATTCTCATACCTTGTGATGTTTTCTACCCCGTCTAAACATTTTTTAATACATTTGGCAGCTTTTTCCTGGAGCTATTTGTCTCAGTCTTGATACGTTGATCATTTTTTTAAATTTTATACATGATTCTGATGAACATGAAATAAGGTTACATCTTTTATTAATTAGTCCTCTTTATTAATACAATATTAAAACCAATAAATACAAATGCTAGTAAGGTTTTTGATTTGTACTTTTATTTTAGATGTGTTCTAGTGGGTAATGCTGTTTAATTTGGCAAGAAACAATGGACAAGAATGAGAATGTACCTTGGTTATTCTTTGAGTTTTTATCAATCTAATTTTTCTTGACACTTGTATATTGTACCAAATAAATAGTATTTAAGGTGTGGCTATCAGAATTGTATATATTTGCTCATCTATGCTGAGTGTATTTTCTCTCTTACTATCCTGGCAACAACACACCTCTTGTCAGCAATATTTACAAAGCTTGAGGTTGTCTGGTAATTATTGAGGTCACTTGGACTCCCTCCATAATTTCTCATGCTTTTTTTTTCATAATGGCAGTTCACATAAGTGAAGTGTCAAAATAATGGGAGAAGTTTGCTTACATCTGAGAGATGCCATTTTTATTTACATTGCATCTTGTTTATTTATTTGGGTATAGTAAGACCTTTTGAGAAAAACGTCTGAGATTTTTTTGTTTTTGTCTTACTTATTGATTTTTTTAGTCATTTTTGGACATGTTAGCTGAAGATCACTGTACATTCCAATTAAAAAGTTGTTGCTCCAAAACAAATATTTTCAGAGGTAATACAATTCTCAGAGAATGTTTACTTTGTAAACAGATAAACAAAACCAAACAAACTTACTCACAATAGGACTCTTTCTCACTGTCATTCCCTGATGTGTGCTGAGAGCTTGGGTAATTGATAATCACATTATATACATGTGTTATTGTATTATTTACTAGCATAGTACCTCTAAAAATGACTGGATTATTGGATCAACACTTCTACCTAAGAACAAAGTGTCTGTGTACTTTGCCAAAGTATGTCAGCCTATAATTATATGATTGTATATATAATTCAATAGTGCTGGGCATGATAAATTACATCTGGTAGTAAGGCCTCAGATCAGGAGATTGGAGGATTTGAGGAGCATGAAACCGCCTTTTAATTGCTGTTGTTCCCAAGTTCACCCTGACCTGGGGTGGTAGCAGCTGTTAGTCCCAGCTATGGGCAAATAATGACCCCCCCCCAAACAACAACAAAAATTAAAATATTAGGAAGGTACAAAAATACATTTTTGTAGTAAAAAAAAAACGGCAATGCATTTTTATAAAACAAATTATGAACAATACATTTTATCATCTACAAATTATATATCTAAAAAAACATACATTTGCCCTGAAAGTATAAAATTATGTACAAAATATCTGTAGCTGAAGGCATAAAATTGCATTCAAAATTTTTAGATTTCAGCATTAAATAAACCATAGAGGTTGATATGCTGCTAAACGAAATCAACTAAACCAAACCTAATTCAATGTATGCATTATAAGTGATTTTGTTTTGTTTATGGTTTGTTTTTTTGGGTTTTTTTTTTCCTTATATTGAGGTACTGAGAAGTTTCCAGTTCTACGCACTTCTCAAAATCTAACCAAATGATAATTTTTTTTTTGTTTCCTTGGTTGGTCAGAGAACTTTTCAAAACCTTGTAATTAGCTGTTTATATAATAATTCATGATGCTATGCCCTATTAAACAAGTAGATCAACATTTTTATTTACTATAATGATTACATATGTAGTTACTACAAATTCTCATGTTACGGTTGGGCAGGTTGTATTTAAATACTAAATATTTAAAACTTCACCCTTTCTTTATCACTATTCACTATCTTTACTGCTATTTCACTACCTCCTGACTTTAGTTATTTTCTGCACTGATAAACTAAATTTCTGGGAAACAGATTTGATGTTTAAACACCAATTTTTTACAGTTTTATTTTTATCTAAAATTTGAGCAAGTTTTTACATTAAGTCTGCATATTATACATTGAATATCAAGGAAAATCGTATTGTCAGTGTTCAGGATCAAGGTATGCATTACTGTTAATAGAAGTTTTATATGTATATTTTATATTTATATGCAAGTCTTTTTTATGCCATTGTAACTTATTTACTTTTTTCTTCTTTGACAGGGAAAAAATGTCCAAAAAACATTCCCGAATGTCGACCATTCCAATGGTCAATCGACAGGCAGTGGAAATTCTGGAAGAATTTCTGAAAAAGCACCAAGAAAGTCTGAAAGACATTACTCCAATGAATTCACTTTATCAGAAAGTCTCTGAGCTGGAAGTGAACGAGGAAAAACCAAATTTGAGACGCAACCAGAGTTACCGTGCTGCTTCACACGAATCCCTGCTTAGCAATGAAAATGAGTCTTTCCAGAACACCTTGTTTGAAGAAGAACTTAATACCTTTACGGCACCCCTTGCCAGTGATGAAGCTTCAGATTCAACAGTTGAATCTCCAGTGTCAGCCCCTGAGGCCACTTACTACAAAAGAAAATCTAGTGCTGACTCATCAAGCTCCGACAGTTCTGAATGGGCATCTGAGAAGCGGCACAAGAAGAGTTTCTTCAAGCGAGCTCGGGAGAGGTTGAGAATCACCCTTAAGATTGCAAAGAAAAATAAAACAGAACGTGAAAAAAAGGAGGAAAAACATTCACACAAAAAAAAACGGAAAAAAGGAAAGAAAAAGTGTAAAAATGGTAAAGTGTTGAGTGAAGTAACAACTGTGACTAAGACACATATCCGCCAGTCATGTACAATGTCTGATATTCCGTTCCAAAATTCTGAGATAACACTGCGACAAGGTGAGGTATGGGAATCAAAGGACATTAAAAACAAGTCAGGCTCTTTGAGGCATGTAAAGGCCCATTTGAAAGTCAAAGAAAGTACTGATTCTAGTAACACGAACAGACTGACCAATTCCTTCAAAAAGCTGAAATCACTCCACCGAAGTGGGAGAAAGTCACTCTCTTTGGGACGAAAAGGTAAGTTCTTTTATATTAGACTTTAAAAAAATATTTTGGGTTAGTTAGATCTTTTGTTATTGATTAAAGTTAAATAGATTTCACGATTATTAACAATTGACAACTATTAGATCTGTCCCATAATTGTTGTTACACTTGCATACACATTTCATACCTTAAATGAAAACTATTATGGGACAGTAATTTTATTTTATCTGCTCTGTATTTAACATTAGTTAAATTCTAGAATGGATAAAATTTGGAAAAGAAATCTATTCATTTGAGCCTGTTAAAGCAATGCAGCACAAAATCCTTTGATTTTTGACTGACTAAAATAGATTGTATTGTCAGTCCCTTGACTCTTAAATACAAACAGCTGAAGTGTATTCCTTCACAACTATAGTTATGTACTAAACTTTAGCTTGGTATAGTGCCAGAGTAATTGGTCACTCAGTGAGGATTGAACTATATATACCAGACATTTTTGTCTGTACTAGACTGTATCTAGCATAGAGAGTATTACTGTGAATCAGTCTGTGGGACAGGTTTGCTGTCAGTACAATTTTACTCTAGTAGATAAATTTTATAAGTATTTAAGTCAACTATTGGGCCACAGACAGATGCACAGCAGTGTAATGGATAGAGGATCAGACTGAGAAAGCAGAGAGCATTTCATTTACTTGCAAATACCCTTGGAAAAGATATGAATCCATCAATTCTTTCCTTAACTATGGGTAAATAGCAGGATAGAATGACCCCTATAGCCTTGATTGGGAACCAGTCTAGAAGAAGGAAAACTCTGAATTCAAACCAGCCTGGAGAGGGTTGGGCTCCATTAGGCTAGCTTACCCAATGCTACGGATGCAGTACATGTGGTGACCCTATGATCCTAATGGGTTACAGGATTCATGATCCTGATTGGGCCACACTAGAAATAAGTTTGCAAACCATTGTTCCTTTACAAATAAGTATTGTTTTCTGTTTTTCGGTTGTTTTTTTTGGGGGGGGGGGTAACCTTATTTTTAAATATGCAAAAAGATAGTTTTTCTCTCGGCTTATGGCCACATCATGTTGAAACACTGGTTCCTGTACAACCACTGAAATTTAGCGACATTAAGCCTGATCAGTAGGTAGATGAGTGACTGTTTGAGAATACCAGGTGCTGTAAGCTTGGATATGTGGGTGGTGTAATGGATAATGGCCCCAATACCCATTGGGTTCGTTATATTCACTTTTGCACAAATACCTTTTGGAAAGGTATGAATCCAACTTTTCTTCCCCACCTATGGGTTAATTAGTAAGACATGTATCACTAAACCATTATTATCTCCAAAAAATAAAATTAAAATTTGCTTACAAAATATTTAGATTTTAGCATTAAATAACCCATAGAGGCTGATATCCTGCTAAACAAAGACAACCAACCATCAAACATTTTCTCCTTAAATCTATACATGAGATTTTGTTAAAAAAAATATTCCACCTAATATTAAGCAAGAGAAGCCAAAAAGCCCATCAACAGTGAAGTTGAATGATGACAGCCAAAGAGAATAGAAGTAAAGAGGGGGAAAAATCAAATAAAGCCAACTTTTACTTTTGACGACTGAAATCAGAAGACTCTTGTAGAAAATGTGAACATAACTAACATAGTGAACATATATATTACTGTAAATAAAATCTCTTGTCAACTTGGCATTGTTTATTGCAGACTCTCAGAAGGAGAATAAAATACTTTGTATGTGTAAAGGGATTGGCTCAGCTAATAGGTAATTAGCATAAAGAGAGCTATAACTATAGCTCACAGGCAACTTTGAGTCAGTGTACATAGGGTATATACAGTTACTAAGTTTGATTATCATAACAAAATTGTGTCATCTGGCAGAGCTCTGTTGAACACAGAAGAACCTGAAAATGTAAAGATTTGGATAAAATGCTTTGAGGCATGTGCCAGAATAAAGAAGTTACAAGAGAACAGAAACAAATCATGGATTTATTTTGGGACACTGCAGGATGTGAAGCCATTAGACAAATTTCATTAATGACTTACCCAGCTGAAATTGAAAATTTGACATTTAAGGAAGTTAAAGAAGTAATATTGAGAAATATTCAACCAAAGAAAAGATTGGTCATGGTCGAATAAACCAAATTCTTAGCATTGAAACAAAAATTTGGAGAGTCTGTAAAGAAAAATCTAAGAAGATTAAGAGATGCCAGCAGATATTGTGAATTTAACGAACTAGGACAAGAAGTAAGCACAGAGGAAGAATTAATTCAACTCCGATTGTACAACACCTCTTATAGAGTAAAAATTTTAGAGCAGTTACAGACAAACCAAATAACTTTAGAAGCTTGTATTGACTTCATACAACAAGGAGTTAATTGAAAAATTGAATACTAATGAAAACCAATTTGAGCTTATGGACACATGTGCAATAAAAAGAGTCTGTATCAGCAATTTTATCCCAGGAAGGACACCTGGTAATGTATCTTTCCAGGACATTGACATCGGCTGGATTGAACTATTCTAATATTGAAAAGGAAGCACTTGCGATTGTATGGAGTATGACCAGAACAATACAATTTTTATTAGGAAAATTTTTGTTGAGATGTGATCATAAGCCCTTAGAATTTATATTCCATCCTAGGAAGGAATTGCCAGAAGTTACATCATCCAGAATATTAAGATGGGCTATGAAGTTAATGGCTTTTAATTATGATATAAAATACATGAAGGGAAACACGATACCACATGCAGATGCATTGTCCCAACTACAATTTGAAAAGGGACAAAACAAAAAAAACATTTTAAAAAGTTGAGGATGAATTTTTGCATTGGGTGGAAACTTATGTGTTTCCCATGAATAGACTAGTTATGGAGACATTACAAGATCCATTCTTAAGTCGAATTTTATCTAGAATAAGGAACAATAAATGGAGTAATTGTTCAAAAGCAGCAAGACCATACAAAGAAACTGGGCACAAACTATCAATAGAAAATGGTCCAATTTTAGTGGGGATTTAGTTGTACCACTAGAAAAACGTAGAAAAGTAATTATGTGTACATGATGATGTAGCATTAACTGCTACTCAAAAACTTAAAACTCGAAGCGTGGTGGCCGGGACACACAAAAGACGTTAGAATTATGTGCACAAATGTACTGAAATAAAAATTTTCACCACAGTAAGTCACACTCTTGGCCTTAGAAAGTAGAACCCTGGTCTAGAGTTCATATAGATCACACAAGTTTACAAGGTAGGTTTATGTCTAATACTGGTTGACGCTTTTTCCACCTGGCTTGAAGTTTTACAAGTTCAGGAAAAACTGTAAAACAAATATTATGCATGGGTACCAAAAACATTAACCAATAATGGTCCCGAATTCTGTGACAAAAGTCTATGCTTGTGGTTAAGGGAGATTGGTTGTGTCCCATATAAAACACCTCCTTACCACCCTCAATCAAATGGGATTGCTGAACAAATGGTCCAAACAAAAAAGATGGGATTGAAAGCAATTTCTTCTCAGCAAGAAAAGTTTGAAACTTTCCTACCAAGATTATTGTTGAGTTACAGAACGATACCAGATGCTGACAGATTAGAAAGCCCATCTGTATTAATGGACAGACAAATTAGAGCTCCATTAATCATGTCTTACTCTATTAAGGAAAACATATGCTACAAAAGAAATAAAGAAAACGAGCTGGAAGAGGTGTATTTCATAAGGCAAAAAGGATACAAAATGGCATTAATATGTAACAATGGTAAAAATATTGTTGCCCATCCAGACCAGTTAAGAGTGAGCCAAAATTATGACAAAGTACAAAGCGAAGCTAGTTTGAATGACTATGTAGATGAACAAGAAAGCAGGGCAAAGAAATCAATGGATGATCAGTTCTTCAGAAGACTTGGCGTATGAAATATGAAAACTGAAAGTAAAGAACTAGATCAAGGTCCCCCTCTTAACAAGAAATACTTGTGAAACCAGTGAGAGAGGGAGAGAATGTAGGAGAATCCATAGATCTATGCAGGACATGAAAGCAAAAAGATTCAGGGAGATGTAATGGGATTGGTTCAGCTAATAGCTCACAGACACAGTCCATGTACATAGGATATTTACGGCTACTAAGTTTGGTCATCAACAGTATGATAAATAAAAACTGAAAGAAAAGTATTTTTAGCACTTAAAAAATAAAGGCCCAGAATATAACTAATAAATCCCTGAACTATACTTCATTTAGACATGAGTTGTCAATACTTTAAGAACAAATAGAAATATCAAAACAGGAATAAAGAAGTATTCTTTACCATAATGTTCAATGTTTTAAAAAGAATGTCTTTTGCTTTTAAAGCAACAGTTTTCAATAGAATAAGAGTTACTTTACCCTCAGTTTCTAGAACTAGTGTAAGCAGAATAATGTATCCTTGTGTACGTGAAAAAATAGTAAATGGTCAACAAGAGAGAGAAAAAGAAGAGAAGAAAATACTCTCTAGCCATTTTATATTGGAATGTCACATGACTGCCCTTTCTAGCGACAAGGGCAGATAACCTTGAAATTATTAATTGTTTATCTCATATTTTTTTTTATATATTTCTCAACTCCTACAGTTTATTTTATATTTCTTCAAATTACATCACTTAGCAATTTTCTTTCTTAGTGCTTACATTCAGAGTACTCATAACCATTACTCCAATTCTCTACCACTGAGCCATTTCCAAAGTGCAGATTAAATTGTTAAAGCCAACAGTTCCTTTGCTGAAACTTTTTGGATTAAAGATGTTTTGAGTTACATTTTCCATCTTCAGAATGCAATCTATCATATATGTGTTGGATAAATTTCACGCCAACAAGATTCAGCTTCCTGACACTTGGGATTGAACCAAAAACGTTTTGGTTGGTGTTTTATTTCAGATATGACTTTACAGATATTTGTTAATTGTTATTATAGTACATATTATGATCACATATACTTACTTGCCTATTGAAGTATGGTACAAACTGGAACTCATGAGCAGGCACTTGATCTTTTAAGTTAGTTTTTTCCTGCTACAAAAATCAGTACAGTATTGTACTTGTAAAATATCTAATATTACAGTCGTATCAGTAAATATCAGGGATATGTTGACTCCTTTGGACCAGTGTTTCCCAAACTTTTTTTTTCAATCAGCAGCCCTTTTGGCCATAAACTTTTGTCAACACTTTCCAGTAAAATTAATTTTGAATATTATATGGAATTCATCTTTCATAGTAAGATAACACTTAGGTATTAATGCAAAAATAATTGTAATATTGTTTTCATTTCTATTATAAATACCAATAGCTAAAATGTTAAAAGAAATTTTTATTTGATAGCTTATCTCAATGTTTTCAATGCGATGGTTGACTTTTGTGCTTACTGGCTAACGCTCTTACTTTAGGTTCCATGCTGCTTAGAAGTAATCATAGATTTCCTTATTTTGTAATTTGCAGAGGGTTTCATTGTTTAGTAAAAAGCTGTGTGACTGCGTTGAAACCACATCCAGTCATATAGTAAGTTGGAAAAGCAATGAAAAGTTTCATAGCTTCCCATAGCTTCTGATACCTTTCAGAAATTTCTTTTTGTAGCCAATATTGAGTAATTTTTGAAAATTTGAAGAAAATGGATAAATGCCAACTGTTTACCTGAGTATATTCACCACCCCACAAACTAAATTAAAACTCCCACATATAACAGAGCTCACAAGAGGGCATTAGTGCTCATATTGGGAAACACTACTTTAGACCAAATATTTCATTGTTTTTTTAGTTTATTTTATTTTTTTAACTGACCAAATCATTATACTGAAAACTGGCTACTATCCATTGGGAAGTAGCATGTGACAATGTACAACAGCCGTGATGATGATGGTATTGCTTTAAAATCATAAAATAAAATTAATCTTGTAAAGTTATTCTTTTACTAATGTTGGTATTGATTGAAACCTGTTTCAGACATATATCACATGAGCAAGTGTTTTCATCTCATGTCCAATTAAGTCAATACATTTCTGTTATGAGATTAGGTATGCCTATCTGTAATTATCTGCTGTGATAGGAGTGGTTCACCTCATAAAAATGTTTTCTACTGCAGGCTAGGAAATTGTACACTAACTTGGAGCAAATCTCTCTTAACCAAAATTTATATACTTATAAAATCTACAATACCCACAATTTCTTTATTGACCATTTGATTCAACTTTTAAATTTAACTAGCCAAACATGACTGAATTTGTTTGCTTGGATAAGCTTTAATTATTGAGATAGGAATTTTAAAATTATGAATGTTAGCCTATTAGGAAATGCTTTTGGGTATTAATAGTTATAGTCTGTGAAATGCTCTCAACATTCCTCTCTGCCGTATGCACCGGTAATTGGTACCTAGTCTACATACAATTCAACCACTTGATATTTTTTTTTTTTTTTTTTAACTGTACTGTTCACCTAATGAAAGGCCTAAGAGCCACACAAAGTAGATGGTTATTGAGTATTTATTTTTGCCTATTAAATTTTTGCTGATTCTACAAGTACATGATTATAAATATTTAAAATAGCCACTGTAATTTTGAGAAGTCATTATCATTCCAAGAGTTACTTCAACCTTTGAACATATACTTTTTGTTACTTTTGTTGTTAAATCAGTGATTTGGTCAGTCTATTCTATTTTGTTCTCATATATGATTCATTTCTAAAAAAATAAATTATTTTTACATTGTCTCCCAAAAAAAAAAATGTAAAAAATAACTTAGGTCATTCCATAGGGATTTATACACTTGAAGAAAGCTGTAGAATGGATTAGCTAAAATGTAACAATAGAAGCAAGAAAGATTTTAACTAAGAATCTCTACATATTTGACACAGTATTTCCAGAAGAATCTCTTTGATCTTTTAGATTTGGAATGTTAGTTGTCACATTTACACTGGCACAGTACCAGGGAAGATACAGATCTGAATGGATGTTTATACTGAACATAGGACATGTAAAAGTTATAAGCCACAAAAAGAAAATTAGCATTAAATTTATTTATATATTTAGGGACATTAAATGTCAAAAACCATACTTGCTATAGTTCCCATTTGCACAAACTCACCATAGGATGGATGAATGCAAATTTAAAATTATTTCATTTACAATTTCTTTTTATTGTATGAACTGACACTTCACTGATGATGCAAACTCTATTTTGGTATCATCTAAAGTGAATGATATACTACATATGTTAGATGGTGATATGATCATATAAACTTGCAACAACTACTCTTATGTCATGTAGAAGGAAGCTGGAATACATAAGGCTTCCTTTGGGTCACCATCTCAATCCAGCACCTGACAAGTAATTCCATGCAGGTATTGGCATTGATTCTGAAATCCTGCAGGAAGAAATAGGGTAGCATGACATAACTGTTGTAGCTCACAATCCCCAGAACCATCATAGACCATGTGAACTTGGCAGGTTTTTCCGTGGAGTCTACCCAGACCCACCTGTCATTCATCTTCTTGGTTCTTCTTATCAGAAAAGAACAAGAACATGCTGGGTTACTCAAGTTGCTTGGGTTTGTTCCACATATGCTTCAATTGGATCCTACAGTCCTCTCAGGTCTTTTCATACATGTACTGCCCTTTCCTCATCATTTGGGACTTGTACATGGTGTACTTGCCAAGGTTGTGGCTGATGACATCCTGGACCTGTTCAAAGAGCTCAACCATCTTTACAATGTTTGATTATTTAGAATCTTTCTTTCTTTTAGCCATAGATGACTTGTTCCTGCCTGTCTCCTCCAGCTCATTCTGGACATCGAGCATGAAGAAGCTGGCTATCTCCAAATTATTGTGGGGTGGTAGCACCTGTTAGGATCCTAGTTATGGGCAAATAGTGAACACCAAACAAAACACTCCTGTTTTTGCCATGCATGATACACATTTAAGCAATCATGTATCTTTTGACACATGACTGATGAGGCAAATTTTTTCCAGCAATAGGTTGCCATTTCTTTCTGCAGTAGACCAAGGTAGCCATCCAAGGTTATAGAACCCAGTCTGTCCTGCTATTAACCCATAGCTGGAGGGAGAAGAGGATTCATACCTTTCCCAAGTGTATTAGCACATAAGTGAATGTAATGGATTTGACTGAAATTCAAATTCAGCTCTCCGATTCCTCAATCCAAGCCATTATCCATTATTCCACTGTGCCTTGAAAGTATAAAAATACATTTTTATAGTAAAAATACCAGCAATGCATTTTTATATAAAAAGGGGCCAACAATACATATTTATAGTAAAATGACCAGCAATACATTTTATCTATAGTTGAAAGTATACAATTGCTTTCAAATTATTTAGATTTTGGCAGTAAATAACCCATAGATAGGCTACTAAACAAAATCGGCCAACCAACCAAATTCTTGTCAGATTGAAAGCTGCCATGTTAATGCTCTTAATATGTCCAAAAGAGAAATGGGAATGTTCAAATTTGATGCTTCCTTCATAATATTATCTTAGGTCATTTTTCATTCATGGCCCACTAAATTTATGTTCTCAAATACCAAATGTACCTTATGTTCTGCAGAGCATAAGAGAGAAACAATATGAATCAAAGAGAATCACTAACTTCAAACTAATTCACACAAATATCTATATAATATTAACTCTAATGTGTGTGTGTGTGTATGTATGTATGTATGTATGTGTATATATATATATATATATATATATATAAAGAATTACTTAACTGTAATTTTCACTGATTCACAGTTTTATGGTAATATGTCCACTTTTCAAGGGGCTAATCTGTATATTAAATATTTCCAATTGTAATGAATACCCGTTATGGTGTGTGTTCCCAAAATTTAAACCAATTTAGGAGCATATTGTACCTTGCACTCTTGTCAACTGCAATGCTAAGTTTCATTAAAATTAGACACGGCAATCCTTGAGCTATGGTCATTTTTCTTTTTTTACACCATTTTTAATAGGAACATTATTAAATAAATTTAAATATGCATAACAACATTTATACAATTCACTATGTTAGAACTTTTTCTTTTTTATAAACTACTTGAAAGGTTAAAAGGCTATGTGTTACATTACTTGGTGGTAAATAAATAGATGCACTCTGATTTTTCTGTCATTATGTATTTTGAATTAAATGCAAGGTAGAAACAAGTCTGTATAATAAAAAATATACTTATTATTTTGGAAAAGACTACACCTGTTTTAAGCTATTACTCCAAATTTTCACAGTGTGTTAACTATGAAGCCCAGTGTGAAAATAAACCTTCTTTTACCATCTTTAAAATACAAATTGAAATGTGTAATTAATAATAAAATTGATAATATTGTTACCTCATCATTTTGTGTCATGAACTGCTTTAAAAAAGTTTATGGGTGGTCTCTACTCATGACTAAAACCAGAAA
This sequence comes from Acanthosepion esculentum, assembly GCA_964036315.1. Lineage (NCBI taxonomy): Eukaryota > Metazoa > Mollusca > Cephalopoda > Sepiida > Sepiidae > Acanthosepion > Acanthosepion esculentum. The sequence continues at coordinate 23,045,197 of OZ038496.1, forward strand.
CTCTTTGTAGGTACTTAACACAGGTATTCAGAAAGCTGCTTGGCTAATGATGATGAAAATTTGTTTTGCCATTTGCTAAATATTAAGGTAAAAACTTTGGATGGGGGATCAAACACTCCAAATACTTATTTTTTTTTTGGGGGGGGGGTAAAGATCAAGCTACAGGCTATATACCTGTTTGTTTTAAGAGTTATTTGAGGAGAGTGCCAAAAAGTTCTTGATCTGACCAAAAAGTCATTCCCTGCAAAATTTTGATATTTATTCTTTTTGTTAGATTTTAGTAGGTATTTGGGATCAAAATCGTTTTAGCACCTCCTTCTATGGGAATAAAGTGGTTTGATATTAAAGACTCTTTATGCAAAAATGTTTGCCATCTTATAAAATTTTTAAAAAAATCTCTTACTTGAAATTTTATTGACGACTATCCTGTTTGTTTAACAAGTTCTATTGACAAAGGCTTTGCTGCAAAATTGCTTCGTAAATGGCTCTATAGGAATGCACTAAAGTTCAAGTTTCATATTGCAGCTTTTGCTGATTTCCGTGGCTTTCTGTTATTGCAAAGTCAAGGCAAATGTTCTCTTGTGCAGAAAAGTAGATTTTGATATTGCCATTGTCAAAAACATCTCCAACTATCAAATCTTTATATACATAATGAAATCATTCACCAAATTATAACTATCCATAAGGATTTTGAAACCTGATTCTCTTCTTGAAAGTTTTTTTCACAATAGAAATCTATCTACCCCAACAATTTGGTTTTATAGCACATGAAGCTAAAGCTTTGTAAACAGACAATATTTGAAGTTTTAAAAATAGTTCAAGTTAATCTCAGTTGGAGTTTTATTTTCTTTGGCAATAACAAAATGAATCATTATGTGCCTAAAAGAAAGAAATTTATGACCTTTTATAATTAATAAAGTGTTTCACTATAAAACTTTCCAATCTGGTAAAATAATTGAATGTGGTTTTGTATTTGTGTCACCTATTTTTCCTTGCATGAAAATGTCACCAAATGTTTGATTATTGCCTTTTATCACTTGTAAGTTTCTCCAGACTGTTATCTTTTATTGTTTTCATATTTGAACTATTGTTTGTTCTCTCTCCTGGTCTTCACCAGGCAACACAATATATCATACTACTACTAGTGGTCTGTAGCATCTGAGTAAATGTTAGCCTATCAGATATCTCAACTTTGTATTTCAGGAGATTTTATTTCTGACATACTGTAGGTTATTTGTTAAATTAGTTCTTTTGTATCTGAGGTACAGTTTAAAAAGTGATAAGTAGAATTGTTGTATAATTTCAAAGTATAAGCTAGAGTAAAATTTAAACCCAGTTTATTGAACCATATTTTTAAAATACATGCTTATAAAATATAAGATTCAAATAAATCATGACTGTTTCGACAATATTCTTCTAGAAATCCACTGAAATTCTTAAACAATGATAACAGTAAAACGAACCCTTGATGAATTTACAACACTGCAGAAATTCTTGTTATCGAAATGTATGTTGGTATCTTCATAATCATTTTCAAAATCTTCATTTGGCAGTTTTTACAGAATTGCTTTGGTAATCTTATTTAGCAAATACTGTAAACCAGAAGCTCTTCTCTCTTTCATCCCACAGACAGAGACATGGAACTTGTACAGAAGCAGATCTACAGACGTTCTTATTCAGATTCTAATGAAAAGTGCATCCATGTCACAAAGGAAGAGTCAAAGGAAGATGAGAAGAGCCTGACTACAAAAGTATTTAATGAAGTGATATCAATGGAAGGAGGATCTGAGGATGTTTGCTGCCAAGTTGGGTCCGCAAAGGAGCGGAAACACCTACACTTGAACATCAATCCTGTCTTTGCAAAGGAGCTACCTGCTACAGGGAATTTTGATTTTGAATCTGAACACTATGAGACTGTGACCACGATTAAGACCCCTGATGGGCAAACACACCGTGATAGGGTTATTGAACACCATGAACATTTAACTGATCAGTTGGAAACAGATCATCCTGATGAGACTGGTAAGTAGAAGGATTAAGTATTTGTATACAAACTATTTCTTTGTTATTTAGCAACCTAATATTTTAGAAAAATGAAAATCCATTTCAATAATCTTTTCTGCAGTTTCTTTTAGAAAAAAAGATAATCAGAAACACATGCATGGAAAACTTTGTCTTAAGCTTCAAATTAATTTTTTGGGGGGGGGGTCCTTCTAAGCTGTTATCTTGGAATTCAGTTAATTTTGTTCCTTTTAGCTAGTGATCTTAGTTATTAGTAAAAGAAAAAAATCATTTTATATTTTCAATTTTGTATTTTCTCTTGAATTATCTGTTGGAGGCCATGAAAATTTAGTCAAAACAGCTTGCTCAATCTCTCCATTTTTAACCCATTAACTTTAACGACAGAAATTTCCCTCCTTGTAGTTTCTACAGAGTGCAGCAGAAATACCTTGCCACATAATGGTAAGACATTAGCTAGATGAAGACACCATTGCTACTAATGTCTTACCATTTTCTGGATTTCTAGACTTAATGAATTTAAACACTGTACTAGATTGGCAATAAGGTCTCATCAATTTACAGTTGAATTGGCTAGATGTAATTGGCTAGTTCTATGCTAACAGTTTCTTTTCTCACATGCTGAACTCAGTTTCGTCTTCATTCTTTCCAGCCTACTTTGATCTTCAAAAATTTAAATGCGGTATCAATCATTATCTAGTGTCTTCTTGATTACTGTTCTGTTGCTCCTTAATTTTTCTCTTTTTTTCATATTCAGTCACTCCGTAACCCCTTGACTTTAACAATGACTTTACTGCTTTGCATGGGGTGAAATAATTAAAAAGAAAAAAGTTATGTGGGAGGTATTTTTGCCACACCTCATATTCCTTAATTGTAAATGAAGGGAATTTCTGCTGCAGTTAATGGGTTAAATTATATTTCAGTTTGAGAAACAAGAACGACCCTTTTAATAGTGTTCATCGTTGATCATTTGCAAAATAAAAAGAAAAATTACTTCAGATTCTCTTCATTGCTATTGTTTTGTCATTTGTCTCTCTACTTTTCTATGGACAATATTATTTTACCTTAGCAATCAATGATTGCATTTATAATTAATTATAATGAGAGAAACTTGCACACCATCACTGAATTACTGTGTATTGTTGTATTGTGCTTTTGACAAGGTAACATCAAGATAACTAAAAATTGGATAGGATACAGAATAGTTGGTTTCATGCCTTTTCCAAAAGTATAAGTACAAAATAAGGCTGACAATCAAACTTGAAAACTCATTCTTGGTTCCAGTTCCCTGCTTTTAAATATTTTGAAACTTCAATGGTGGGGATGTTGAAGTTCATTCATAAATAGTTATTTAACAAGTTGTTAATTTAATTTATGCTCATACAACTTGATGTTGCCTTCTGCTTGCCTACCTGCTTTTAATGGTTTATGTATTTTCCTCTATCTTATTTTTTTTTTCCCCTCACTGTATTGATCTTCATTACCACACCAAATGTCATTGTAGCACTTTTTACAAAAAACAACAACAACACAGAAGTGGTGTTAGTATAATAACCAGTTTTATTTAATACTTTAGCCTAGCCAACATCCAAAGCATCATTTGTGGATGCAGGATTCAAGACTTATGATGGTAATACTTCATTTTAAGTGGTGTCAAATAAACTGCTATTCCTTGAACGGAGTAAAATCAGTAATACCAAGGAATATGCATTTATTACAATTATTACAATAGGAAATGGCAGACTATGCAGTGAATAAATGCTGAAAACACAGGACTTTTCTTGTACCGCTGATGCCACACAAATTTGAAGGTGCAACATGAACAACGCCTCAGAAGTTAAAAACTTTTGGTGCAGTTTATGCTTGACGTGCATCCAAAGATTTTCCATATTTTGAGTATGGATGGTGTCATCATCAGTATCCACAAAATGCTGCTTATGAATAATGATGTTATAAGAGTATATCCCGTGGTTGATTTTTCCTTGATTCCAGCATAAGCAGACCGGCCATCTGAAACAACATGGCTTCCAATATACTACACATCACCTCTTTCAGAGTTTCTATTTGCCAATCTGACACCTCAATTAAAAAATACTTTCTGGAACTCCCTTGATACCACTGAATACACAATGGCCAGTACGCCATTGCTCATGGTGATATTTATGATGAAAAAAACATTTAAACATATAAAATTATTTTTTATTTTCTACTGTTTAAATGAAGCAGAACTTTGACAGATTATTTTAAACCACTTATGTGAAGGATTATCCTGATGATGATAGTGATGATGTAAGCCGTGTAGACTCCTCCATGGATTAGAGGGCCACAGCCACATCCTGCTCACTGTTGCTGCTATCTTTCAGTAACAAGTAGGTTTTACAGGATAGTTACTAACCCCACACTCAATTAGGTCTTGAATTCAGTTATCCTTCTCAAAAACTGATTGTCATTCAAAGGCTGGAAAATTCAGTCTACCTTGTTACTTAACACATAGTTAGGGTGAGAAGAAATGGAAGCATACCTTTCCTATGGTATTTGTGTAAAAGTGAATGCAGTGGCCTTGAGTAGAATTATTAATTACTCAGTTTTGTTCTCAGGAATTTACCTTATTTTCTTGTGTATAATACGACTGTGTTTCTGAAGCTGAAATCAGGGAATAAATTTCAGCCTTGAGTATAATATAACCATCCTTTATAAATAGAATTATAAATTTATAATATAACCATCCTCTATAAATAGAATTATAAATTTATAATATAACCATCCTTTATAAATAGAATTATAAATAGAATTATAAATTTATAATATAACCATCCTCTATAAATAGAATTATAAATTTATAATATAACCATCCTCTATAAATAGAATTATAAATTTATAATATAACCATCCTCTATAAATAGAATTATAAATTTATAATATAACCATCCTCTATAAATAGAATTATAAATTTATAATATAACCATCCTCTATAAATAGAATTATAAATTTATAATATAACCATCCTCTATAAATAGAATTATAAACTTATAATATAACCATCCTTTATAAATAGAATTATAAATAGAATTATGAATTTATAATATAACCATCCTTTATAAATTTCAGCCTTGTGTATAATATAACCATCATTATATAAACTTTTTTGAAAAGTTGTATCATATTATCCATTAAAATCACAATATTGTACATATATTTCACTAAAAATGAAATTATTACTAATTATTAATTAAGTGATATTAATATTACAGAAGAGAAATGAACTGGATGTTTAACCATTGCATGTTTCTTCTAATTTCTGTTTCAAAAGGTGTTAACGAAACATACATTTAATTGATCTATCATACTTTTCTGTTTGATATGACTTTATGATATTTCTTTATATTAATAAATTATGAAAATAAAAATATATTGTCATTCATTAAGAATGAAACAAATATTGCTAACATATCAATTACTTTTTGTAAACACTTGTTATCAATACCTGTCTACTTTGTGTTTTATCTATTGTGCTAAGTATATTTGCAATCTTGTTGTTTCAAATAGGTGTTTTAAACCAAAGAAAAAAATTCCTGAAGATGTGACAATGCAACCCACCTTTTTTTGCCTTTAATTTTAATTAAAAATTTCTCATATTATGCACAAGAAAACAGTATTTAAAAACTACATCAAAATCTTCAATAATAATAATAATAATAATATATATATAATCTGAAAGCATAAGAAATAAGGTGTCAAAATTTCCATAGTACATTTATTGGGTGAACAAATATCATGCATATTAATAATTTAAAAGTTGATCCTTTAATTCTTCTCTAGCTGATCTGAGGCATATAAGCCCCTAGTTTAAATGGTAGAATCTGTAATGTGCATGTTCTCCACCTTAAAATATCACCAGCACTGGCCTGAGTATCTCTAACAATCATGAAAAATCCTTTTTAACATTTTTGAACAAAGTCTATCATTAGATGCTTAAACTTAATTAACATTTAAAATCAGTCCAAGTTATTGGAACACCCTTTATAATATATTTATTTTTGTTTGTAATGTAATTTCTAGTTTATAGAAAAATACCTGAATATATTGAATATTCTTTGGAGAGCAAAGAAGTTTAAACTCAATCATTCAGATGTAAGTTTTTAACAAATATAACTTATAGATACAAAAATTGTTTCCTTTGCATATATAAGAACATATTTACTAACATAAAAATATTGCTCTGAAGATTTTAAATTAAAGATAACTAATTTGTTTGAATTTCCAGGCTGAAGAGTTATCATTACACTATTTGCATTCAGACTATTGTCCTCATCTTTATTGTCGTTATCACAACTACTGAAATGTTGTGACAAAAACAACAAAGACAATAGTCCAAATATAAATAGTGTAAATATAAAATAACTAAATAAAAAATTTAACTATATTACAGGAACATTCTTCTGACATTGCTAAAGTTAGATTAAATTAAAATAATCCTATTAGTCTGTAAAAATGTTTCAATAAATTTTATTTGATTGTATTTGTTATTCAAGAAAGATTTTAAAAAAGTACATAAGCAACCTTGTACACTTTTTCTTTCCTTTAAGCAACTTGTTTATAAGCAATGTTACTCAAATTTGGCTAAATCTTAAGCAACTCTCAGTGACCTCAGTGTGGTTTAAGTGCTACAAAGAAAGGCATAAAATTAAACACTAAATACATTTTATCCTATGTTCAACAATTCTATCAATTCTAGTTACATTGAAATGTCTTTCTTTCCCATTTATTAGACCTAAGCATAAACAAATTAAGCAATCATTTTAAGCAACTTGAGTACAAATTCTTGTGCAAAAATTAAGCAACCCAAGTACTGGTCAAAATCTTAAATTACTGGGGACAAAAAATTTGTTTAAAGAATCATTTTCCCTTAAATTTTCTGAGACCAATCAGCAACCCTCTCACATTGTCTGATGCTTGATGCATAGCATGGACAGAATGTGTGAGCAACAACAAAGCAAAGAGAGGAAATGAAAACAAAAAGAACACTTAGACATCAGAAAGAAACAGTTGAAATTTTTAGGGCACATAATGAGGAAAGTGGGCTTCGAAAATTTGACATTCACAGGACATTGAATGCAAGATGGACAGAGAAAAGCAGTGCATAACCTACCTAATGAGCTTGTATAAATGGTTGGCAGAAAAAGGATTAAGAGATACAGCAAAAAGACCCTTTACTAAAGGTTAAAAAGGGCAGGAAATTGTAGAGAGCCATTATTTTCTACGTCCTGAAGAGACACGGCACATAAAAACTTTGAAAACAAGCTTCCTAAATGGGAACCTTATTGCACAAGCAAGCTGTCTTATTAGCAGTTTCCAAATTTTCTCTATTCTAATATTTATCTTTCAGTGATGGAAGGAGATCAAGTTGATGGTGCTGTTGGTGGAGCCATTGAGAGTGACAGTGAACAAAACAAAATGGCACTGTATAAAAGGGTGGCAAGTAAACTTGCCATCATGGCTGATGAATACATTCAATCAGATTCTGAAGGAGCCTGCTCTGCTTCTGAAATTCCAGTGCCAGACACCTGTAAGTATCTTAATTTTGTTTATTTACAGCACCCATGTTTATTCAATCAAAGATAAATATGACTTAATATGTATTTCCTTTTAAGTGAACATCTAGTACATCATATTGACTACAATTGTGAGAAGAATCATTATCATACAAAGAGTATTTGGAACAACTGAACTCTTTCTTTTTTAAATTTTTATGATTTTTCTTGTTTCCACAACATTTCAGCTGAGTCATTCAATGGTCGTCATTAAGTGTACTGTCAATATGAAATTTGCTAAAGGAAATTTGAGATAAAATATTTAATCTAGATAGTATGCCTGAAAGCCATAGGCTGGGTCAGCTGATATGTAGGAACAACAAATTTGTCAGTCATGCAAGGACATTGAGTGTTGATTGAAAAGTGAAGTCTCCTACCATCTAGTATCATAAGTAATGGAGCTAAAACCATTTGAATATGAATTCTGTAATATATAAAGTCTTTTTTCAAATTTTATTTAGTTTCAGTTCAGTGTGATAACATACAGTAATATTGTTCAATAGTCATGAATATTATATCCAAGTTATGTGTAAGGCAGTAATCAGTGATAGAAATTTTGGCATTAAAAGTTATGGGCTATTTGAAATTCAGGCATTGTGAGGACTCAAGCAATGCATGTACAGAATAAGGCCTGAAAAGAGAACTTTTTTGCATCATGAAAACACATGGTTGCATTTCAGTCATCAAACAGTGCAATGCCTGAAATTAATATTGCTGCACATCTTTCATGCAGTCTCTAATTCAGCACCCTCAGACCTAACTGTTACCAAAATTGAAAGTGACTGGGAAAGGTCAACATTTTTTATCTGATGCCAAAGCTGAAGTTAAGTGTAATTGGATCAAAAAGTAAAAAACGAAAATCTTTTCATAGATGTAAAAAATGTGGATTGAATGTTTGAAGAAATATGTAATATTAAATGCTGATTATTGAAAAGTAAACTTGTAAATTAGCATAGAAGTAGATTGACTTCATTTTGATATAAGATTAATTATACTGTCTGGTCAAAACGTTGTAGGATTGGAGATCAACACTCATGATTTTGAAAATAAACTGACTTCATTTTGATACCAATTTTATTCTTTCTCTCAAAAAAATTTATAGACTTATCAATCAGCCCTCATAAATATTTTTCATTATATAAGTATTTATTAGTAAAATTGGGATGCATTTTAAACAATTGATTTTCTAATCAAGTTGAATTTTTGGTATATTCTATAAGTTACCTGTGCATATCTTTCTTTTTTATTGTAAGAAATTGTTCACTTTCATTATTCTTAATTGTACTGTACACTCAATTAATTAGCCACTTTTAATCTTTCTTACTTTTTAGAAAACAAAGAAATTAATGAAAATATATGCACTAATACTGAGTAGGATACCTCATGTGTTTAAATTTTGCAAGTTTCATGATATTAGCCATGTTGTTGAAACTCCAAGAAACATTATACAATAATTAAAAATTATAATTACATAATGTGTGCAAATTTTACAAAGACTTGTTTTGAATAAAAAATTAAAACCCGTGTCTTTGTAAGACACATTTATGCATCATGTTCTAAGACTAGTTTTAGAAATCATTCATCCATTGATTTACTGAGCTGTTATATTTCTTCACATGAAATAAGCTGCACAGCATCTAGAATTGTTTCATCCCATTTAGCTTCTAGAAAGTGACATATTAAAAAAAAAAAAGTCTTCTTTTTTTTTTTTTTTTCTTTAAATAATTTGGCTTATTCTTGAGCTAAGGCTTCATATGTGTCTTAGAGCTGACATCTTAGCACCAACTGGAACTCACCCTGGGATTACTATTTCACTGCATGTAATCCCACCCAAAACATCGCGTCTTCCCTATATTTCAATCTGTGATGGGGGTTTCTGTCAGTCAACCATCAAACTATATTCTGCTGTCCATTTCATTTTGGTTTTCATTTGATTTAGGCCTAATGATCAGTTTGACATGTTTTGCCGTTTGATTTAGGACATATTGCACTATTAAACACTTCCTCACTCTGTGATAATAGCTAAAAATTTCAGGACTTAATGGAGACTGACTTCTCTTATCAGATTTGCATTGGCATTATTTAGGAGAGTCAATGAACTTCATAGTTTGGTGCTTCCTGATGATCATTTTTGCATTTTCCAATGCTTTTACTTTTTGCAAGCTCAGAAATTATTAAACATTCCTCTTTGTGTCAAATCGGCCTTACAACACATTTTAAAGCAACATGACTATTAATTTGAAACTTCAGGACATTTGAAACAAATAACTGTTACTTGTTTGCATCTGCAAAAAAAATCTGCTTTATTTTTTATATTTTTTTGCATCTGCACAGAACAAACCATCCTATCTGTGTAGGTATTGCTATCATTTAGCAAATAAATCATTAAATATATTTCTATATTGATAAAACATGAAATTGCTAATTATGTGAAATGCAATGTAGCTTACTTCAGGGTTATATTTTTTTTAAAATTATTTCACGCATGGCACATAACTGAGATTCATGTCATATAAATGTAAGGGGCATAACTCTCAATTCCGCAAAAGTTTGAGTAATGTGTCCTTGATCCTATGGTAATTATGACGTCACAGGTTTGTTTTGTTTTTAGTTTTTTTTCTCTCGGACAAAAATGTTTACTTTTCCTTGACGTATTTTAAAATAAAAATATCTGTTTTTATTTCAGCTGAACTCACAGAGTTGGAAAAAGAAATAGTCGACCATCTTTTGTCAATTCAAGGAAATGTAAGTTTTTGCAGTTAATAATCAGAACGAATAAATGCACTCATTTGATGAAATTAGTTATTATCCAGGAAAAAATTTTTTTTAAATTTGAATATCTGAGATTTTATTTACTCTTGTGTGCTAAATACAAATGTCAGCAGGATTAAATTATTTTCTTCAGTTTTCCTCTTGGCGCAGTGCTTATTTGGTGTGGCATGTTATTTTTCAAGTAATTTTCTCAGAAGCACAATTATTTTGTCCCAAGAATAAAAAATCCCCCAATTATTTTCTAAAAAAAAAAAAAAAAAAAAAAAAAATTCCCACCAGTACAATTGTATTTAGTACAAAATTGTATTGACATTTTGTTTTTTAGAAAAACTAAATAACATTTACATATTAATATCATTTAAAGTAATATATATAAGGTATATTTAGGCAGCAAAAATTCATCTTAACTAGTTTTGTTAAATTCAATTAGCAACATTTGTCTTAAATTTTTTTTTATTGTAGTTTTCTAATTTTCAAATAAGATGCTTTTCATCAGGATCAAAATTATGGATAAACTGTCTTAAGTGCATGTTTTCTATTTTGATTTAATACTTTTGACTCTCAGTCATTATCAAGAACTGGGTATTTTGTATATTACAAAGCAATAGATGCTAGCATGCACACACACACACTCGATTATTGCCTGACAAGTAGTTCCATATCATAAGTGCGTAAATGTGCTTGTAGTAATCTTGTTTCATTGGAATGTCACCAGACACGTTATCATATTTGTGGTACATCAGTGAATACTACTTTCCTCCAATCATCCACACTACATTATTGTTTCTTTGTAGCTCACTGTAAGCTTTTTTCTGTTTAAGTGCTGGTGTTGGTTTTTCTCTATATAAATCCAGTTTCAATCAGCTGATGTTTTAGTCACAAATATTGACTCCTATTTCTACCTATTTGTACTGTGCAAGATTTTCAAAGTTGAACATTTTCCATAGTCTACGCATGTTCTCATTTATAATGACCCCATTTTCTTTACTTGCATCTAATTTTAGATGTGACTGACTAGAAAACCCAACATCTTTTGCCACAGCTGGTGTTGGGTTTTCTTGTCAAAGATGTTTTATAATCCTTTCCATTATTTTAATTGACAGCGCCTTTGTTGGAGAAACGTTTCCTTTTAATTAGGCTAACGGCTTATTTTGGTCTGCTATAAAACTTGGGGGAGGGTGTATTGTGTTGTGGTCACTGCACCAAATGTAACACTCTGAGTCAATCACTTGTCACCAAATATGTGGACTAGCTCTCTCCCAGTCACTGTATTTCTGATATAAATTTTTGTCCAGTAATCACAATCCTCAGTATCATAAAGGATGCATGGCTTGTCTCATCAGTAATCTCCCCCACTGTTGTGTTGTTTAGTGGTAATCTTCCTTGAGCTTGTCTACCTGCTGGGATAAACTATTCACCCTAACAGGCCATGGCTTTGTTTTAATATGGTGGATCCAGTGACTTCCTTAATTCGGCTTCCTTTCCTGAAAGGCAAGAATTCTCTAGCAGAAAGGACATACTCTGTTGATAAAGTGATAAACAATTTATTAATGATGAAAAAACATAAAAGCTACAAACATCACACTCATGGAGTTAAACTTCAGAAAGTTCTTTTCTTCCTTTGAGGCATTGAGAGATAACTAATGGGTGAAATGTGGGTATGCTGCCAACTTCGCTGCTGCTAGAAAATTCAATGAAAATGGATGGAAGTGATGCCCCTAAGCTACTAAGCAAAACTTTGATTCTCTCTCTCTCTCTGTCTTCTGTCTACCCATCTATATCTCGGATACACTATTTTAGAGAGTCAATGTGCTTATAATGTTAACAATTTCAACAGAGACTTTGTTTAATTGATTCACACAAAGACTCTCATTGTTAAAATATTTCCCATTTGCATTGCCTGTGACTTATGTTTCTAAAGTACTCAAGTCCAGACGTATTAGTAAACTTTCTGTGTACAATTTGCCACATAAGGATTCTGAAAAATAACATTCCCCAAATCCATCTGGGTTTTGCAGAATTTTGGCAAAACATTAGTCATGTCATCATGACTTCCTCAGGTGTATGGGCCTAAGCCAAGCGTCTCAGCTATATTGTATTTTACTGAATCTTGGTTTATTGTAGTTTCAAATCCTTCCAATGTCTTCCTCAAGTATTTTATAAGTTCCAATTAATATTTTTATTCGGGACTTTTTCTCATCAGCTTCCAACCCTATTAACCACTCTGTCACATTTCTCCATCTAATATTTCCACTCCTTTGCTCAGGATTACCAAATCTCTCGACACCTCAAGTCGTGAAACATTTCATGCACTAATATGACTCTATCCAGGCTACTGCCCTGGTATTCTGCAACCAATCCATTTTAAATGCAGACTGATTTTTAAATAAAATGCTTAGTCTGTTTGAAAAATGCCCAGATGATTCTATAATTTTTTTTTTTTCTTCAATAATGAGCAATTTCATAAATTTTTCCTTTTACTTGATTTGGAAAAATATGCCATTAATTTAACAAATTTAATTTGTTTAAAGTGTCTCATGACACTAGAATATTCAAAAATGAAACAAATTATTTTGTCATATCTGATTTGATCATTTGCTATGAAATAAAATAAAAACAAATAAAAAACAGCCCAATGGTGAAAAAACTGGTTTGTAACTTTCAGTACCTCAAATCCCCAGCTAGTAACTTTTCATTCAGACTGAACTGACACTGGATTCTCCCTACTCATTGATGAATGGTTGCACTCTCAAAGAGGATTATTCCTCAGAGTGTCTATTGGAATAAAAGCTCACCTCAGATCTCAAATGGAACTCATCTATATGATACATTGCTGAAGATACTGCAAAAATGATCAGCTTCTTATACTGCTCCACAAAATATCTGACTCCTTCTGCCATGCTCTATTTTTACAAGAGTCAGATCAAACCAGAAATGGTTTATTGCTGGCATATCTGAGCTGCTCAATCCTCTCTCTTCAGCCTTGACAGTTCAAAAGCATTTACATGACCTTGTAGGTGATAAATTATTTCCCATTCTACAATATTTTTCTCACAGATACAATATCACAAGCTTATCACTACTCTACCACTATTTCCATGGAAAATGTTCTGACAAAGCTGCATTCCTTAGTTTCTCCAATTCAGAGCTTTACAGCTAAGACCCATCATTACTTGTATGCAGGTGCAAACCATTCTCATTCCCTTCATGTTCCCTTGTTATTGAAAGAAGGTCCATTTGGGCAGCTTCTCAAAGGCCACTGCCCAAATGGAACGCCTTTCTCAGAGCATGCTTCCCTGATCACTACAATCTTAACCTATGGTCAACTCTTTTCTCTCCTACATATCCTCATAATCTACAATCCGTACATCAGTAAAACAACCCCATTTAAGTACCCTTTGCCTTGAGAGGCTCTTAAGCCTTGCATTGAGTGAATAATAGAGTAAAATATCCTACAATGCTTATGCAGAAAATATAACCAATGTAATTACAAAATATTGCTGTCACTTATTTTATTTATTTTAGCCATATAAATAAACTAGACATTCTTTTTTTTTTCTTTTTCAGACATCATTTCCATCAGTTGCAGCAATGGAAATTTTGAAACAGTTGACTTACAATAATTTCAAACAGATTGTTGAAGCTTACACAAAAAATAAAAATGGATTCCAGGAGGTTGTGACATTATTCATGTTATCTAAAGCTGCCATTAGCCTTGTTGGTGCTGGTCGAGCATTAGCAAGTCAGGTCAAGGATCTTACTTTGCAATACTTTGAGGATAAATGTGCTGCATACATTGTTGAGAGAGGAGGCTGGGTAAGAGTTTATTGCAATTGTCTTGAAAACTGAATTATTTGTCTTCTGTTCAATAGTATAGCTTGACCAAAGAAAATCATACTATTCTGTTCAAAAGGGCATATCAATTTTTACACATGGTCAAATGAAGGCAAGACACATAATCTAGTCATGTAATACATAAGGATTAGATGGTTTTAACTTGAATCTTAAGCAACTAGTTAAGGAGCAAGAGTTAAAAATGAGATTTCACTCAAGTCCAACTCTCACACCTTTCTGTGTGTTTCAAGGTGGTCAGACAATTTGGAAATAAGGAAACTTCATCCCTAGTTCAGCCTTTCCCAAACTAATGTTTTGAATAAAGCTAGAATTCTCAACTAAGACAATAAAAGTCTGTTGAATTTTGATATTCCTACCACAAGGTGTGTTGACGGCCACATCATGTTAAAACACCAGTTCCCGTATGATCATCAGTTAAGCAATGTCAAGTCTGGTCAGTACCTAGATGGGTAACTATTTGGGAATATCAAGTGCAGTAAGCTTGGATATGTGGATGGTGTAATGGATAATGGCTCAGAATTGTTAATTGGAGAGCAGAGTTCCAATTCTTGTTGGGTTCATTATAATTACTTATGTGCAATTACCCTTGGGAAAGGCATGGATGCACTTCTTCTACCCCCAGCTATGGGTTAATTAATAAAATTTTTATCGCTAAATTATTACTGTCTAAAAAAAAAAAATTCTAATAATATATACTATTTTCTGGCTTTAAATAACCTGCAAAGTGTTGATAAGCTATAGAAAACTAATCAATCCATCAAAATTTTAATTGCAGTAATTATCTAATGAGACATAATTTTCAAGTACCGTATTTGCCAGATTTTTCAAAATAAAAAATATATATCCAAATATAATACCGTCTCAATCCAAAACTTGTTCAGACTTTTGATTTCATTCTTTTTGTCTTTGTTGCTGCCATATTTTGGCTACTTCAATCTTCAACCAAAAAAAATTTCTTTTCAATGTGTTTCTTTTTTCATCTATCTGTAACTTATGTTATGCTAAAGGCAAACTGATATATAATGAATCCTGCCCTTATTCAAACATCTGGCCTGGAAATAAGCATTTTATTGGATAAATAGCACAGTAAAATTAAGACAAATGTGAACTTACATGCCTGCAATAAGATGTAGTGTCAAAAGGACATTTCCCATGACCCTGTTTTTATAAATACCTTCAGTCTTCAGCAATGTTTATTGTTTTAAAAAGCAATAATTAGAATTATACTAAAACCTAAATGTATGAAAGTGACAACAAGAATAATAAGCACTATTTATTTATTAGATTGTTTATTTACACTATTTATTATATTATTTATTGAAATGGTTAGTAAACCTTGGTTAATTGCCAATTGATTCAAACTTTATCAAATGATATATAATAAGGATTTCCTTATAGTTGGTTCACATATTTTAATAATTTAGTAAATGTTTATAAATTTATGAATAAAAATTGTTTTTGTATTTATTTTTTTTATAAATTGTTAAACGATAAATATTGTATTGCATTAGCTCTAATTGCATTAATTTTTAGAATGTTGCAAATATAAAACTATTTTTGTAAATAAACAATCTTATAAATAAATAGTGTTTAATATTTTTGTTGTAAATTCTCAAGAACAAAAACAAGTTTAAATTCACTTTCATCATATGTTCAGGTTTAATTTCAATTCTAATCATCACCTTTTAAAACAAACATTGCCGAGGAATGAAGGTAGTTACAAAAAAAAAGAAAGAAAAAAAACAGTGTCATGGGAAAAACACTACCTTATTGCCAGCACATAAGTTCATGTTTGCCTAAATGAACTTGTAAATTCTAGATGATATAGAGTGCACAGATACTCTACTAATTCTAGGTAGAATTTGATCCTAGGTAGAGAACAAATGTTCTACTGATCCTAGGTAGAGAACAAATGTTCTACTGATCCTAGGTAGAGACCAGGAGAATAACAATAGTATCCTAGGTAGAGTGCACAAATTACTCCACTGATTTTAGGCAGAGGAATAACAATTCGCTCTTAAGCAGTACAGGCATTTTTCTTTGAGAAGTACAATGATAGGGAGATTTAGAATTCAAACAACTTTTTGAATGACTTTTATCAGAATTAGAGATCATGTCATTATAGTGGTGTTATGGATGGGAGGCCAAGTACTATAAATTCAAGCTTTACAGCTAGCAATGGAGATGGGTTAGTAACTAGTCTAAAAATGCCCTTGCTGAGAATGAGTTTTTATAGGTCAGCAGTCACAGTAATGATTAAGAACAATTGTTTTATTTAATAAAAATTATTTCTTAGTATCAGTCATTAACAAATTTATTAATAAAAAACAATCAATAGTTTACATGTAATTTTAACTCTTAATGAAAAAATTGATCATTATGTTTTATTCATTCAAACCTAAAAATAAATATTTTCTGCACATTTTTAGTAATAAGGTTATTCAAATATATAGTTACTTTTTTAAGCATAAATACTTTTATTTAATGCATAAGTATATCAATGTACTTAAAGCCCAAATACTTCTAAAATTTCTAAACACCTTTATTCCAAATTTTTCTTACTGTAGATTTTAAATATTAAATAAAATGACAAGAAAATATATTCCATGCTGGAAAACCTGGCATAACAAAACAATCTCTTTGTTTAAAATAAATTATACAGTTTCTTAAAAATTAATTTTCTACATAAACTCTGCTCTTTCTAGTGTCTTGTTCTGTGAAAAATTCCATCCAGATATAAGTATAATAGTAATTTTGGTAAGAATATTTGCTATATACATTGGAGTCTATATATGAATCTTATCCATTCCACAGCCCCCATATGTTTATATTACATGAGTAAGTGTAATCTGTTCCAAGTCTCCTCCCATACTCAATAAAAACATATAAAAATGGGAAAATAGAAAAATAGCAAATACACATTTATATACATAAAGAACACATAAAGAAATAAATTGAAGCAAGAAAATCCATCACTGTAGTATCACTTCCACTTAGAGCCTCAGCTCTAACATCATCAAACAACTGTTTGTCATTTGCAAAACTTAACAATTCACTTATATTATCACAGCAATTTCTTTTGTTTTAAATCTATACCAAAAGTAATTTTTTGATCTCTTCAGTAAAATTTCTACATGGTTTAGTTATTTCCTTAGCCACCCAAACACTTTTAATTCATCCTTGTTTTTGAGCATAGTGCAAGTTATTGATTTCAAAATTCCATATGCCATACATGTTATCTTTTGGTTTATCTGCATTTTTATTTTTGTTTCTCTCTCCCCCCCCATTTCTGCTTCTTTCTTTTTCCTCACCCCCTTTATTCATTATTTTTTTATCTACCTTACTATCTATGCTCATTCTTTTTTTCTTTTTCTTCCTCCCCACTATCTATGACTCTTTTTTTCTCTTTTCTTTTTCAATCTCTCAACTACTCACCTAATCCTTTCTTCTTTACAACACATTTTTTCTAATATTTCTTTCTATATTTTCTTAATTCTACACTTCTTCTACATCATCTGCATTTTACTTTCTCTTTCTCCTTACTATCTTCCTCTCTTATTCTATTTCCTTTGGTCCACATATCCATCAATCTATTTAATCAATCATTGCTTCCATTCTGTAGTGTATACCATTCCCCACTCTTTTTTTTTCTCTTTTTACCTTCCTTTATATCGTCCTCCTTCCATGACGTCTTTGCTATTCTCTCTTCCTGCATCCTTTTACACTTTTCATCATTTCCTTCCTTTTTCAACACATTTTTAATCAACCTTAATTATTCATTTTCTTTGACAGGATTCTGTTTTGGAAGATACTGATGAGGACACTGAAAATAAAGATTCAGAACAAAAATAACATTTAAAAAAATCATTTTTAAATTATGTGTTCCTTTCACTGAATATGTGCACAGTCCAACACTTTGCTGTTTCTGGCTGAAGAGCCGACTGTTGATGGACATCAGATTTGGGCCAATAGCTGCCACAGTGCCACAAAATGCTGTCATGTCTGATCAGTGTCCATCAGACACCTTAAAGATCATCTCCTGCCTGCTGCACATTCTATGATGATCCTCAAATTCTACCTGCCTTTTTGCCCACAACTTCCAGTTTACTCTGTCTAATGATCTCTTATGTGGAAGAAAGAGAAAAGGTGGATAAAAGATACAAAAAGAAAATCAAATGTGCTTTTGGCACTGTAGGAAATTTACGTATTCAGGCTGTTACACACCTCCTTTATGTTTTGGAATTACAATCAGAACAATTTTATGTTAATTAATCTATTTTTATTATTTCTGTTATTCTCATCATTAGATGTGGTTGTTTTACATCAGTTGCACTGAAGAAATTGATTTTATTAAATCACCTAAAATGTTTAGAACACTTCCTAAATAATTTAAAACCTATAAAGAGAATGTTACTTTTCATTACTTGAAATTTCATTAATTTTAATAAATATTATTAAATAATTTTGAGATGGTCACATACACACACGGTTTTAACTTGTTAAATTTTATAAAGTTATTTATTAATTTAAATATTCAATAATATTAATAATTAAATATATTATATTTGCTAGTTCCCAAACTGCATGAATTTAAACGTGCCACTAGCTCAGGCTCTCGGTCCCACTCTTTCACTGTCGAAACGGTTAAATGTAGCCGTCTCTTCTACTTCATGTCTTGCACTTTCCATCTGTGGAACTCCGTTCCTCTTACTTGCTTCCCTGATAGCTATAATCTCCAACTATTCAAATGCAATGTCAATTGACAATTCCAGATGCCTTTATCTATCCCCCATCCTTCTCTTCATCCTTTCCTCTTTCATTCTTTACTCTTGTTCCCACTCTCTGTAACCCCTTGCGTGCTAGTGGCACTCCTGCCTTGCTTGGGATGAAAAGCTTAAAAAAAAAATTATTTAAAATTAAGTTTTATATTTAAAATTTAGTAAGCATTTTATAGTCATAAATTTTGTGAATGATATCAGTTATGTAAAATATTCAAAACCAGAAACTAATTCTTATTTTTATGGTTGCCTTTATGATTTCTCAGTGTGTGTGTGAGATAGATTCAATTTCTTATGTTTTTACAAATAGATGCCTTTGTTGACACCATCACTTATCTAGTGAAAAAGCAAAACAAATGGTGAGAATAATAGAATAAAAAAACTTGTGAGTTTTTTTTATTTAACATTTGTTAACATTTTTCCTCTTTTCAATTTGACAAGTATTTTGTTTGGTTTTATTATTGATACATTTTTTTTTTTTTTTCTGGTTCAAAACTATAGTTTTAAAACTATATAAAAGTAGCTGATTTTTTTCGCTCTGGTTTGAAAGCTGTTTTCAGTCATGTAAACTATTTATAATAATGTGCATCATCTGCCAAGCATGAGAGTTTAAACTTTATACCTTGTCATTTCCAATTCAGTACTTTACGACTGAGTGCCTTGACTGATCTCTGCTGCTGATTCAATCTTCTGTCTTTCTGGATGTGTTTGTAAACATTCTGATTAGACAAACCTGCTGGAATAATTATTTTATCAACTTGCTGATTTTAGAGACCTTGATGATAGCTCAGTGGATAGAGGATTGGACTAAATACCACAGGTTTTAGAATTCAACAATCTCTCAGTGCTTAATAAATAATTTTTAATTACTTTAGGATGAATGACCAGTCTGAATAAAAACTTTTCCAGATGATTGAAAATACCTTATCTGAAAATTAACACAGATTCGAAATGTCTCTAAATTCCACTTGAATTTCCTACAACTGTTGACCTTTGTTCTCTGTTTATCATCTCTAAGTATTGTTCATTTTGAACAGGAAGAAAAAAATATTTGCTTCTTTGTGAAAGCAGCTATCAGAAAAAAAGACTAAGTTAAAAAGAAAATATTTAATTTTTAACGGTTTAAAAAAATTTCTTTTTTTTATAATTTGTACAAACATGATTGACAAACTCCTTTCAAAGAGAAAGTAAGCAAACAAAACAAAAAGTTATGATCATCTTCCAGAAGTTCAAACTTCTGTCACCCATTCCTGATTCATCTCTTATCCAATCCAAGAGGCCTGTATTCCTTTCAAGCATAGAGGTGAGAAAAATAAACAAAAAATGTTTAATTACTAAATCAAGAAATGGACTGAAGTTTGCTCAGTCATACTTTTGGTATTTCTACAGAATCACACCTCCAAGAAATAATCAAACTTTTCAATTTATTTTTCATACTACAATCAAATAAACACTCCAGATCACAAATATCAAAGATTTTTATGTTCTAATATTTATATTATTTAAAATTCTTACTTACCATTTTCCTGTGTTGTGTTAAAATAATACTTAAATACAAAATTTGAAATAATTTTAAAACATTTATAAAATATAAATTTAAAACCGGTTCTTACCCTTTGTTATCATCATCATCATCATCATATTTCCATTTCTGCTATTGTCACACCACCTACCAAGTCTTATCAAGAAAATTTTTTTTTTGTATAATTATTATAGTTATTATTATTATTATTATTATTATACTAATTTTTTTTCCATTTCCTTTACTTTTTTCACTTGCATAGAGGAATCAATTTACAATGATTTTTCATAGCAAACTCAAAAGTTTAGAAAATTTATGATCTGGAGAGCTTAATTGATATGAAATAAAAAATTTTTTAAAAATGATTATTTCTTGAATTGTTTTTTTTTTTCTGTAGAAGCAGCATACTTTTTAACCTTCTCAACTTATGAAATAGTTATTACTTATTTTAATATTGATTAAATTCTGCCTGCCTTAATCATGTTATTTCATTGGCAACATGTGATGACTGCCTCAAAGAGAATTGTCTTATTTTATGCCATTATTTAATAGACTGTGATCTCATAATATCATGCTTTGCAAAGTGGATTAAAAAAGAAAAAAAAAAGCAACATGTAGTTCAGGCATTCTTTGACTAATATTTAGTTTGGTATAAATTTCATTAATTTCTATGTATTTCCATTTATTTATACAACAAAATTATTGAATATTTCCAATAACGATAAAAAATTCAATGTATCTGTTAAATGATCCATGAAAAAACTTATTTTTAGTCAATCACATTTAAACATGTCCCCCTCTACAAGTTTATTAATCAATTAGTATAGCTATTTTTTTAATTTTTTTTTTTTAACCTAGCAATGCATTCAGCTGTCTTCATTTTTTATGTCTAAATATTCTTACACTTAAGTCTCTCCTTTCTATTTTTGTTGGGAAATGAAATCTAAGGAGAACATGAATAGCCTTAAAATGATTGATTAAATAATGCATTTTTAAATGGAATTTATATTATAGAAAGAATCACATGAGAATTTAAATTGTGACTAGCATGAGTTAGAATCCTATTATTTAAAGCAGATACTATTTGCTTGAATCTAAAACAAAATTTATTGTAATTCTCCATGTATAATATGCATTTTTTTTATTCTAAAAAATAATAAGCAAAATTAAGGGTGCGTATTATGCCCAGCTACAAAAAATCTTTTAAAAATTGCTGTTTCATAGGTCGATTTCAGTTGTGAAATGACTACTCACCACAAGCATACAATAATTTGACACTAACATTCGGCAATTGCGACCCCATAAGGATGTCAAATACAATCATATGCACCTAACAATACTTACAAATGTAAAATAAAATAAGAATTATCATAAAATTAAATTAAAATAATATTATTCTGTTTAAAACCATATTTTGTGAAAAACTACATACAGATCCGGTAGATAGCATATTTTATTGAACAAAAACAGGTTAATGAGTCTGCACGATATATGTATTTCCGTTTCCTTTTAGAATTGTGCTGATCGGAAATTTTGATAAATATCTTCAATTACAGCTTGAATAATGAAATTGGAGAGGTACAATTTATAGGGTTTGATTACCAAACGAGGAGTGCATATTATGCATGAGTAGAAGCATTTTCCCACAATTTTAAGGGTGTGTATTATGGATGAAGGTTTATTATACATGGGGAATTACAGTATTTTCTAAGAATTCTTCAAATTAATATCCCCATCTTTGCTTTTATCACAGCATTTTGGCTAATGTGTTCTTTGGTGTTTCTAAAGTGTTTGTAGTAGCCAGTAATCTTTGAGTACCATTGTGTGTGTGTATGTATGTATGTGTATATATATATATATATATATATATATATATATATATATATATATATATATATATTGGATGACAAATATTTTTTGTTTGGTTGACATGTAGGATTGCAATACTTTTTGAAAGAATCAAATAAATTACTAATAAGTGTTAGATTTGATAACAAGGAACTTGCTCTCATGTAGCGGTAATATAAAAACAGCTACTATATCAGTAAAATGGAATTAGTCACAAAAGTGAAACTATTTCCACACTGGTGAAATGAAGGAAACTAAGGGGAGTACTTGCATTCAAAGCAAAATCTAAAAGCTACCTGGAAGGAAATTTAATAAATTTTAAAATAACCACACCAGACTATTGAACAAAAAAAAAACGTACAAATTTCTTTGTAAATATAGACAGAAGAATAAGTAAGCATTATGCTACATAACTTCTAATCTCCTAATAAATTGTTTGTTAGAAAGAACCAACCGAAAAGGTACACTGCAAACAACATGAAATTGATGAATGGTCTTCTATTTTTATGTTTTGAACTAATTTTTGCTGATGTATATGGAATTGACTTCATTTTAAGCACCTGATCAGTTCTATTGACATGGACTAAATATATTACATGCTGGATTTCACTGTGAAACTTTTAGTAACACATATGCTTGCCATGTTTTTAAGACTGTCTTAAAAACAGTCTTACACACTGTTTTTTTTTTCTCTCCCTCATTCATATATATATAATATATATATATATATATATATATATATATATATATAATATATATATAAAAACTGAACGACTGTGTGTAGTTTAACGTCAGAATAGAACCTTGCTTGATTGAGAATGTCTTTGTAGCTGAGCAGTAAAAGCATGCTGAATCAGGCGATGTTTCCTCCTGCAAAGGGGGATGCAGATTCAAATCCCGCTGGAGGACACATTTTCTTCTTTAAGTTTTCTCAAGTACACAGAGTGGTAGACAAAATAAATATTGTTTAAAATAACCAGCATCTACTCAAATATGGGTATCCACTAAGGATAATGTTTGGCATAATATAATATTATTGATAATAATAAATTTTGTTCCGCAGCATTTGATACAACTCTTGAGTTTTATGTACATGCTAAAAGTCAGGCACTGATTAAAAACTGACCATTTATATATATATATATATATATATATATATTATACAAATCTATATCAGATTAATAGTGGATAATTGAATGACAAAATGGGGGAAAAAAACTACATTATATTTTATCCCTCAATAGGACATCTTCAGACTAATAATGGTTTTATTGATAGTCTCACACACACACACATGTGTGTGTGAGAGAGAGGAGTGATGAGAAATACAACAGATGCCAGTTATAATTTTACATCAAGAAATGCTGAAGATATGGGAAAGAGAATTTGTATTTAAAGCTAAACATCTCTGTATCTTCAGTGTTTCTCAATGTAAAATTGTAAGCAGCTTTTGTTGTATTTCTCCCCTCCCCTCATACATATAAGACTCTAGCTATATAAACAATTATTAGGCTTCTGGCTTTTGACAGTTAAGCCTGGTGAGGGAACCAGTTTTAAGATCTGACACACTGAATTATAAATATTAAATTCAGTGAACTTTATGCCACCCTATGTTTATCTTATGGCCCCATTGGAGAAATTGAAATTTATCAGCCAAATCATTGTGATAAAACAATAAAGATAAGACTGTTTAGTATAGATAATTCCTGTAATAATGACAATGCTTTGCCTAAGAATTGCAGACAGCAAAATTATAATTCACATTTCTTATGTAAAAAATATGATTTATGAGAAAGGCTACTTTTTTTTAATATTGCAAAATGTTCAATATTCTGCTCACTTTATGCTTTAGAAAAGTTACAAACTTTCTTCTTTGGATTCTGAAAGTTGTGTTTTTGTTTGTTAATAATCCAATCAAATTGTAAATTTAAACAGTTATTTACAAACTTGTTTTTCCCATGGTGATTGAGTATTTTTTTTCTTTTTGTATATATTTGTAATTTATATGCTTATTTTTATTTTGGTTTATTTTATTTAAGTTTATATAAAATTACTTACATGTGTATATGTGAGAATATTGACAAAACCATCAGAAATCCATCATCTCTAAAAGGTTTCTACAATTTATATTGATGCAATATTATTACCTAAAATATTATATAACATTTTTTATGGGTGTTGATAAATTGCTATTGCGATTATGATATTTTTTATATTAAAAAAATGTCCCTAAAAACAAGTTATTTTTAATAATTGCATAATATTTTGATACATTTAACTTCTTTTTTTTTAATACTCATCTTAAATTTTAATAACATTATTGATGTAATATTGAATAAAACTTTGTGCAATAGTATTGCTCAAAATAAGTTGAAGACATCTTGGGTGATATTATACTTGAAGGCAAATGAATTCAATACCTGTGTGTTTTTGCATGGAGGTGTATATCTAATGTTTCTACATATGTATATACAATTTTGCAGTCAATCTATCCATCAATATAATTTTGCTCACCTATTTGTTGCTTCCTGATATTCTAAATCAACATTTTTTTTTTTTGTAGAGTAAGATGTTTATTCACAATAAAACATCAATATGGTATCCTTCCTGGACAACATTTTTTTTCACACACACAGTATTCGTCGCAATTTCCTGAACCTAATTATTTATTTTTGCTGTCAGTTATAAGGATTTCATTAAAGGTTGAAAATCACATGTCAATCAAATTATTTACTAATATTTGTAGATAAGATACAAAACTGATTTCTTATAAAAAACTTACATTTAATGTTTTGAAATGTTGTCTTGAAATTTTTTTTTTTTATTAACTTAGCTTATTTATTCTCTGACTCACTGTGATAACAGAAACTGAATTTTCCTTTTTATTTTTATTTTTTTTTAATTTAAAGCCATAAAAAATTGATTGACGGTCAATATTTAATTTGAAATAAATCTTTCTGTATATTTCTTGTTCTATTTGTGTGACTCTTTTCTTGGTCTCACTCATATTGAGTATAAAAATCAGTAAATTTAAAAAACATGAATGTAATAAATAGCCAAATAATTTCACAAATATGAAGTAATTGTTTCATTTCAGTTTATTCCTCTTTTTTTTCCCAAAATTCATTCATAATTTAGGATTATTAGAATAAAGTAAATATCTATCTCAGCTTAGTCTGGCACAAGGTCACAACTATAAGGTACTCTCTGATAATTACTCATTACACCAGTAAATAATCTGGGAGGCTACTGCGCCACTGTAAAATGTCCCAGTAAATCTGTATTTCATTTAAACTTGAACCTATCCTACAAAAGGTCTTCATGTTAAAACTAAGCCATATGAGATATATCTTGACCCATTGACCCTCTCTCTATTCATTAGGTGAAGTCTTGTGTAGAGGCAATGGATTCTTTTTAAATTTTCTTTACTCAAGCAGTTACTTTAAACACTGACTCTGAAACCTGGGACATCATTGCTACAAATTGTCCTTCCTGTCATAGGACCATTAAAGAAGGGATTGAGGCTTTCAAGTCAAACCGTCAACATGAAGAGGATCTATGATGTCCGGAGGGCTAGACAGAGCCAGCCAGGTCCACCACCCACACTCCTCTGTGACTCCTGCTCACAACTCTTTAGGAGTAGACTGGGCTTTCACTGCTATCTCCACCACCAGAGGGGAGAAAGGGAATAAGAGAGGATGATGATTCGAATGTGAGCAGGTTCCAATGATACACAAGGATTTAAAGTTACTTTAGGATTTGTGATCCATTTAGAAAAATAATTTCTTCCCCATTACTAAACTGGACATTTTGATATGCAAAAAAAAAAATATTTATATGCAACTAAATCAACAAAATAAAAAAAAAACATATTTTCTCAAATTTTATTAGAAAATATAATGCATATTTTTTTATCATAAAAATGGCCAGAAATTGTTTAGAAAACTGTAAAGTAAAACAATATCTGCTTGTCAGAATTTGTCAAATTCAAAATATATTTTTTACATTCAAATACTTACTATATGATTGACTACCCCCCACAAAAAATAAACTTTCTTTACTGTGTCTGATTTTGACAGTCATAAATTTAATGTCTAGATATTTACTGCTTACAGACTAATAAAAACAAATCTCCTTACTAACATTGTTAACAAAGACTCATTTATTTTTATCTGAAATGGTTTGATTACTGAAGCATTCTTTGTATAATTAAAAAAAAAAAAAAATTATTTTATTTTTAAGTTTCAATGACCAGATATTTCTTTGGATGTATATAATGTTAATAAAAAAGAAAGAGAAAGATTGAATTTGTTAGTTGAAATTGTTGCTTATTAATATCCTTTCTATGCTAGCATAGATGTAGCACAAGGCCGAAAGTATAGGGCACTCAGTGAAGATCGAACTCACTATTCAGTTGTAATTGATCTAGTGAGACAAGCTTGCTAGCCATTACGCCATGTTGAGGTGCCCCTTCCTAGTGGTTATGTTTTAATATCTAATACTCAGTCTTACTCAAGGAAAAGGGTCTGATAACCTGAGGTGAACAATTGAGATCACTGGTATCTTTTATCACTAATACAAGTTACTTTTATTTGTATTCTAACTACTAACAACTAGAAATAATAATATATATATATATATATATACACACACACATATATATACATATATATATATATATATATATATGACTGAAAAATTTTGAGTGATGGATTTTGTCCTTTAGAACTTCATCAAACTAACTTGGTTTATGTTGATGCAACTACATTTTTTTGTGTGTGTGTTTTAGGTATATAATCTAACTAATTTCAGTTAGATTCTTTAAATTTGCATCCAGGTTCTTGCAACATTTCACCATTTTTGGCAGATCTTCTATTATTACAGTGTAGGATATCTACTACTAACAAGTGATGGAAACAAAATGTAAATGAAATTGGCTAGCTTATGTACTCAAAACACATAAAAAAATTTTTTTTTAATTATTTTTAAATTTAAAATTCCCAGCATCTCTCATTTGTGCACATGTGGAGTTGCATCAACATAAACTTAGTTCAATGAACTCCTAAAGAATGAAACGTATCACACAAAGACTTTTACCACTTTGTCAGATATCTTTCCAAAAAAATTGTCCTTGATAATTTGTTTTAGTCAAATCTGTCTTCCTTATTAACTTTCAATAAACGGAAATAAAAAGAATAATTAATTAACTGTTAATTTCCTATAATTTTAAGCTTATGGTTAAAATGCATTGAAAGGACCACTTCGTATTTCATTACTGAAGTTAAGCTGCATCAAGGCAAAACAGTACTTAGAATTTGGGAACACCAGGTACTACAAGCAATGGGAGAATAAACCCTGATAAAAAGAAATACCACTTTTAGAATGCGGGGAATTACTAAAAGATGGTAGTGTGTATAACGGATTGTGATTTCAGATCACATCTTACATATGTCTTGTACTTTTATAAGTCTACCATTTATCCATGCATTGAATATTGTTGTCACATTTTGTGATTCTACGTATCTAGAGATTCTTTACAAAATCCAAAGAAACAGCAATATTATCAATCATGACCTGGCATCTCAGCTTCAATTATTTTCCCACGAGCATAGCACAACTTTCCTGTCCCTCTTCTTTTTTTTTTTTAGAAATATTTTTGTAGCAATTGTTTTGATGAGCTTTCCTCTTTGGCACTTTGACTTCATGAATTTAAGTGTAGTACTAGATTGGCAGCTAGGTTTCATCATTTTACTATTGAAATTGCTAGATGTATCTATAAGTGCTATATTAAGTTTCTTGCATTTCAGCTTCTTGCTTTTCTGTCAACCACGATCTTCAAAGTTTGAATGCAACAACAATTGTCATCTTTTTCCTTGAAACTAATATAATAATAATATTTTCACATTTTATTCCACTCTCAGTATCTTGTATCTTAGTGGCTTTATCGCCTTACTTGGGGGTGAAATTATTTTTTTTTTAAAAACCTTGGCTAAGGAATATCACTATCGTCAGTCTCTAAAAATTAGATACTGTAACATTTACTAAGAGTTGTGATTGTTAATTGTATCTAGTCACTTGGAATGCAACTGAAAAACATGATTGTTGAATCTAACCATTCAACATAATGTTTGTTCAAGGATGATTCAAGAAGGAGGGATTTATATTTAAACAAGAGGGATACCATCTTTAAAAATTTAGATATGGCAACATTTATTATGAGTTGTGATTGTTAATTGTAAGTCACTTAAAATTCAACTGAAAAAAAACATGATTACTGAATATAACCATTCAACATAATATTAGTAGAAGGAAGATAACTTTAACAGTCATTTAAAATGTCAACACTGGACACAAATCTCTTCTTTGTATACTTTTCATTGTTAATGCAGCATTTTTTCTTATCCATTCTTTAGCTTTTGTCAGATGTGATCTGTTGAGAACAAAGCTAATTTCTTTCTTGAGATAAACCTGTTACATTTGAGCTTCAGGTTTAGTGATATAAAACCTTCCTCTTGGTACTTTTTTGTCATTTCACCCCAAAGAAGGAGATAAAGCCATTAAGACAAAAGGGATTACTGAGGATAAAAGACAATAGAATGAAGGAAACTAAGGAGAAAGGACAATAAAAAGAACAGGTTTCAAGGAGACAGATGATGACAATTGATGTTGCATTTAAAGTTTTGAAGTTGACAGAAAGAAGTTAGAAGAGGGTTCCAAGAAATAAAAGAAACTATTAATATAGCACTTATGGTTACATCTATCGATTTCAACAGTGAAATAATGAGACCTATCTCCCAATCTAGTATTATACTTACATTCATGGAGTGCTGTACCAAAGAGGAAAGCTCATAAGAACAATTGCCATGAAAATATTTGTAGGAAAAGCACAAGGAAGCTGCATTATGACAGTGAGAAAATGATTGAAGCTAAGATGCTAGGTTGGGACCAATGACTTTGCAGATTCTTTGGATTTTGTCAAGAATTTCAAGATACATAGCGGAAGCACCAGACCAGATGTGACAGTATACAATGCACAGATGAATAGTTGACTTATAAAGGTCTAAGGCAGATTTGGTTGAGAGAAATTGTTTAGCACAGCACAGTAGCCATCTTTCTTATCAGTTGACTTGATATAATCCTTCTAATTCATATCCATGAAAAATGCTAGACTGAGAAAATGAAATGAAAATGTTAGATCTGTGACCTTTTCCCCATGTGTCTCCATTGTATAATCGCTTCAGGTCTGTACCAACTATAAATTTATTGTCTATAACTTTGAAAAAAACTCATTAACATACCTATTTTCATAGGGAAAAGAGGGTTACTCTTGGAATAGGGAGCTGAAATATAGCTCTGTTTAGACATGTTAACAACAAGTATAGAAAGAAATTCAAATGTCTGATGTGGGATGTGATTTCCTTTCAGACAAACCTAATATTGTTACCCAAGTCTCTAAGATTTTCAAAAAGATAAAAATTGGATTGTTGTATAAAAGTGAAATTAGCTTATATTTTTTTTAAACAAGAGTGATCAAATTTTTCTTAGATTCTCTATTATATATTGTAAATGATGTTTCATATTGTTTTACATGAAGGTAACAAACTATCAGGGCTAGTGCGTACTACTCCCCCCCCCAAAAAAAAACTCCCACATCCTGTGGAGAAGGAAGTGTTTTGTGGCTCTTGCTATCTTATCAACATTTGCTTCTTTTTTTTTTTTTTTACCTCCATTTATATATGTTACAAATTAAACTAAGCACAACTGATTATTAAAGAATGTAAAATTTTTGCAGATTTTGATGTAATTCTGGCTTCTTATTTATTTATTTTTTTTTGTCCAAATCCATAAATTTGTTTTTTTTTTTAAGTCTGGAAAAAACTATCAAATTCAGTATTTTTATCCATAATGTTGAATGTGTTAAAATTATTCAACATTTTAACAAGAAAAATCTCAAACTGATGTTGAAATTTGCCACAAAACATTATTAATTTATATTAAAATGTCTTGAATTTGTATTTAAATACCTTGTATTTATTTTGAATTTTTCTAGTTGAATTGTTCATCTATATTGCATATGCTCCATTATTGTACATAATTAGGTTGCAATAAAATTTGTATCTTATGAAAATTGAGATGTAGTAGAGTGGGGGGTCCATATCCTAGAATTGGGGTGTATCATGATTGGTGGAGAACACACGACTCTTGCAATGACCCTGCAAAGTAGCAATATAAAGCTCCTTTGGATTATGAAATGAAGTACATTTTTACCAGAAATGTTAGTCAAGTTAGAAAAATACATGTTAAACGAAGACGAACATTTACATTAAGGATGTGTAGGTGGTGTCATGGATAACAGCTCAGAAGAAATGAGAAAGCCAAATTTAAATTCTAGTTGGGTTTGTTACATTCACTTTCAAACTAATACCCTTGGAAAAGGTATGAATCCATCTCTCCTCAGCCAGTGGTGGATATACTATGAAATTAATGAAGCTTAAGGCTTCAGGGCCCCTAGTCCGAAAAGCAACTTTTTTTAATGAGTAAATTTTTCAACCAAATTGATGTTTTTTTTAAGTGTTTGTTATTAAAATAAGGCCATTTTAGTGATAGAAGCATAAACCAATTGGTCAAAGTAGCTAATCTTGGCTTTAGAATATGCTCTAATACCCATTTCAAAATTCCCCTGTAATTGGCATATTTCAAAATTTTCTTGGCGGCTCCCAACTGTATAGGCTTGTTGATCTCATCAGAATGTATTCATAGTCTACATTTTGGTAGTTGGATCTTTGAATCTATTGTTATGGGTTGCAAAGGGGCCCTCATATCTGTTCAAGCTTCAAGAATCCAAAAATGTAGGTCTGCCACTGTCCCCAACTATGGATTAAATAGTAAGATTGTATCTGGAAAAATAATTTTTATTCTCAAAAAATTGTTAATGCAATATTCACTTGCAAAGAAAAAAAAGAATTATTCTTATAATCCAAAATATGTTTCAGAGGGTTGATAAACCATAAAAAACAAATCAAGGCAGCATATACATTTAATTTTGACACCAATTTGTTTTGCTTCCAAATTATTTCTGTTTATTTGTAGTTGCATTTCATAATTAAGCATTTTAAGTGAAAAAATACTAGGATTTTTCATTTAAAATTTAAACTCAAATTATTTCTAAGTTTTAATCTCTAACAGGTTATCTATATTTATAAAACAGATGTGTGTGTGTGTGTGTGTGTGTTATTTATGCATGTCCACATTTCTCAACCAATTTCAATGAAATTCTACATGCGTTGCAAATTTACCAAGGTTGGTCAAGACCAACTTTTCAATCTCCAGGCCCCAGGGTTTGGCAGAAAAATCAATAAAACAGAAGGTGGGTATGACTTTGCAAAAACCAAGGCAAACTTACATGCAAACAAAATTTTTACTGGATGAGCTGATGTTCTTTGCACTTAATACAAAACATAGCTCATGTTACGAGGTTTATGTAGAGTACTTGATAGTTTCCCTGTGACATTGGCTTCACAAAAAAATGGCAAAAAACTGAAAAAATTGGGTTTTTCGTACTACTTAAAATAAAACTTGAATAACTTCCTCATTTTTTATCTAATTTTCTTCAAACATGTCACAAAAAATTTGCCATCATGCAAGAAATAAGATAAGCTTTCCTGTGTATAATGAAAAACTACAAAAAACTGTTCAATAAGCCCATTTTTGGCCAAAAAAATGGGCTTATTGAACTCCCTGGTTTTTCATCCAATGCTTTCCAAATTTGCCATGTAAATTATATATAACACACAAACTGTCTAAATTATATATAACACACAAACAATGCCATACTACTTAAACGTTATTACAGCCATGAATATTTGGTTGAGATTATTTCAGTTAAGTTGATGAAATCTGTGACAAACTAGGTCCAAAATCACTTTTGCCATTTAGCCAATAGGTTCTTCATATGATGCCATCCTAAAATGGCATTCAAACAACTTTTGATGGAAAGATTGTTTGAGAAAGATTATTGAAGAATTAAAAGTGAAAAATTCCCAAAGAACCTCTTATTAACCCCAACTTTGCAAAGAAGGAGGGGGAGTGTTTATGCATTTGCATTTGCAGTTGAATCAAGCTCTGATGCTTCATCTTTGTTTTTATTTGATTATTAGATTTGTGAACAATGCCATACTACTTAAACGTTATTACAGCCTTAGGAAATTTACTGAATATCTAAAACATTAAAACAATTTAACCCCGAGAAATGACCACACAAGAAGGAATATTGATGGAATTTCTTTATTAATAACAGTCAAACACTTATGAAGGATATACCGTAAAAAAGATGAAGTGGGGGGGAGTAGCTTAGTATACCAACAGATGATGCATACAGACAGACATTTCTAGACAGGGAGGTGCAGTTATACAATTGCAGCCATGTATACCTGGGCAACACTAGATACCTCTGCTAGTATATATTAAGACAGGAATGATGTTTCTTAAACATTTGATCTTAAATAGGTTATCAGTTAAACACTAAGAAGATAGATTATCCTCATTTGAATTTTAATTACTGTAAATGTTATGGAAAATAACTGTTTATAATTTGCAGTCATAATTGCTTCTGGAATCACTACATAGATTTTCTGAAACTATTACTTGCAAAATTACTGTATTTATCAATCTGTAAGAAAAAAAAAAGAATCAGGAATTGCAGTTTGTCTGCTGGGATAAGAATAGAGACTAAAGAGTCAAGCCATATATCTAGGTCAGGATGAACTGCAGTAAGCAGTCATCTGAAAAAAAATATTCATCTTGACTACCATATATTGGGCATGCTGAGGAAAAACAGTCATGAATTATTATCCGCTTAAAGAAAAGCAATAAAAATTTGTTGCTCACTTACGACGTAACTATTTAAAAAAAAAAAAAAAAAAAAGAATTGAAATTAAATTTCCTAGGGTTGGGTTAGGCTTTTTATTTGAGTATTATATAAATTTTGTCACTGTTGTTAAGGAAATTTAATTCAAGTATTTTTGTGCAAAAATAATTAGTATGCTGACGATAATTCAATTGTTTTGGTAAAATAGAAAGAAAAAAAAGAAACTTGGCTACCATCCACTTAGTAAACAGGCAATAAATTGTTACCACTTTTCCCTAAGCAGGCAATAAATCACTACTGCTTTCCTAAGCGTGTCCAATAAATGGTAGTTGCTCTTTTCATGGCAACTACATCTTACCAGCAGGTGAAGATGATTAAAAAAGAAACTAAGTACACCAGACTGATCTCATTTTTGATGAGAAAAATATTGAGATCAAATTATTGAGATCTTTTGTAACAGAACATTTTTAAATTGTTTTTTTTTTTTTTCTGAATTTGCAAAGTACTGTAATTTTCAGAATATAAGACACAAGTGTATAAGACACACCTATTTTGAAGATGAAGTTTTGTAAAAAGCTACAGTTATATTTGAAAGATTTTTAGTTAACAAAAGGGCAATCTGATACTTTATGGCAATATATACTAATTTTTAAATACAAAGCTGAAAACGTCAAATGAGAAAATACTGTAAATCAAAATAAAAAGCGGAGGCTTACTGTTATTTAGTTTAGTTGAAAATCTACAAAATATTCATTGCTTTCACTATCACTTGGAAAGAAATCAAACATTTCATCATTGGATCTAATGTTACAATCAAAAGAGAATGTCATCTTCGATCCCATCAATTGCATTACTACATCCATACTGTTGTTATAAATAATATATTCAAATGAATTAAATTATACATGGATACTTAAATATATTTGCACATGGTTTGTATATATCATATATATATATATATATATATTGTGTGTATTTAGGCAGCATTTTTTCATTCATACATGTTTTATTAAATAATATAGATAAGTGTTGTCTATATATTTTATGTAAGTTCTTTTCATATTGTCTGATAAGCTTAATAACATTATCATTAAACAATGAAAGAAAATCACAATATTGATACATATTTTTTAATCCAATCTAAGCTTTCGGCTTACATAAGCCATTATCAAAGATGACAATTACACAATATATTAAGCAATACACGAACAAGAAATTGATGATAGTCTGTTTTTGTTTACATGAATGATTTTGAAGCAACGATAAACACGTGCATATAAGACGCTGAAAGCGAAAATCGCACCACAGCTCATGACGTCACACATTACCACGAGAGAGTGAATCCGATGAGTATTGAGTATGGAAAGCCATTTTTATGAACCAATGGCTTCTGTTACTAATTATAGGCATTTAAGGATATTTGTGGATATTTCATAGTTTATTTTGTTCACGTTAGGTTTCAACTGTTTTATGTATATAGCGTCAAGAATTTTTAGTTTTTGTTTATTGTTTTCATGTTTAAGTATAGTTGTGTTTTCGACGAGGATTTTCCGGAATTGTGTATGCGGCCAGGCATGTTGTTTTAAATGCCTAAAAATGTTAGAGTTATCATTCAAATGTAGTGTCAAGCGTCGTGAAAGTGAGTTTGTGGTGTGACCAACATAGATATTATTTAGTTCGTTGGAGATACAATCTCCCAAAGGGCACCTGAATTTGTAAACTATGTTGGTTTTTTTCAAATCGCTAACCGGGGGAGAAGAATCATTGCGAATAATTGAGTTGGATATACTAGATTTAGTGTAGTATATAATTAACTTAATTTTTTTGCTAGGATCTGTTGTAGATATGTTAGTATTTACTAATTTTTTTAGTATATTTTCATCTTGTTTATAATTAGTATGCATTTGATTACGATATAGGAGATTAATATGTTTGAGATTAGTAGAAGCAGTATTATGTACTATTTGCTTAGTATTGAGATTTCTAAGAAAGCATCTTATTTGTTCATCAATGATATAGTTTGGAAAACTATTATTAACAAGTGTTTGTTTTATATTTAGTTCACTGTAAAAAATCTGTTTTGTGGATGACTTAGTCTCTGCACGATGTATTAGATTTTTTATAATTGCTATTTTGTAGTAATATGGGCATTCGCTCTTGTAGTTAAGTGTACATGAATTTATGCTAGTAGGTTTTTTATATGGTGAAATAGTAAATTTGTTATTATTTGTGTTTATCAATATGTCAAGGAAAGGAATTTTATTATTAGTATTGAGTTCATACGTGAATTTGAGGACAGAATTATTTTGGAAACATTTTTGTAGTTGAAGTATTTCATCTGTATTTTCAACTAACATAAGAATATCATCAACGTATCTTACATAGATGGATGGTTTTTTAAAATCTGTAAATATCTTATTTTCCAGGTTCGACATATAGAAATTGCTAAATGTCAGACCCAGTACTGAACCCATAGAGACACCATCACATTGTATATATATATTATTATTATGATCTAAGAAAGGGACTTCAGTAGTACAAGCTAATAGTAGTTTCCGTAATATATTAGGATTAATTTTAAGTGGGGGTAAAGATGAGTTACTGTATATATTTCTTATAATTATGTCAATGGTTTCACTAACAGGGACATTGGTAAATAAGTTTTCAACATCAAGTGAAGCTATGATTTCATTATCGAGTTTATCACTTTTTAGGATTTGGATTACTTCTAATGTTGACTTAACACTATATTTACTAGGAAGGTAAGGAGTAATGAGTTGGTTGATGTATTTTGTTAGTTGATATACAGGAGTTGGAATTTGTGATATGATAGGATGGAGAGGATAGTTAGGTTTATGTGTTTTTATAGTGCCGTATATGTAACCAGGCCTATAATCACCAACAATCTTAGGGAGTTTTAAAGAGTTTTGTTCAGCGTTTCAGCGTTTATTAAGCTTTGATTTTAGTTGGTTGGTCGGGTTCTTGTTGAGTTTTTTTAAACTTTATGTGATCATGGATTATGTGGTCAAGTTTTTTGTTGTAATCCAATTTGTTTAGAATGACAAAAATGTTGGTTTTATCAGCTTTTTTTACAATTAATTCAGGGTGGTTGCGTAGTCCTTGTGTGGCAATTTTCAGTTGTTTAGTAAGTATTTTTGAAGAGTTTCGGCTTTTATCATGCCGATCCTTGAATGCCTCAGCCTTAAGTAAGTCTTTAAATTCTGGTGTAGTTTCTATTAGTTGTTCATCCTGGAGTTTAACGATGTTTTGGTATAGGGTTTCAATTTCTATTTTTTTTAAAAGTCGATTGTACTTACAGTATATGTGGCAGTTAGGTCCAAGATTAAGTAATTCTTTTTGGTGCTTGGTTAGTTCATAGTTGGAAAGGTTAATGTATTTATCCGTTTTGTCAGGAAGTGTGATATTACCTTTGTATAATGTATTCAGTTTTTTAATAATTTTAAACCGGTGTTGTGCTTCAGATTTGTTGATAATTTTCGTGAGTCTATGCGTAATTTCCTCCAGTTGGTCCGGGGTAGTTATATCCTTTAGTTTATCGTATAATTCTTGTTTGTTGCTGTTAAGTGTGTTCAATTTTTCCTTGGATATTTCAATTTGCCTTTTCACAAGGCTACATTTATAATTCCAAGTATTGATAGTATTATGGGCTGCTGGATCATGTAATTTAAATTGTGTGTATTTAGGCAGCATTTTTTCATTCATACATGTTTCATTAAATAATATAGATAAGTGTTGTCTATATATTTTATGTAAGTTTTTATATATATTTTATATATATATATATGTATATATATAAATATATATACATATATATATAAATATATATACATATATAAATATATATACATATATATATAAATATATATACATATATATATATATATATATAAATATATATATATAAATATATATACGTATATATATATATATAAATATATATACATATATATATATATATATATATATATATATACATATATATATATATATATATATATATATATATATATACATATATATATATATATATATATATATACATATATATATATATATATATATATATACATATATATATATATATATATATATACATATATATATATATATATATATATATATATACATATATATATATATATATATATATATATATATATATAAATAAATATATATATATATATATATATATATATAAATAAATATATATATATATATATATATATATATATATAAATATATATATATATATATTTATATATATATATTTATATATATATATATATATATATATATATATATATATATATATTTAATATATATATTATTCATACCTTCAGTGAATAGGACGCTAGCAGATTTTGATATCAAATTTTGGGGTAAAAATGAACTAAATACTTTCAGAAGCCACACAAGTGAGTTCCTCTTGATGCATATTGTTTGCAGAATGAATAACACTTTGCCAATTTTTTTATTCAATTATATCTGCCACATATATAATGCGAACTTGTATAGTCAATGAAGATCTGTTATTTTATTTTTAACACTTGTTTCAATAAGACAGCATATAAATTTTGGTCAAAAGTAAATTATTTTTTTTGTATTTCATGCACATTATATGTGATCTGCATTTCATTCCATTTTATTTGAAACAAAAAAAAAATGTCCAAAGAAAAATCTCTATTGAAAATGTCCATTAATTGAAATTTATTTTTCTCTCAAAATTTTATAAAAATCAATAAGTATTAAAAATTTCAACAAATATTTATTATTCCCAATATAAATTATAACTTGGATATGATTTATTTATGAATAAATATTGAGAAAAATATCCAGGTACCATTTCTTTATATTTATCCAAATGTTAATTGAAACTGTATTGCAGATAATAGCAGGTAAATATTTAAAAGAAAAAGGGTTTTATTAAGATTCTAATCATCATTTTTTTTTTAATAAACATTGCTAAGGGAGTCAAAAGTGTATAAGCAGTCTTTTTGGCACATCATTTTTTGTGTCCACAATGATTAGCTAAGATTTCAGTAATTAATGAACAAAACTTTTCTTTTTTAATTAATTTGATCTTTTCCCTCAGGAAATGATGGCTCAGTTTTTGATAGTGTTTAAAATATTTAAATTGCATCTTACTGGATTTATTGCTTTGCTCGGAATGAAATGATTAAAAAAAAATATTAAAGTATTGCAGATAATATCAGGTAAATCTTTAAAAGAAAATGTCCAGATTATTTCTTATTAATGGTATTCAGTTTTAACCCTCAGCTTCATAACTGATAAGATTCAGGACACTTGTGAGGAAAACAGTTTTCCATTTCCATTATAGTAACAAAGCCAAATATTACATTTGTAATTGATTCATATTCTTCAAAAGAATGTGGATGCTGTTCCTTGTCTCTGATGTCTGCTAATGACATATACCGGGTTTAACAGCAAAATTGTCCAAATCGTGTAACAGCATGAGATAATTGTCCTTCCTACAAAATGCTTAATAACTAAAAAAGCACTAAACTAATTAAGTTTCTTTTTTTCAGGTTTTCGGATAAGATGTTTAGCCATCTTGACCATCGAATAACTGAAAAACCCTTTGAGTTATTCAGCTAGAAAGAGAACAGGTTAAAATCGTTTTGTATCAGCCCCACAATGTCTTCCTAAATGAGCAATGGTGATGGTGAAAGGAAAAGGATCATTCAGGTCTTTAGTAATGGTACCAACATTCATACTCTGGCTTCCATCTTAAAAGTCAATTCAAGAACCATCAAGAGAATGGTGAATAAGTTTAAAAAAGAGGGAACAGTAGAGAGGAAAACTGGATCAGGAGCTCACAACTGCAAGAGGGATCATCATTTCAATTTAGAGCTAAATACATTCTTATAGTTTAAAGTAGAATCCAATAGTGTTATCTTTAATCATTTCTATGATACAACGGTTCAAAGCGTAATCTAACAATTGGATAATTTTACTGTTATACAAGTTGGGCAATTTTGCAGTTACACCCAGTATAAACTGCGTTACATTCAAAACCTCAAGAAGTTGAAGCCCATTTAAGGATAAAGATGATGCA
The DNA here is from genome assembly GCA_964036315.1 of Acanthosepion esculentum. Lineage (NCBI taxonomy): Eukaryota > Metazoa > Mollusca > Cephalopoda > Sepiida > Sepiidae > Acanthosepion > Acanthosepion esculentum. The sequence continues at coordinate 23,084,546 of OZ038496.1, forward strand.
ACTTCTCAGCCACTAAGAAATATGGGCAATGTTTAACCTTCATGTCTGCAAAAAAATGTTATTTCAAAAAGATAGTTATTCCATTGACACCGCTATTACTGTATAAACTTTTGGCTCCCAAGGTAACATTTATTTACAAACTTATAAAAATATGCATATCAAGTGAAATGCAATATTGATTTACCTTTTATAAAGAAACACATTTGAAAAGAAATCTTTTTATTCAAAAATTTACAAAAAAATTATAAAAATATGAAACAAGTTTTTTATTCATAATTTTATAAAAATATCAATGAACTATTGTTGTCAATTCTCAAGAATAAAGAAAATGTATAAATTCACTTTCATATGTTTGGGTTTTATTAAGATTCTAGTCATCACTTTTTAAAACGATAAACATTGCTAAGGGAGTCAAAAGCGTATACAGTAATAGTGGCATCAAGGAAATAACCATCTTTTGACACATCATTGTTTTGTGTCCACAATGGTTAGCTAAAATTTCAGTAATTAATGAACAAAACTTTCCTTTTTAATTAATTTGATCTTTTCTCTCAGGATCTGATGACTCAGTTTTTGATGGTTTTCAAAACATTTAAATTGCATTTTAGTGGCTTTATTGCCGTTTCTGGAGTGAAATGATTAAAAAAAAATTAATTAATCATTTTATGTTTTCAAAATACTATTATTCTTAAAGCCCTTAATGGGCATGTTTTTTTGGTTTCTTTGTTCATATTTTACTTGTTTGAAAAAGCATCTCCATGTCCTTGTGTGTGACAAATTATTTTCCACCCTACAACCCATTTCTCCACAGTTAAAACATTGCATACGTCTCACTGCTTTATCAATGGTGAGGTCCTATTACTTAAAGAGATAAATGCAAAATGCATGCAAGATGTCCCAACTGGAGTATATCTGCCTTCAATGATTTTCTTCTGGTGATATAGTAACACAAGTCGCAACTGATCTTTCTAGAAATATTATCTTTATTTCAGCCAATTTTATGCTTGTGTTATTATTTCACCAGAAGAAAAATGTTGAAAGCAGCTATTTGATTAAAAAATAAAACTACAGTGAAATATCTGTGCACTTTGTTACCAACAAGTCAAAAACTGCTCAGTTGGATAAGATTAATTCCAGCTTATGTGTTCATACATCAAATAACTTCTGCTTTTGTTGTCTTTCCCTCCAATTCCTGTACTGATTATGAGACCAAAAAGAATTATAGAATTCCTGCAGGAAGCAGATCCTAGGGGTTGTTCACATTGAATCTGTGATATTCCCTTAATTTTCAGCAACAGCTACATGGAGTTTGCACTCACTTTACATGTCCCATTCTCTGTGCCAACCTTGATGTGTTTGGTTTTCCATTTTACTTGAAATGGGTACTCATATCAGATTTCATGTATCTCTTATAAAATCAAATCAGATACTACATATATAATTCAAATGATTTATTCCTGAATCTTCTAGTAGCCATTAAATAGAAAAGTTCAAGTCAGTTTCAGTCACCCCGTCCTGTCAGCCTATTCTAAGCAAAAACCTTATAGTACACTGATAAAATGTTTATTTTTTTATTTATTCTATTCTATTTTCATTTTAATATGTTTAATGCCATAGGACATTAATTATGGAACATCCTCCTTTTTAAATTCATACCTTGTCTTCAGTTTGTCCTCCACATACAGTTGTGATGAATACCCTCTATTGATGGTATTTAGGTTTTATGTAAACCATACTATTCTGTTTTTGACCTATACACCTCAGCAAAAAAATTGTTCATGCAGGTGATAAGCAATTTTTGGGAAGTAAAAATGTCTGTATCATACAATACAAATTTTTTACATTATTTATATTGTTCAGACTATTGTCCTCATCTTCATCAACATATTCACAATGTTTCAACCATTGTACACACTGGCCTTCTTCAGGTGATATACATTGGAATTTCGAACTGAACACTTTATTTACTCCACAGGATAGATTGTTCTAATTCCATGTGCCATGCCTTTGAATATCTCAGTTTCAGTTAATTCTCTTTGTAACTGAACTAGTTTTTGCTTCCTCCATGGTAGCCAGATATTGAATTCACATGGCCCAGTGAATAAAAGTGTTGGCTGAATGATCCAAAAATGACTTGATCAAAATAGTTGTGAGCTCAATACCTGGTCACAGCAGAGTTTGTGAATCAGAAAGTGATTTTAATAAAAGTAGTATAACATGTATATATAAAGTAGAGGGAAACAAATTTTCATACACATACAAATTTTTAATTTATTGTATTTCCAACTAATGAATAAACATAATTTTCATATAATTAACTGTACACAAGTGCATAATAACTAAGTATTCATAGAAAACAGAAAAAAAATTAATTTAATAGAAATAAATCCTATTTATCCATTTTAATGGTTGAAAAAAGTAGTCATACAATACAAAAAAGAATTCATAATCTTCATTTAATACTTTGTAGAATAGCCATTATTCACTTCTACAGCAACCAACTTGTAGTTCTCAATTAATGATTTGCAAATTTTAGTTGGTATTTTGTTCCATTCTTCTTCACATATGGTCTTCAGATCCAGTATGTTTGTTGGCGCTCTTGATTGGATCTGAATTTTCAAATAACGCCACAGATTCTCAATATGGTTTAAATCTGGGGACTGGTTTGGCCATTTCAGTATCTTTACATTACTTTTAGTAAGCCATTTCTTCATAGAGTTTGCAGTGTTCTTAGGATCATTATCATGTTGGAAGATCATTAACCGAAATCATTAAATTTCCTTCCAAAATATTTTCATATTCTGCAGCATTCATTCTGCCATCTATTACTGATATGTTGCCAGTACCTTTTGCAGAAAAACATCCCCAAACCATCATGCTGCCACCACCAAATTTCACTGTTAGAACTTTGTTCTTTTGTTTGAAGGCATCACCATCTTTCCTCCATACATGATTTCTAGAATTATATCCAAACAACTCAATTTTGCTTTCATCTGTCCATAATCCTCTTTCTAAATATGACTTTTTCCTTATCCTTATGTTCACGAATGAATTTCAACCTGGCATCTCTGTGTCTTTTCAACATATAGGATACAAATCCTATATCATTCCAACAAAATACTGGAAAACACAAAGTAGATTTGCACACCTGCAAAATCGGATCAAAACGACTAAAAACATTTTTTCACAATAAGGTGTGAAATTAATTTTCTGACCAATGAAAGGAGACGATTTCCTAAACTGAGAAAAAAGTAACGAGCCAGTGTGAAAAGGAAGTCAGCCATAAAAAGAGAGACTCAAATCAATCAGGGTCAGAAGGGCACAGATATCAAAGAGGACATAGGACTGACAGCCAAGTCCATCACTGACTCAACCCGACACTAAGAGCAGAAGTAGGAAAGGAAAACAACAACAACAACAAATTTACAACTGACTCCAAAACAATTCAACCCGATAAGTACATTTTCCTCTTATCTTTTATTTCTCATTCACACTCTCTTTTTCAACTTAAATTGATTGCCCCTTTTTCCTTTTCACCAACTCGGCGGATACAACAAAAACAAGAAACAGACATTACTACTCTGTTGAAAGACAGCAAACACATAATTTTTTATTCAAATCACATTTACTTAAACGAACTAAAAAGCATTAATCTTTTATGCAAACAAGATACATAAATATACAAATTTGTTTATTCTGCATGAATGTCATTAAATGTACGATATTCTATTTTTCTACAAACATTCCTTATCGTGTTGTCTTTTCTTGAAATTTGTGATGTATTTTGTGGACAGTGTATCCCGCATTAAATTCTCCTTTTAATATGGGTATGCTGTACTCCACAAACAGCAGTGGAGTTTTCTAAGGGGAGTGTGACTTTAAATTGTTCCTATGAATTTCATTGCTTATTGTCTGTTTAGTGACACAGATTCCTGATAAAAGCAAATCATCCTGCAACTCTTGACAAGAAACCATTAGATTTTGTTTAATTTGATGCATTAATTTCCTCAAAGATCATGAAAAAATCATCTGTGGAGGACCTGTTCTTCTTTGGTTTTTAACAGTTTTGAGTTTTTTTATATACCTTGCAATGAATGAACTAATGTTAGTAAATGGAAAATGGGATGTCTGAGATTTTCCTGTAATTTTTATCTTCTTTCCAGAGCCTAACAATCGGTTCTTTATGCAAGTTTGTCAATTCTTTACCTCTTGCCATGATAGAAACCTTCTTGCATGAATATCAATTACAGAATGTTCTATTTGTATTTTTTAAGCTAAAAATTACTGATAACATTATTGAAACATTCTAGAATATTCCACTTGAATAATCTAAAGTATTAAAGCAATCTAAAAGTTTTAAAATCTGAAATTTGCATTGTATGAATACTTTTTTCACCCGTTAAAATGGATAAATGGGATTTATTTCTATTAAATCAAATTTTTGTCTGTTTTCTATGCATATTTAGTTATTATGCATCTCTGTACAGTTAATTATATGAAAATTATGTTTATTCATTAGTTGGAAATACAATAAATTAAAAATTTGTATGTGTATAAATATTTGTTACTCCCCCACTGTATATATATGTGTGTGTGTGTGTGTGTGTGTGTGATTTAACTTAGTGAAAAGCAAGAAACAAAGAAAAACCAAAACTAATAATAATAATAAAAAAACTGGAAGAAACATCCCTTAACTTGAAAGGAAAGGACACAAAGAGATCAATAACCTAGAAAGTAAATTTGATACCAAGATAAAACCTTCTAGGCTAGTTGTTATAGCAGTCTATCACCTTAACCATTTACCCCTTCCTCCTAGGCTAGAGCTTCCCCTACAAAGATGGATGCAAGTTTGATCTGTGCCAGAGAAAACATTTTCTTAATTAAGATTTCTCAAATGTGCAGTATACTCTGTAATAAATAAATACTTGGCATCACTTTCAAATACAAAGTGTCCACTTTTATAATGTTTGAAGTAATATAAACGTCAGATTAAAAATAAATCCATTATTTCTTTGAAATTGCTTTATTCACATTTCAAACATGAAACTAAGCAGATGTGGGCTTTTGAGAAAAATAATCTATGTAAAGAGGATGTGTTTTCTTTAAAAAGGGAAAAAGTTTTTCTTAATATAACGTTCTTTGTGTCCAAATGGGAAAGCACACTGAATCAGAAAATAGGATGTAGGTTCAATCCCTGTGGGAGGACACATTTTCATGAATGTGCAGACCAATAGATACAATACACACTGTTTAATAAATAAAAATGGGGCGTTTATTTAAAATATAAAGTGTATAATAACATATCAAGGTTATATATATATATATATATATATATATATATATATATATATATATATATATATATGCACACACTAATTTATATTTGAGGTTAAATGGCAGCATCAAGAATTGAAATAGCAGTTTCTAATGGAATTGGTGGCTAACATCAAATTTATTGGCAACTAATCTAAAAAGTGACGTAAAATCTTGCACAAGGAAAATAACTGAAATTATATGATAACAACCAAGATGTGTCTCCCAAACACAGCAGTGCCGTAGCATTAAAAGAATGCACTCTGAGTATGTTCACAGGTCTCTTATTGTCAACCAATAATAAAACAGCCCTGAATATATTACTGGACAATGTTTATTATTTGACCAAGCTAACAATCACTTAAATACATATGCCATAGTTTAACTTGAAATCAAAAAGGTCCTTCAACTGTGAGTAATGTCCTGACATTAAAACCACTTTTATTTCAATACAACCTATACAAGCTTATACAGCAAATCCAAAAATGTTGCCCTGGAGCAGACCACCTCTCCTCTAGCTATGCTACAGCTGATATAACAAATTAAAATATTCAGATAACAAACCAATTCAGTTTGAAATAAAAGAAAAAAAGATTAAACTAATGTAGACCTAAGGGAAGTCAAATAGCATACTGGCAAGATTCTTATCTCTCTTATCCTTCCTTACTCTCAAATCTTCTTCTTCTCTTCCAACCTTTCTCATATGAAGTGAAAAAAATCACTGACTCCAATTTTGGTTGAGTTTTATAGTTTTTCTTCCTCCCCATAATTTGTCTTTGTCCCTGGTTTGCTATAATATCTTTCTATAAAAAAATATCACCTGTCGCTGCTTCTTCTTCTCCCCCACAATGAGGTAAGTGACATTCCATTTTCTCTTCTTTCTTCATTCAAACTACGCCCCCCCCCCATGACCCTAAGAAATCATTTCACACAACATAGTCTCATGCCCTCGTCAGTGTTTTGTGCTCTCTATCTCCTTCATGTTCAGCATTCACATCATCATCTGCAAAGACCATTCACCTTAAATCTAAAATATGCTGTGACATCCCATCAACGGTCAGGTTGTTAGGTGATTAAACTCTGGTTGCTACCCTTCTCCCTGATTGCATCCTGCACTATGCGCTTGGTAGCTCCACCTAAACCTCTTCCCTTATTTGAATTCTGGCTGTCTCTTCCTCACCGGTATTCAGGGATGTATTTCTCAGTTTCCTCTACTTGTAGGTGAAAATTGACACTTGTGGTATTGTCTCCTTTCTCTGTCTGACCTTGTTGTACCAAAATATTGTTTTGACAGGTGATATCCCTCCTCTTTCAGCTATTGCTTTCACAGTCCAAAGGTGTTGCTCCATGATTTCATTTCCCCCTGTATGCTGCTCTGTAGTACCTTCTTATTTTCCATTTTTCAAACATCACTTGGAGGAGTTCCAAGCTGAAAACCATGGCATTGTCCATTATCACCTCTGCTACTGGACCTCATTCAAGAATCACTTTCTCCAGTCCCTCTGCAACCACAGCTGTCATTTACACATGCAGTTCCCTCCATATCACCTAGACACACAGTCAATCACCGACAAGTATGCACACCTGTGATAATGTGTTATATCGACAGCCAACATTGTTCCAATCTCACCAGGATCATGCATGTTCAGCGCAGGATTGACATCTAATTCAGTTCCTGATCATCCTTTGGACTTTCTCCCTATTTACGAGCAGGTCAACTTTCACACCAAATATAAAGTCCTGTCCATTCCCATATGATGCATACTGTGCAACTCTTCTGGTTCTCTGGTCCCTATACGGCATACTGAGGCCTCTTCCTCCTCAACAACAACCAACCACTTTTTGTTTACTTGAGTTAATACATCCACCTTATTTCTTTCTGAAGGCGCAAACACTGCTTTCATTCATAATCCAAATTCAGATATCAACTCTCCCAGTCTTCCTAATCTCCACTTTACTATTGTTTCTCCAGCCCCTTTTGTCCGTATTCTCCTGCTCTCCTCTACAGTAGAGTTCACCCAACTCAGTACTGTGGCTGAATCATTTGTTACTAACCACCTCTGTTAACCCCCACTTTAAAGCTAAATTAATGCCTTTTAGCACAGCGACTAATTTAGCCACATTGATGTGGTTATAGTCGTCCTTTTTTCTCAGCTATGCTGCATCTTCCACCACCTAACTACTGATCTCCATGTCTACACCTGTAGCGACACTGCTAGCATTGCACCACACTATTCCTGTTTTTGTTTTAGTGATGTGCCAAGTCCCGGTCATGGGGTCCTCTTTCTTTACCTCACCTAAGATCTCCTGCATCACATCAACAGTTTAATCATTGACTATACATTCCCAGTCTATCCTACTTGCTCTTCTTTTTATATAGCTACATGCCAGTTGCAGCCATCCAACCATGGGGTAGTGCCCCAACAGCTTTCCACAGATTGAGAACAATTCCCGCCTGCTAATCTCTTCTGTCACTTGTGGAACCTTGTTTCCCCTTCCAAACACCAGTTCACCCACTTTTCCTCTCTTGAGCTTAAGGCCCAGTGCTGCCCCTTCTTCTGGTTTGCTGTAATATCTTTCTGTAACAGAAATCCCCGCCTGTCACTAATTCTTCTTCTCCCCAACCACAAGGTAAGTGACATTCCATTTTCTCTTCTTCCTTCATTCAAACTACAGTGCCTGATACAACATTGGGATGACAAACAATTTTATCAACAAAAAATTGTTTCCAAAATATATAAAAAGTGCATTTGAACAATATCAAACATCTTACCAGTAGTTGCATGTTATTATATTGCAAGGATTTCTTAATGTAACATTTTTAATGTTTTCATTTTTGTTGGAGAAAAATAAGAGAAGAAAACTAAAAATCCAAGTGAAAATCAAGGTTGAAGGTTTGGCAAACAGGGACAAATGTGCTTGCAATATGACATAGTGCCAAAACGATGATTTTTCCAGTGACACTCCTTTTTTAGCAACCTTCACTCTTCAGTAATGTTCATTATTTTAAAAAGTGATGATTAGAATTGGACTAAAACATAAACACATGAATTTATTTAATTTTTTTTTTGTTCTTGAGAAATTACGACAAAAATATTAAACACTGTTTCCCAAGAGTATTTGTGTGAAATAACTCCAATTTCTTGTTCTGTGCTACTAATCATTACACTACACACTCCCCCCTATTATAATAGCACCAAGTGTTATGTTATTATGATATTCTGAATTATTATTATATTAAATAGCAGAAAATCTTATTATATTGTAATGGTTTGAATTATTATTATAACAGCTCAAAATATTATTATATTATAGTAGTCGGAATTTTTATTATATTATAATAGCACAAAATGTTGTTATATTATAATAGTCTGAATGCAAATAATGATAACACTTCATGCAAGAAATTTAAACAGAAATGTTAAACATATCTTCTATATTTTAGAAGAGCTATTAAATTTACAATTTATGGTAATTACCATTAAGTAATTATATCACTGATAGAAAGACCTTGATTTTATATGCATATAACTTTGTTTCTTATAAGATCAGAAGGAAAAATAAAATAATAAAGATAAAACCTTTTGCAATATTTACACATTTGAACACTGGAACATTGAAAAATGGAGCTGAACAAATAATAGATTAACATATTCTTGCAATTTAATGATACATAGATATTTTGAAGCATTGCAAATATTGTTAGATTTTTAATAGGTGCTGGCCAATGACTGGATTGAGTAGAAGCTTCTTGCTGAGCACCTATGATTCTGATGAAGTATGGGACAAGACAAAGAAAAGAAATAACAACTGGTATCTCTATGCTAAAGAGGGATAAGTCATTCTGGATGTTTTTCTTGCTGATAGTCTTCTCTTTTTTATTTTGTTAATTTTGTGATGTAAATACCATCATTAAAAAAATAAAATTTTTTGTACGTACTTCTGATTTAATATGAGATTTCTATCTTCCATTCATCTATTGAAATTGTTTTAACTATATGGCTTCATATTGAGAAATCTTTTAAAAAATACTAAGTACCTACACAGGGGTGCAGGCAGTGTCAGGGTTACCAGCACAGAAAGAAAATTCAGCATATCAACATCAATTCTAATTTGACTCTGTTTCATTTGCTTTACATTAATGCCCTTGGCATGAATCCATTTTCTTCTAACTATGGGTTAAATAGCAGGACAGACTAGGTTCTCTTGCATTGTGGTAGCAACCAGTCTAGGAGACAGAAAACACTGAATTCAAAACCAGCCTGAAGGGGGATAGCCTGATGGAGCCTATCTTGTCCAAGACACACCACTGCTGTGATGGTCGCAGTATATCTCTTATGACTCTAGTGGGTTAAGGAGAGACAACAATATCAGAACAGAAATTAAGAAGATAACAATTGACATTGCCTTTAAATTTTGGAAGATCAATGTTGACAGGAAAGCAAGAAGCCTGAAGAGAGTTCCACAAATGAGAAGTGCAAGAGAAGAAACTGTTAACATAGAATTTACAGTTACATCTAGCCATTTTAACTGCAAAATGATCAGACCTTGCTGCCAATTCAAGTACTGCACTTAAATTCATAAAGTCAAGGTATCAAAGGGGAAAACTCATCAGAACAACTACCATGAAAATATTTATAGGAAAGGCACTGGAAGTCTACGTTACAGTGATAGGACATTAACTGAAGCTGAGACACCAGGTCAGGACCAATAACATTGCAGATTTTTCTTTGTATTTTATCAAGAATCTCTAGATATACAGAAGCACCAGACCAGATGTGGCAGCAATATTCAATGCATGAATGAATGGTAGACGTATAAATGTATAAGATAAATTGCATAGATTTAGCAAAAAAATACCACATCTGTAAAGCTTTTATCAGCTATTTGTGTGTTAAAGATATATTTAAATCTGATTTGAAATTGGAATAATTAACTATTACATAATTTGAAATATACCTTATAGGCTCTTTCATTAACTTCATCATAGGTTTCAAGTCAATTTATGTCCAATCACCCTTCTTCAAAACTTTTTTTGAAAAAATAGAAAAACCTAATTATTTATTTCAACTGGTGTTTACTTCCATCTTAATTTGCAGCTTCTTATTGCAACTTTACTCAGGCCACCAATCTATGACTGTGTATACAATGCAAGACCAGAAATGAAGGATAAGTATTCAATAAGATTTGAACTCATATTCCTTTTACCTCAAGGAAGTCTGGTGCATATGATTCTTCTGGGAACATGGTTGTACTTGTGTGATTGTTTATACCACACCTAATAGAAATTATGGAATTAGCACACTTAATCAAAATGTTGACATTCCACACTACTTGAAATAAAACATTAGAATGGAAACCCCATCAATACTGGAAAGAGCAATAACAGCTACTGGTTTTGAGAAATCTATTTTCCTGGAAAATATTTTTAAGATTAACATTACCATTATGTTGGTTTTTATTTAGTAGTAAATAAATTAATAACAGATAAGTTACAAAGCATTTTATATTTAACAGCAGAATATTATATAACAAAATACACCTTAAACAAGCTAGATTAAATTATTTAAATTAATGCTATATTTTTCCAAGTCATCCAGGAGATAATATTATGGAATAACCCAATATCAAACAAAAAATTATGGAATTCATTAATAATTAGAATTATCACTTAGTTGACCCTCCTTTAGCTTTTATGACAACTTCAGTTCTTTCGGGTAATAATTTCTCTAATTTAAAGCAATTTAAAAGGATTTGGGGGATAAGGAGAGAAAAAGAGAATATCAAATCTCTCATCAGAAGTATTATGATGGTATAAATAAAAAAAAGATAAGAATCTATTCCAATGTGAAATTTGAAAGCAATTTATATTTATTAAATGACATGAAAAATAACAATAATATAGAATACAAAATTTACAAAACAAATTTGCAGAAAATTTTTCTTTGTGTGCTAAACAATTAGGCAAGTTAGCATATTTTAAACACAATTCTGTTAGGCTCATAAAAACAGTTATAATTATTATCAGCAAAATGTTTATTTACTTTGATCCATTTGAATTTTGAAAGGAGCCAAGAAGGATGGTAATTCACAGGTATCTCTGCATTTCTGGTTTGTGTTCTTATTAAACATTAGTTAAGTTTTACAGAATGAGATTAAAAATGAGATAAATTTCTTATTTTTATAAAAAGTTCAAAATCAGTGCTGATATTTCAAATATTTTTGACAAACTTTCACAAATAACTATAGAAAGATAATCCTATATCTCTCTAAACTTGTAGAATCTTCTGCTTTCTTCCTTTTTCTTTTTCTTTGTTTCTTTTCTTTTTCTTCTGTTACTTCATTATTACTACTGCAGCAGTGACTTTTAGTTTTTCTTTTGTTCAGTTCCCAGAAATATCCCATTGTCATTTACCTGTGAAAACCAAATCCCTTCTGTCTGTCTGACAAATCAGACTTCTTAAATAACCACAAATTGGTTCTGAATTGAATCAGAAATTGACTATTATAGGGTTGTAACCTACTTTCCCCATTGGTTAAATAATCACGAAATTACCTCTTTAAACCATGTCTGTTTGCAAACTTTATTTGGGTGTGTTTGGAGACCATCAGACTTGGGCTTCTTTTTTTAACAAATTTTTGAAACCCAAATTTTATACATGTCTTTTTTTTATAAAACAACAGGCTTGATATTGGCATTTTTTTACAATATCAATTTGAGCCTCACATATACAAAGTTTTATACATCAAATTTAATTCAATCCATTTTTTTACTAACCATCTGACTTTGTTTTAGTAGTTTTTGTTTTAAAAATGCTAGTAACTTTTTTTTAATAATTTCTTTTTAAACACACCCCTCAAAGAAAGTGTAATAAACAAACTAGTCTACAATATTATTTCTTTTATTTACCCTTTAATTATTTTTATATGATTTTATTTTACATTTCTTTTTATTATATAATTTTTATAATATTTTTTATCAATGTAGTTCTATCTTTCCTGAATGGTTGTTCATATATCTTATTTGGTGAATGAAGCCTTCTCATGGACCATCTTTTAATTTCCACCATAAATTTTCAATTGGATTTAGATCCAGACTATCTACTAATCATGTAATTGATTTTATGCCTTTCCTGAAAAAAAGCATTAATCCTCTTTGATCTGAGACAAGATGCATCATCATCTTGAAAAATGACTTCATCATCACCAAACCAATTTTCTATCCATGGAATGAGAAAATTAACCAGGACTTCAACGTACACATGTGTTTTGATTGTTAAGATAATGATTGCCATCTCCCTTGGTCCTTTAAATGACATGCAACCCCATATCATGAAAGATTTGGGAAATTTCCTTATTTTCTTCAGGCAGTCATCTTTATATGTTTCATTTGAGCAGCTGCAATAAGAACGAATGCAAATCCTCAGAAGGTCACAAAGTCTGCTGTACTCATGTGCAGCCTCGCAAGGTTCTCTCTCTCAGCAGGAAAAGTCAAACGCTTTTATATCAGTTTGTTGGACCCTTTATGGTTTGCTATTCATGGAGCATGGAAATGGATTAGCCTATTATATTACACAATCTATTCCACTCAGTGACCATGACTGGTTAAAAGTAGCTTATGTACATGAGGTCATTGACTTCATTTGGCGGAGGTGGATGTTTTTATCATTTTTTCTGCAAAATCAGGTACAAAAATGTTTTGACTTTTGGGTATATTGCTATTTTCTTCTAATACAACAGCATCAAACAAAAGTTTGTCCAATGCATCACATTGGTAAAGGCAGATTCTTGATTCATCACTGTATATCACTTTCATTTAGTCATCCACACGCCGCTATTGTTTCTCTTTAGCCCACTTTTTTTGCTAATGCGTTAGTGTTGGTTTTAATTTGGTTTTTCTGCATTCCATTTTATTCAGTCAATTGTCTTACACAAACATTGACCCCTGTTTTGTTGTACATTTGTTTTGTTGTACATTTTCTATTTTCAAGGCATATTGCTTTGTGTTTTATATCACGATTTATTAATGTCTTTCATTGTCTACCATTGTTATACTATGTTTAATCAAGACCTTTTTCTGATTCATAAATACATTTCATTAGACATGACAGCTGGATGTGAACACTAAGAAAGCAAAACTCAAAATAAAAAGGTTGTCTTTAAAATAAGTGTTGTGGGGCAGACCCCTTTTACACAAGATGGACTCGTCCAAAGTATACTTATACTGACAGAGAGAATACCTGCAGGTTGCGATACGTTGAGTCAGGGTGAGAGATGCGGAGACAGTACACAGGGTGTTCACAGAGAGTTATACGAGAGTCCAGAGAGAGAGCTAATTATGGCTTCACTTACAGAGACTTGTACATATACTTTCTACTAACCCGCATTCCTGGACTACTAATCTTCACTTCAAGTCTGTATTCTTACGTTTAATACACTTATTTTTCTATCGCAATTACTGGTGTTGTTTATTTATTTGTGCAGGATTCCATTCCCGGAATCCACAACAATAAGATTTCTCAGACATTCAGGCTGGTAGATGAAAATAAATAAATATACTATTTAATAAATAAAGAGAGTGCCTACTCAAATATGAGTATCCACTAAAAATAACATTTTAATTTCAATGATTAACTTCTGACAAAGTTTCAGTTGAAAGGCACTTTAGGTTATATTTATTGTATTCAATTTTAATCATTAAATATTAAATTATGATCCCTATTTTAAAACTTGTTTTATCATGTTGTGGTACTAGAAATCTGTTTGCATATATATTTTGAATCTGTAGGTCTGATGAATTGGATCGTTTTTGCGATTCCAATGGAATAAATTATGACCATGGAATATTAGTGTTTAAGTCTTTTTATTATATATATATATATATATATATATAATTATATTTATTTTAGGATATTAAATCAAAAACATGCTACACAATTGCGATCATGTTTCAACACATATCAATGCATCTACTCAGGTGAGTCTAAATTACTGGTGAATGAACAATTAATATTTAATTTCAAAGCAAAATACTTCCTCTTTTTCGAGAAAAAAATATATATACAAGCTTGAGGGCTTTACCTTGATCAAACTATCGAAAATGACATACATTAAATTCAAACTAATTGGAAAAGAACAAATTTTTTTAGAAATATGTCATGACAGAAAGTTATCTCCAAACAGATCACAGACATTAGATTAAAACTGATACAGATGATTATGTTAATTTGTAAAGTGTATACAAATCAGACAATCAACTTTCCCAAGAAATAAAAGTGGAGGACGGAGGGAGGTAATTTAACCTGATGCTAACCAGTTATATGCTTTGAGAGTTTCCTACATAAAATTTTTGTAGTTGCTGAATAAGAAGCCTCTTTAAGAAACTAGTAAATAATTTAAATGTATAGAATTATTTGGCAAATTAATATGTAGTCGTTAAGTACAGAACATCCATATAAGATGTTAATAATATTAATCAATTAATGCAAGATGTTAAAAATACTAACCAAATACTAGTACATCCATGTAAAATGTTAATAATACTAACAGGATATTAATACAGAACTATATTAAATCTAAATTAATCTTACAAATAGAAAAATAAGGCATATCAGGTGCATTGCAGGGGTCATATAAAAATCTACATGTTCTAGCTATTTTTAAAATTTTTCATTTCAACTTAGAAGTTTTATTAGCATCTTTTAAACTCCAAAAATATTTATAAACTAATGCATTATTTCTATAAGTACTATTGGTGAAGGACAAGATATGTTGATACCACCTAATCTTAAAAGAATTCTTAATACTACCAATATAGAATTTTTCAGCAGTCAAATTCTCTATTGTAGAGATAGTACAAAGATAAACAAGAGATTTAGCTAAACATTTGGTTGGTAATGGGCATTGGTCTGAATTCCTACAATTACATTGGTTAGTATCATCAATAGTATTTATCTTGGAATGTGCATTATGATCCAAACTTTTAAATTGGTTTAAAATTTTATTATTGTGTAACTTTATAATCTCAAGATTATCGGTGCAGCTATAACTTAGTTATAATGTGTTTCTGTTAAACATTTTACTAAGAGGGTTACTTTTAGGGAAATGTTTATCAATTAAATGGAGGAACTTCTGGCCCAACTTAGTACTGACCAAGTGGTTAAATTTTTTATTTTGCTGTACTTGAGACCCTCTTTTAAATTAAATATTATGAATGTTGGAGTTGTACTCTATTCGACTGGATGTGAGTGCTAAGACTGTTTGCCTCAGGGTTCTTGATAAGATCCAGAGACGGATATGCAATGTGATTGGCCCTGATCTGTCATCTCGTCTGCAGTCGCTCTCTCACAGACGCGATGTTGCCTTGCTCTGTCTTTTTTACAAGTACTTTCACAGTAATTGCTCTGAGGAGCTGCTTTCGCTTGTCCCTAGGCCTCGTGAATTTAAACGTCCTATGAGGCTGACATCCCGTTCCCACCCCTTCACCGTTGAAACTGTTAGATGTAGACGTCTCTTCTACTCCAATAGCTTCATGTCTCGCACATCTCGCCTATGGAACTCCCTTCCCTATTACTGTTTCCCTGACAAATACAATCTCCAACGGTTTAAGTGTAGCGTCAATCGACATCTCCAGTTGCCTTTATCTATCCACTTCCCTTCTCCACATCCTTTCATCTTTCATTCCTATCTGCTCTCGCTCCAAATCTTCTGTAACCCCCTTGCCTTGATTGACCCACTGTCTTTCTCTTTCTCCACATCCTCTCCTTTACCACTCCTATCTGCTCTTCCTCCAACCCTTCTATAACCCCTTGCGTGATAGTTGCCTTCAGCCTTGCTTGGGGTGATACGCTTAAAAAAAAAAAAAAAAAGCAAAGCCCAAAATAAAAAGTCATCTTCTGTGCAGGTGCTATGAGCATCACATCCAGTCCACAAAACAAAACCCCACAAAAATCTAAAATAGAATAACCAATCACGAACATTGCCACAAAAAAATAATAAAAGAGGATGAGCCTGGGAGACAGCACCTGTTAAATCACAGATATAAAAACAGCATACCTCACAGACAACAGGCATTTCAGCTCAACACCTTGATCTTGTCACATAATCCCCAACTCATCACGCACCTCACTGGTGCTGACTTCAATCCTGAGGATAGATAGATCAACCATGCCAACAATGGCCCACTTGTGTTACTACGCAGCTTCACTAATCTACTTCAGACCTCTCTCCTGACACCAACTGTGACCACAGTCAACCAAACCAACAAATCTGTCAACTCCTGGTCTTAGCAATAACACCCTTACACCTAATCATTTCCCTTACTTACTAATGACTAGTAAAGAACAATATATCAACAATCTTGTCACCTTTTCATACAGTTATATATATATTCTGAAAATTGATCAATATATGCAATTGAAATTTTAATCCTTGTTTGTTTTTTCCTTTGCAACCATACATTTGTTATAATACCATTATGATTTCCCTTTTTAAGTATCCTGTTTCTTTTATATTTGCACCAAATTTTAGATACAGCTGACTGGGAACAACCAGTGTCTTTTGCCACACTCTACTGTGTATTTCTTTCTTGAATGAGTTTTACAATCTTTTCCTTTGTTTTAATTGAGAGTTCTTTTGGTGGACTATGTTTACTTTCAATTAGGTCTTCAAAAATGTTTGTTTGACTGTAGACCAATTTACAATACTAGGTATTTGCTTTAAGAATACAAATTAAAGATCAATCCATAATTTTTTCCTCAACATTGGTTTATTCCATAATATTTTCCTTTACATTGAAAAAAATTATACCATTAATTTAAATAATTTAATCCATTTTGTTTAAAGTATATTTTATAAAACCAAAATTTTCAACTTAAATAAAATATGTTTTGTTTCTTATCTGCTATTAGTTTATTTACTGCTAAATAAAAAATCTAAGTGAACACCCTCTATGTGTGCTAATTCTATAATTTTTGCCAGAGTTGTAGTTCCCATAGTTTCCACAACATTATGTGGATGTGTGGCATGCCTAAATGTTAAAATAAAATATGAAAATAAAATATTAAAAAAAAATTAAAATAAGGCATTTGCTTTCCTTATAAACCCATATCTTTTTCTCTCTCTATCATTCTCTTTCTGTACTTCACTCTCAACTAATGAGAAGGCCACTCTCATATAAAAAGAGGAAGAAGAAGAAAAGACTGAACAACTGCTGTGAAATGGAAGTTTGCTAGTCCAGGGTTGAGTTATTGTGACTAGAAATTACCAAAACAAGAGAGGCTCCATGCATAACTTCCACTATAAAGAAAAATAAGAAAAAGAAAGGGACGCTGGAAAATAAAAGGATTTTGGTCAATCAAAAGAACAAAGATACTTTTGATGTTAGCCAAAACCAAGCATCACACCAAGTATTCTGGAGCCTTTCAAAATTGTATATAAAGAGAGAGCCGAGAGACAGCAGTAGACAAGACAGTCATAAACCAGTCCGAGTGTGTCAGATGAAGAACTAAATGGTCATCTGTTAAAGACTTAATCAGCAGATTTGGGACACAACATGTTTTCAAATGTAACGACACTCCCCACAGCTGCCAACAAGATGATGACTTTCAAAAATCAAACACATAAACTACAACTACCCAGCCAAACAAACTTTTGTGAACTAGATTTATAAAAAACTCACCCCTATTGAAGCCAATTAAATAAACATATATTATTTGTTTATATCTTTGATTGTGTTCCTTTATTTCGAATTGTTTTGAATCTTCCAATAAATATTACTAAGATCCTCTGGCGCTTCTCCACAGACTCTCAGCATCAATCTAATCAAAAGAAGTTAAAATAATTGGAATCTGCTGCTAGAAAAACAAACAAAAAAATGTTAAATATAACTTTTATTATTTTCTACCTTTTGTAGACCAAAGCTCATTGGACTAAAATATAAGAGAAAATGAAATAATACAATTGACCTGGTGGTTCAGATGGGAAGGGGGGTTAAACATGAAACTTCAATTGTGGAACACTGCTACTTATGATGAATTTATAGTCATTCTATGTCTTTGTTGCCTCAGAAATAGATTGTATTAAATAGCTGTTCATTTTAGCTTATTTTCCAACTTTGTTTTTCATTTGTTTTGTTATACATTTTCTATTTTCAAGGTATATTACTTTGAGTTCTCTGTTCTAACACTTTGATGTCTTTCATGGCCTACAAATATATTTTCCTTTTTAACCATCCCATTTCTTTTATATGTCTACCAAATTTTAGATACAGCTGATTAATTAAAGTTTTTTAGAAAAACTTTGTAGGATTACTGACCCTGGCTTAGAAATATAGGTAGTGCAATTTTTGAAAGCCCCACTGTCTTTATACACTGATCACCAGAATAACAACCCTCACTTTACCTCTTTCATCAAACATACATATTCAGTTGCAACTAAAGTTTGTAGCATTTTTCAATAGGTGGCATAAAAAAACTTGTGATTTTTGTTTCACATGTGACTGAAATTTATGACATATATACATATTCTGAAATTGACATGTCCATACATCTTTCTATACAATTTGTGTATGGATTGTAAATTTTAAAGTGAAAATAAGATGCATTTTTGTCATTTGATGCTATTTTATTTTCAGAATGGAGAAGAATGCTGTACAAACAGCAAAAAAAGTATGTGCCATTTACAGAGATAGTGCCATAGTTAAGAGTACTGTTTGTAAGTGGTTTATTAGCTTCAGAAGTGGAAATTTTGATCTGGAAAGGTTCCAGCAGGCCTACATTAGTCGATGATGACCAAATCAAAATTCTGATTAAAAATAATCCAGGACACATGACATGAGACATTGCAGAGATAATCTGCATATCTTATATAAGCATTGTGAGGCATTTGAAAACACTTGGACGTGTAAATCACTACAATGTTTGGTTCCCCATGATTTAAAAGAAAAAAATTTAATAGATCACATTTCCATCTGTGATTTTCTGCTCAGACACAACAAAAATGACCCATTTAAAAAAAAATGATCAGTAGTGATGAAAAATGGATTATTAACAACAATGTAAAGTGAAAAGAGCAAGAATCTGGTCTGTATCTGAAGAAGGTAATGCTGTGTATCTGTTTTGATTAGAAAGGTATTATCTATTATAAAGTAGCATTCAGTGAAAAGCATCTGAAATTAGCCAATTGGAATGATACCATCTTCCATCAGAACCCTACCAGTCCTCATTTCTTATTGCAGACGCAGCACAAATTGGTACAGCTTGGCTGGGTCTTTGGATTATCACATTTCAATCTCTATGATATTCTCTTAATAGAAAGAACTTCAATTTTCTCAATATCTCTAAAAGATCAATTAGACTAGTGCATCATCCAGAAAGATGCCAAATTCCAAAGGATGAGATCAAGAATCATCTACCATTCCAGACAGACATTTAAATGGTTATAGCTTCCGACAGAATCTTCAGAATTTGAGAGTGTAATGAATAAAGATGAATCTCAGAATCATGTTTATTTTTAAATAGATCAAAAATTATTATTTTGATGCAATGTTAATGTTGTTTTAAAATAATTAAATTCAAAATAAATGAATAATATATATGTGTGTGTGTAAAAATTCAGATATAAATAAAACATATCTGTAAAAACAATAAAAGAAAAGAGAAGAGGAGATCCTTTTATGCCAATGTGCTTCATTCCTTGAGGAACTTTATCAAGACATGAGTAGAAATTTTATTTAGTAATCTATACAAAATACAAAGAAGAATCTGCAATATTAATGGTCCTGACCTAGTATCTTGGATGAACAGAAACAAAGCAACAGGACCAGGGATTGTAATAGAGATGCTCAGTACCTTTGACAGTTTCAGCATTAACAAGATCAGAGAAGTGATAAACAAAATATACAACAGTGACAACATACTAGAGGACCTCAGCAGATCAATTTTCATAGCATTACCTAAGAAACCAGGTGCAAATGATTTCAAACTCCATTGGACAATCAGCTTAATGAGCCATATGACTAAGCTAATGATCCAAATCCTGATGAATAGTGCATGAAGCAGGAATTAAACCAGAAGTAGGACACAGTATGGCTTTATCAAGGACACTGGAACAAGAAATGTGATATTTTTCATTAGAAGGATATCAAAGTGAGCAATACAAATGCAGAAGGATATACTCTTATGTTTTATAGATTATGCAAAAGTATTTGACAATGTACGGCATGAGGATCTATTTGAATTATTAGGAAAACTAGATCTATTCGGAAAGAATGTTAGAATAATGCAGAACTTATACTGGAAGCAAACTATCTGCATATGAAATAAAAAGCAAAATGAGTAGGTGCACAAAAATAGAAAGGGGCATAAGACAAGGATGTGTCTTCTCCCCAGATTTATTCAACTTCTACAGTGAGGCTATTCTCAGGGAACTGGACATCCTACCAGGATTTATTATTGGTGTCTTGACATTATAAAATACTCAGATGACACTGTGTTGATTGCCAAATTAGAAAGGAAACTACAGGACCTCCTAGACAAGGTAGCAAAAGTGAGAAAAAAGACTAGCTATTAACTGTAAAAAGATAGAAAGTATGGCTGTCAGCAAGAGAAAAAGCCCCCAGGATGAAAACTATGAATTGGAGATGTCAACATCAAACATGCACAGAAGTTTAAATATCTGGTAAGTGTTTTAAGAGAGATAGAAAATGCAATACTAAAATCTGAATGTGCATTGGATTAGCAAAAAGTGCATTCCAAAACCAAAACAAAGTACTAAGAAACAGGAAAATTTCATTAGAAACAAAAGAAAAGAGTACTAAATTGTTATGTGATATCAACCCTCTTGTATAGCAGTGAATGCTGGACAATCTTCCCACAGATGAAGAGGAAATTGGAGGGAAACAAAAATGTAGTTTGACAAAAAGATACTGAGAATTCTATGAATGGAGAATTATGAATGTAGTGAGCAAGCAATGAGGAAGTTAAAGGAAATGGAAACAAAAAGAACTTATACTCAAAACCAGAAAAAGACAGCTGAAATTTCTTGAACACATGATGAGGAAGGAGGACTTGGAAAACTTAACCCTCACAAGGCATATTGAGGGCAAGAGAAATTGAGGCAGGCAGTGAGTCATCTACCTGATGAGCATGTGTGAATGGATAGTGGAACTAGGAGCAGGGGGCTTGGTAAATAGAGAAATGCTGCTAAAGGCCATGACGGATAGGAAGTTGATTCTCCACATCCTAAAAGAGACACAGCACACAGAAGTAGAATGGTAAAGGCATCTGCTATATAAAACACATCCTAAATGATAGGGTGCAAGTTCTAATCTTGGCAGAAACTATATTTTTTTCTAATTTTATAGTTTACTTTAACCAAAGAACAGATTAGATAAAAATATAATGAGAAAATTAAAAAAATAATCTAAGCTAATAATATAAAAGTATTCGAGGCAGTAGCATGCAGAAGAGGGGGGCAGAAGGTGCGATATCCCTGGCATCCATATTGAGAGAGCATCCAATCAATGAGTGAAATAAAAATTTAGCTTATATTTGATTTGAATAAAGTGTTTATTTCGTGTTTCATCTGTTTTTACATATTAAAAATGTTTTCTTACATTTCTCAGTACTAGGCCCTATAGGGCATACAATCAAGGAGTTGGCCCTGGGTATCACCAAGCCTCTACACATCACTGATTTGGGGGTGCAGAAAAGGAGAAGGAAAAGAGAGAACATTACATCTCTTATCCTGGGTATTGTAAAAGGTGCAAATGAAAACAAAAAAAAACAACTCCTACTCCGATGTGAAATTGAAAAGAAATTTACATTTATTAAATAGCACAAAAAACATTAAAACAGAATATAAATTTTACAATACAAGTTTGAACAAAATTTTCTTTTGGGTTACCTTACAAATAGGCAAGATAACATATTCTAAAATCACAGTTTGTTAGGCTCATAAAACGTAACAATTATAGTTATTTTTCAAAAAATATTCCCTTACTCTCATATATTCAACAGTTGAAAATCTTTAAGAAAGATGGCAAATTCACCATATTGCTAGATAATTTAAACAATGAAGGCTGATCTCAAGAGTCTAGAACAGAAAGCTTACTATAAACAGCAAAATTGCAGTCTATAGGGCATGTGCTGCTAGTACCAGTGAGACTTGGAGACTACATCAGACAGGAGAGATGCCTCAGCACCTATTATCTTCGCTGTCTGAGGCGTATTCTGGGCATCAATCGGTCTGACCGGATCACCTATTCTGTAGTTCTCACCCATGCCCAGTTACCCATTCTATATGTCCTTGTCCAACAGCATCAGTGCTGCTGACTTGGACATGTACACCATATGATGGATGGGAGTATTCCAAAGGTCCTTCTGCATGGCCACCGGCAAGAGGGAACGTGGGTGACTTCATCTTCACTTCAAGGACATCTGTAAAAGGGACATGAGGATGATGCACATGGACATTAAGAGGTGGAAGGACGTCGCTAACCGAGGGTTGGAGTGAGGAAAGGAGAAATGAAGGCTTCCCACTAGAGAGAAGCATGCTTGATAAAAATGGATGCTATATATAGTTCAGTTTTTCAACTGAAATTCAATATTGAGACAAATCTTGTTTTTTTATAAATGTTCAAAATCAGGGTTAATACTTCTAATTTTGTGAATCTTCTTTCAGTTATCTTTTAGCTTCTTGTTTGCTGTTGATGGTGACACGGTCAGCTTTTATTTTTTCTTTGTTCCGCTTCCTTTCTGTTGTCAACATTGTCCTTGCCTTTTGCTCTCCTAGTAGCTGCTAGCAGTTTTTGTCTGTGAAAGCCAATATCCTTCTACCTTCTGCCTCCCAGTAGTTACCTTCACATGTGAAAGCTAAGTCCCTTCTGTCAGTCTAGCAAGCCAGAACTTAAATAGGTATGAATTGGCTCCCAGTTTAAACAGAAATTTGATACCTTGTATTTGCAACTTACTTTTCCCATTGATTAAAAAAAATTAGAAAATGTATCTTTTAAACTACACCTCTTTGCAATTTTTAAAAAAATCACTTCACCCCAAGCAAGGCAATAATGCCACTAACCCAGCCTCACATATATAAAAGTTTTACACATTAAATTTATTGAAGCCATTTTTTAATTAACTAACCATCTGGCTTTCTTTTTATAATTATTTTTTAAATACTCCTCTCATAAGAAAGTGCAATAAACAAACCTAGTCTATTGTATCATTATTTGTTCATATTCACCTTTGTATTAATTTTTTATATAATTTGACATATCTTTTTTTATTGCAAATTTGTATACCATGCATACACACAACTGCTGTTGTAATTCAGTAACAATAAAACAAACTGGTGTTAGCCAGGCAAATTTATTATAGTTCCTACTTTGGTTTGTATTATGGGCCATGGCAATAGAGAAGTTAATTTTTTTGTTATTTTTTTAAATGTCACATCCCTTCAAAACAAAAAGTCGCAATTCTTCACAGCTTCCTTTTCTTTCTGTGAATTACTATGACATTTCTCTCCTTGAGAAAAATAATAGAGTTGCTTTCTTCACAGTTTTGAATTTATCTATATCTGATAGATTGGTTTCCTTACCAAAACTCGTAAACCCAGTCTACCTTATTATTTAGTATTTATCCATAGCTGAAGAGTTGGATTTGTGCCTTTTCTAAGGGTGTTAGTGAGAAATAAACACAACAATTTTGGATGAAATTTTAACTTGGACTGCTGATTCCATCTACACAGCATATTGTCTGTCCAGACATCCCAAACCAAAACCGTGTACTTTGTCAATAAATTTTCCTTAATTCATATTTGCTTAAAGGATAGAGGCGTATTTTTTTTTTTTTATCTCTTACTAAACCTTTCTTGTTTCTCTATGAGTAAAAACTGGACAAGTGTTTTATAAGGACGATTCCAAAATCATAGCTGCACTCTTTCCAGACAATATCGCTTTTTTCTTTGTTTCTTTCTTGTGTTAAGGCAGAAACGAACCAAGTCCAGTTTGAAGGGAGTATATCTCCCATTGCACTAAGTAAGAGGATTAGGGTAAATCCCTAAAGCGTCCTAAAAGAGATGTTTCAAGGAAACTGGACAATTTTTGCTAGCAATCCCATGTATTTGGAAAATGCCTACTTTAAACTGAGCTTTGCACCATATTTCGGTCTATTGCGCGCGCGGATAAATACTTATTCTATGTTATCTCCCCATAGATTTAGAACTCTTTTTTGATGAAGTTATTAAGCTTTACTTCAAAATGGCGGAATCTTCCTCTACCAAAGGTGTCGAGGACGCCTTTTCTAATTTTTATACTGAAGTAAGTCACTTTAAATTTTACTTGGCTATGGAATTTTTTTTTTATTGTTTTGTTTTTTTCCACAACGGGTGTGATCGGAGATTTTACTTTTTTTCTTCTTAATAGTTTACATGAAAATGAATAACTAGCCACCACTGTGAAATTGGTTTATAATCGTTTGCTTCTCAAAAGTCAAAACTCTTAAAGAGAACTGCTGCTTTCCCCTCTCTCTTCAATTATTGGAATTTCTGTCTATTTCGACTTACTACTGCTTGAAATATATTTATTTTTACACCACACTCAGTTTTCTCTATTGATGTTATTCGAAACGATGCACGTGTTTAAATCTTTCTTTTTTTATATAGATATTTTTTGCTTCAAAATGCAGCTTAACGTTGAAGTAGTAATATTTTTTCTTGAAGTAAGTTACGTTAAGTAAGCTTCTCTTAAAGTTAAGCTTTTATATATATATATATATATATATATATATAAAATAAACTATATAAACGCAGTTGTTAACTATTTTAATATGTATTTTCTCTGGATATATGATCCAAATTAATTTGTGAAAATTGTGTGTGCATTTTCTGGTGATTCAGATTTTTTTTTTTCATTTTTGTAATACAACGCTGAACGTCCGGGCTTGATCTTTTTTTATTTTTTTGAATAATTATTTCTTCTCTGTATACTAAAAAGAAATATTAATTGTCAGAGATTACATTTTAAATTATCTGCATTTACAATTAGGTTTTGTTTAAAATTAAAAGATGACTTTATTTTGATCGGTAGACTTTTCCTTTGACGTGATACGCACTGATTGATTATTAAAATAAAAATCAATTTTTGCCAATGAAACTCGATCTCAATTTTTATTATTGATATTGTAAATAATTTGAATATTTTTAATTTAATTTAAAAAAAAAAAATTTGTACTGTTCTGGTTACTTTTTTTTACGTACACTTGAATGTTGATTATAAAATAAATTCATTTTAAAAAAACTAGAATCTCTGTTTGATAGATATCTTGGTAAATATTTCTTAATTCAATTGGTTCTTCTTGTTTCTCTTAGAGTGGAACCTAAACTTTTGTTTCCATCACAAATGACTGGTTTTATAAATGCACAAAGATTTTATGTGTGTGTGTGTGTATATACCTTTTTTTTCTCTTTTTCTTTAATTAATCCCTGGATTCAGTAGGTTACAATAAAGATCCGGATATAAATTTCTTTAAATTTTTTTCTGGTTAACTTAAACTTAGAACATTTCCACTTTTTTACAAATATATTTTCTGTTCAACAGAAGTTAAATCGCGTGTAATTCATCAGCAGACGATACATTTTGGAAGCTAAAAATCATAACAGCTTTCTCTAGCCATTTATTTTATGCTTAGAAGGTAAGCCTTCTATTGACTGGAAGCTAGGAAAATATCTTTTTGTAATTGATGTATTCAATTGTACTTACTGAAATTAATGAAATAGATATCAATTACTTTTTAGGACATCATCATTCAAAATAACCTAAATTGAATAAAAAATAATCTTTGATTTTATTTTATAAGCTCACTAACCTTGTCTCCGTGACAGTTATTTTTTCAAAACTGTACTTAGTGTAAGTGTACTAGTTAGTACTCTACTCATCATCAGCAAAACTTAGTTAAAGAATGAAGATCCAAAAATCGATTTATTTATGGATTCGCCCAGGTTTTTCAGTTCGTTCAGTTTATATTTGGTCTTTCCTTTCATAAATTACTTTTTTTTTTCTTTCATTTTTGCTTCTTAATTTTCAGGTTCGCTTTTTAAAGAACTTAAAAGAAGCAACAGCAGGCCGATTGAATAGAAAAATCTGGCTTCTTGTCAGTATCGATGATCGAAATCTTGTGTAGTAAATAAATGCCTTTTTACTTTCAGTTCTACCTTCCCCATAATTATTTTTCTCTCCTTATTAGCTAAGGAATGTGAATTTAAATTTTAAGACCTCAAGATAATGACCTCTAAGACTGTGTGTGTGGGGGATGAAAATGTCAGAATTAACAGTAACACCAACTCAAAAAGTAATTAAAAATTACTAATTCACATTTCTTTTTATAATTACACTTGCTTTATTTGTCCAGTTATCTAATTTTGTATAATTGCCTAAGTTAACAGCACGAAGAATAAACGACATTTTAAAGAAAATTTGCCCATAACCTTTTTTCATTTATTTATTTAGTACACTTGACACATAGATAAAAAAAATACTAAAGGCTGAATAATGGCTATTTAGGAGATTCTTCCAACTGGAAAGAGTTCGCCTTGAAAATCAGCATTCGAAATATCCTTTTTTTTTTTCTTTTTAACTCCGGCACTTTTTTTTCACTGTGTACTATTGCTAACGTTGGAATAAAAACCATTATTAACTAAAGTAGTAGTGAATGGTTGTAGTTTTTTTCCATACAAATTCGTTAACTAAAACTTTTTCTTTCTTTCTTTCTTTATTTATTTATTTATTTCGTTAATATATGTTTATGAATCATAAAGGAAACGTTTAAAAATGGGTTATGTTTATTTACAATACAATTCAATACATTCATTTAAAGTTTGAAAAAATTTTGATTTTCAAATGATGGGGGGGGGTCAGAAGTGTAACCGTCGGCGTAGTGTTAAAATTTCACGCGTCTTGTCGCTAAATTTTGTAATTATTGTACAACTCATCTTAGTAAAGAAGGACAATTTCATTTGAAAGATAGTTTGTGCAAAAATTAGGATCACGAGCTGAGGAAACTTTTGAATTTTTATCATTTACATTTTCTAACCAATGAGAACACTTGTAGCCAATGTTTAAAAAGTAAAAAAAAAAGAGGTCGTTCAAAAAATATTCCTACTTGCAATTCTGTCATCGATTTTTCTATAAAAAGCCGAATAACGAATGCATTCTAATTTTTCTTCCAATTAGAATTCTAATTAAATTATTCTCAGTTAATTTTTTTCTAGTCCGTTGTTATTGAGCCTGCTTATTCTTAGGAGCTGCAATCAATATGTATTTTTATTTAAGCCGTGCTGTATGCATTACTGACCGATTTTTACTCGAGATTCTCATTTTTTGTTGTTGTTTCAACTGCAGTGTTAAAATAATTTTTGGACATATTTTTCGTAGAAATATATTTTTTAAATAATAAAGATGACACTAACAGCAATATAGTGATAAAATTTCGATTTAGTCTGCTTTTTCAATCAACTTATCTACCAACCTGCTGCTGAACTGTCTTGTTTAGTTTACTGTTTGAAATATCGTTTGCAGCAGACTAACACCCGTTCCGTATTTTTTCTCACCTTCACATATTATAGTGAATTTTTTACACGAAAAACTTAACATTGGCTACCTATTTTGTTTCTTTTTCTTTTTTTTTGTGAATGGATATTTTAACAGGTTTTCAATGTATATATGCACAACTGGGCTTTTTAAAACTGAGCTCTCTAGAGTTCATAAAACAAAAATCAATCTTTGTTACCACTATCTTTTTTAAACATTCTTTTAGTTTTTTATTTTCTTTTAAAATAATGCATCTCTCAGTGAATTTACAAATAAATGATGAATAATACACTTAAACATTGTTACTCAATTCATTCTTAATTATTCCTAGTCAATTAGGACAACTTGTGGCTTTTTATTTTGAGTTGACATGTATTATGATTATTTAAATTCTTTTATTTGAACTTATTCAACAAAATAAATAAATCATTTGGCTTCTTAAAAGAACAACAATGTCTCGTGTTTCTCATTTCTTATTTTGATCGTAACTTAAGGTCAGTGTAGTGAGAATATTCAATAATTCTTAAAAATAAAATAATCATCAGTACTAAATCATTAATATTATGAAGCTTCTTTAGTAATTTATGATTAATCTTAGAAAATACAAGATTATCTGTGGTATAAATTTCACTTTTTGGAAACTTTGGATTAACTTAATTATTTTTAATTTTAGAATTTTTTTTATTTTGTTGAAAAAAATTTCTGTGCTCAAAGTATCACTTCAAAGATTTTGCTGAGATGATCATAATAGTAACAAGTCAACATTTTTATTTTTGTTTTAATTTTAAATGTTTCCTCATGTCTTGTATTCATCAAATGAATTACTTTGTGTGTGAATCAGTCAAAAAAATTAAACCATGCTTATGTATCAATGTTATTTTACAGTACACCATCTCTGTCCCATAATACTTGTTACATTTAATGTATGAAATGTGTATGCAAATATAACAATTATTTTGGCACAGGGATTGTTCAACAAATGTTGGAGATTTTTCATTCTTGATAATTGTAGAATCTATGAAATAAAGATAGTGTAGTGAAGGATGTTAGAGGTTTGTAATAGATGAGATTGCCACTGGTTACCAGTTTGTAGCAGGAGGAATTACAACTTGTTGCTGATTAGGATGAAGATGTTTAAAGTAAACAAATTTAACATTTTCAAAAGGAATACATTTCAACACGTGGACGATTTTTACATATATATTTTTAAATAAAGAATAGTATAATTCAAGACGATGGAAAATATATTATGTAGACAGATGAAAAAGAAAAAAAATTTTAGGCTTTATTGTTGGAAAATGTTTTTGTGATGTGACTTGTGGCTGGCTGAAATGAAGAAATCGGCCTGCCAGAGGGAGAAATCTACCCCCATCTCACCCCAGCAGAGTGGAGGGATGTCTTGTTTTTGCTAATGCAATAGAGAGCAAGGAAGATTATTGTCCAGTCTTCTTGAATAACACCACTAAGTGGACATCTTGGCAGACAATGTGGAGATAATCCCCACAATAGTAAATGTTTTGAACTAGACACTGCTCACTAAAAGTATCAAGACAGAATACATTGAAAGTAAAATAAAATAAAATAAACCAACCTTCTAAGTGGACCTTGGCACTAACTTGAAAATAAAACATTGTATATATTTCTTTTTGGTCATTCAAGGTAGCCTGGTATTACAATCTACATTGACAAGAAGTAATAGAAATGGAAAAATTTACAATGTGTACTGGCACTTAGCCAATGCCAATGTGAAACTGGTTTTAAGTTTACCAACTGTGGATCTGATGTGTTAATTCATTCTGTCTTACAATTAAGTATTCAGACTTGTTATTTCATCAACAACTATCTATTAAATTCCTCCACTTCCTCTTGGATTGTTCTTATCTATGTTTGCTTTCAAATTTGGATTATGCAAGAAAACTTTTTCATAACTAATGTAGGTTATTCTATGATTATTTTGATTTGTTGGTGAAGAACTTGCTGGTAAGAATTTGGAGTTTGTCTATGAATTTATTTTACTCTGCTGAATGATCCTTACCAATTAAATAGATTTTATAGTTTAAAACTTATTATCAGGATCAAAAACATCTATGAAATTTTTAGATCTTCTGTAGTTAGCCTAATTCTATCTGTTAACATGATATTAGTAACTACCATCATGTTATGAACATGAGTCCATCTCGAGAGACCATATATCTGTGCCTTAAGAGTGCAGACTTAGGCAGCTTTTTTTTCCTTTTATGTGGGAGATCAGCAGTTGCTTATGCAGCACATCTCCTTTCTCCACACCAATGATGTTGTCCAAGGGAAAGACGAAAACCACTAGAGCTTGGCACCAGTGTTGCAGGAGTTGTCTGAATGAAGCATGACATCAGACTGTCTTAGGGACTCCAGCTCCAGATTTGCACTTCTAGTGTGGTTGCCAACCATGGTTACACAACCCAGACTGCCTGAATATTTACCTATAGTTGGAGGTTTTGAATTCAGAGATTTTGCTATTCCTAGGCTGGTTGACACTCAAGACTATAGAAAACAATCTGTCCTGTTATTTAACCATAGCGTGGATGGGGGTGGATTCACACCTTTCCCAAGTGTATTAGCATGTAAGTGAATGTAATGAACTTGACTGTAATTTGAAATCGGCTCTCTGATTTCTCAATCCATTACTCTACCGTGCATCCCTCCTTATAAAGTTTATAATAAATTCACTTATGCAAACTTTGTAGATTGATCCCGTATGTTTGATAAGTTCCTTTTATAAACTCATGTCCAGGCTTTCTTAGGTTTGAAATAATTGATGACATTTAATTATAAATAAGGTTATATTGAGTTGATAATACTAAAAACAGTTGTTGCTTCTGAAATGAAACCTAGAAATGATGGTAGTTTTATTAGAATAAATAATTTGAATCCCTTATTAATAACCATACTATACTCTTGTGACTGCTATATTCATAACTGAACTGGGAAAATGGCATTTGAACTGTTAAACTAAATATTAGTAACTCACATATTTTTGGTTCAGTTTGTTTTATGCTCTTGACAGTATGGTATACCATGTATATTTTCTATTAAGAAACTTTAAAAAGGTAAGATATATGAAGTTTACCAATAATTTTGAAACTAGACAATGGACTGATTAATCCACTACCTGTGCCAGTTGACGATGAAAGAACAAGACAAGTATATTGAAACTGATACACTTGAACTTGAAGAAAGTCATTGTGATTTTGTGAAACCATGAAAATATCTTCTGATCACTATGGTATGGATCAAGAAACGGATACTGATCAAGGTCAAGATACAGAAAAGAAGGTGAAATTGCCGATCAAGATGCCAGATCTGTGTGTGTGTTAAAAGTAGTCATATTGAGGAAATTAGTGCTAATCAATATCCAAGTTGGAATTGTAATAAACTGAAATGTTGAAAATAGCATTGACAATATAGACCATAGATTATTGTCACTCATGAGTTAATGTACTCAAGAGACATGAAGAAGCCATCATTTCCATTAATTCGAGCACTTGGCAAGAAGCCATGCAGAATGAACTCATTATAATAGATAGAAACTAGTCTCTTTACCAGAACAGTTGTAGAAGTAACATAATACTTTTGAGATTAATGACACTTTATTCTGAAAGTTTTCCAGTAAAAATCAGTGTGTCTGACTTGAGGTTTCTTCAACATAACTGAAATTATTTCAATTAAATTTAATTTACAAATATCTTTAATTTATGGGTAGTTTTCCTATCAATAAGGAAATAGTTAACTAGAAAAGTTTGAACTGTGAAGAAACATATTGACAGAAAAATACCACTTTGTAACAGAAGTACAGGAAGGTGTTATGCAACTTGTATATATTCTGTTTATACAAAACATATTCACCAAACCTTTGACTGGAGTTTATCTATGTCTGTACAGGAATTTAAGCTTGAATTTCAAATTTTACTTCTTTGGTTTAAAGGATTGAAAGTGGAATATATTCGCTATAAATTAAAATGGGGGGTGTATAAATATAGATGTGACCATATATTTCTGGTAAAAAGTGTATGCACACACACAAAATTGAGTCTAGAAAGGTGTTGCACACACACACACATATATTGCAGCCATATTGAAAGTTTTTGTTCTATTGCTGGTATTAGTATTTCATTTAGTCAGATTTAACAATCTCTCGAATTCTATCATTTGAAAAATATATAAAGCTGATTATTTTTAACCCACTTAAAAGCGCAGTTGACTTTGCTTAATTTTAAAATGGTTGTTCAACTTGTTTTATTTCATGAAGGTATATTCCTTATATCTGTTAACATGATATTCACTTGAGTATATCCTTATTACATATTGAAAAGAATTATAATTTAGAATGTTGTCACTAAAAAGAAGCAGAGATAAATTATATGTTGAAAATAATTAAAAAGTGTTTCAAAAATGTAAAATAATTTATAGGTTAACTTTTTTATTTTTAAAATAAATATAAATATTTTTATATCCTTTTCTAACATTGCTCTCAAGGAATTTTTTGGTTTGAAAATTATATCAAGTAACATTTGAAATTAAATGATAATTGATAATATAACAAAAAAAATCAACCAGCATTTTAAACCTTTTTGGTGATAAAATATTTCTGTGAAATTTTTAGTCTCTCTTCCGAGAGGCTAAAATATTCTACAGAGAAATATTAAATGGTAGTCTGATCTGGCAGGAACCCAACATGTCTATTCTTTAAATACTCTGGTTCTAAATTCCATTTTTACCTCCCAAACAGCTTTTCAAATATGCAAGGAAAATACATATCCATTTGTAATTAATCTATTGATTTATATAAAGTGTTAAAAGAACAGTTTTATTTTCACTACATGTTCACTCATATTCTCATTAACCTTTCAGTCAAGAAAAAAAAATACATGCTATATGCTATGTGTCTTAAATTCTCACATCTGATATTTGTACTGGATGCATTCCTATTCTGCTATGATGATGATTTTGAAGAAATATGAAAATAAACACAGGAATCTGTTTTAAGATATTTAAAAGGGTAATTTATTGAAATAGATATGGTATCATTTGGTGTTTATGATAGATATATTAGTTTAGAACAGCACAAATTAGTTTTAACAAAGTAGGCCGCTCGGTTTTCTTGATGCACCCGTTTGTCTAAAGCTCAGGTATTTAAGTGAGGAGTGAAGAGGTAGAACTCAAGGATGAGGGAGTGGATGCACTAACTTAAAGAAAAAAGAGAATATTATAAGGCAACACTTTATGCATACTTCTCTATCATACATATTGCACATAAAGTGGGGATATGTGCAGAAAAAATAAAGTTTGCAATTTACTGCTCTCAAATCATTCCAATTTTATACAAGTTTCATTAAAGACTACAATGTACTGTGACTAAGATTTTTATTTAATTTTTCTTGAGTTCAAACAAGTGTTTTCTTTTCTGGACACAGTGTAAAAACTGTCCTAATGTTCTGTAATTCCAAGTCCTTTCATCTATACTTTTAGCCATTATCAAAGATGATTTTATTTTAACTTTTTAACTGGATCTATGGATTGTGTGTATGTATCTAGAGTTCTTTGGATGTTTTATTTTCCAAACAGTCAGCACATTGTGGCCATATTCATAGTTAATGTTTATTGAGTGTTGGCTTTTTCTTTTTTATTGTTAAGGTTTTCATTACTTTTATTAGAAAATACAAGCATAACCTCATCCACACGTAAAAAAATAAAATAAAATAAAAAAGGGCTTCATCAGATAAAATTAATGTTTGTATTTATAGAATTGTGTGTAGGAGTAGGAT
Organism: Acanthosepion esculentum; assembly: GCA_964036315.1. Lineage (NCBI taxonomy): Eukaryota > Metazoa > Mollusca > Cephalopoda > Sepiida > Sepiidae > Acanthosepion > Acanthosepion esculentum. Next base: position 23,118,245 of record OZ038496.1, read on the forward strand.
GGGGAGATCTAAACATAAGTGTTGATTATAATTATATATGAAAGTGAAACCACTGGATATGCTGAATTTTAAATTCATTCAGTTGCCTAACATTGTTCTGATATATAGAAATTTATATAACATATTCTCATATAATATATATAGTGTGTGCATAAAAAAAAAACAGAAAAAAGTACTCAATGTTGAAAAAAAAATTAGAATGATTTATGGTTTAATTAAAAAAAATTATATGGCAAATTGCTGGTGTGTAAACTTTCACCATCAGGTCATCTGGCTGCAAGTGCCAGGATGTGATTATTTGAATGTGCTCCCCCCACTCTGCAAATTGTTGATTACACCAGACTATTTGTTCTATCCAGAGAATGTAACTGAATTTGGCTCAGTATAGTTGCAATATAAACCACAGGTTGACTGTGTGTGCCCATTAAAGAAACACAAATATGCCCGAACAAGATGTGCTAGCCACTCTAGTAAACAGGCATACTTGGAAACAAGCTGCCATTACATACATACACACACACACACACACACACACATATATATACTTTAAAAATTATGAGATTAGTTGATTCCACTACATTGGTTTCAACCTTATGGTGTCCTCAGACGATTTTTATCAATGGACCTCCCAACACTTTATTTAAAAAAAAAAATAAAAATTTACAAAAAAATAACACCAGACTCATACATTAAAAGTATAAATGAGTAGGCAAAAAAATCATAGCCAAACTAGGGATAATTGACAGGGTCCATCATACATTATGCAGCAAGCAAGCATTCCTAACCATAAAGGACCATAAAGATGAATTCCCCAATAACCCGTCTTTTTGACAAGTAAACCAAACTAAAACTGAACTGGGCAAAATAAGCAAAGAAATATTGGGGGGGGGGGTGCGATTCATTAATGATTGCCACACAGGTCAATCAATGGAAGGACACAAGTGAGTACATTTCTTGGTTCCGCTAAATTATAAATAAAAACAAATATGTATTTATAAAATATGACATTAAAAACTTTTATTCATCTATATCTGAAAAAGGTCTGCTGGACGCTTTGTATTTCACCAAAGGCTTCATAAACGTAACACCTGATCAAACAGAAATAATTTTACATTGCTACAAGTCAATTTTATTCCACAATGAAGTAACCTGGGTTAAGAAATCAAAAAAATGATGTACCACAAGGTTCATTTGATGGTGCTGAGGTTTCAGAATTAATAGGCTTACATTAATTGTTATGAAATTAACAAAATTGTACATCCACAGTCTCTATAGGGACGGCAGTCTGATGATAGTGCCAGACAATAAAAGAACAAATGATAATATAAGAAAAGCACTTTTCAAACTCATCAGAAGCCTTGGCTTTGAAATAGAAGTCGAAATGAATTAAAAAAAAAAAAAAAAAAAAGTTGTCAACTATCTGGACGTAGAATTAAGTCTACAAACTGGCAGTGTCTCCCCATACATGAAACCAACATAAAATTAAAATATGTGAATATTAGATTTAACCACCCTGTAAACATAAAACGCATCCCTAAAAGAACAGTCTAGGTTACCCAGAAACTCAACTAGTAAAACAAATTTTTGAGAATAAAAAGAAAGAATATAAGAACTTAAATATAGAGGGTCACAAAATCAAAAGAATTTAAACCTCAAATTAAACAACATATGTAGAACAATTCGAGGAAAAGAAAAATATCATTTGGTTTAACCTCACTTTTAGAGGGAAAATGTAAAATAGGGAAGTTATTTTTCAAATTACTTACAAAACACTTCCCCCCAAAATTCATATTTACATAAGATATTTAACAAAAACAGTAAAATTAAGCTACAGTTGCACTAGTAAGTTAATAGACAAAATGCCAGTAATTTCAAAACTGACATGCAGCAAAATATAGTTAACACTAGTAATTTATGCAACTATAGAAATAAGACTAGACGTCCATTAGATGGAGCTTGTAAAACTGAAGCAATAATCTATAAAGCAAAATTAATAGATATTAATGGTCAGAATAAAACATACATAGGACGTACTGAAGGTAATTTCAAACAGCAACAGCAGGAATCCCTTTGTAAGCTGTGCAACAACCACACTAATATTTGCAACCTCTGCTAACAGGAAAAATTAGTAATAATGACATTTCTGGATCCCAAAAACCTTTTGAATCATGAGCCATTGCACACATATTAAAAAAAAAAAAAAAAAAAGCTTATGTCAGGCTGGATAAAAAAGTATATACATTTCAATTAACCCCTCCCCCGCCAATACATTTATAATAACCTTGCTTTTCATCTCCTTCTCCTTCCTTCTTTGAATCCTCCTCCTCCCTTTATATCACATGTTTATTGTTTGTTTTTTCTTTAAATAAAGTGTGGGGAGGTCAAGTGATAAAAATCGTCTGAGGATATTGTAAGGTTGAAACCAAGGTAACAGAATCAACTGATCTCTTTATTTTTAAAGTTAAAAAATTTACATTTTTTTTTCTTTTTTTACATGTGTATTGAGCACTTTTTAATGCTACTGTTTTCCTGGTCCAATTCAACTCTGATCATTAACCTTTGTCTTATATATATTTACTAGCAGGCTTCGCAAAGTAAGATATATTCACTACTTGAAATCTTTGAAACAAAAATTTTAAATGCCAATTTCATTCACAAATTGGCTTGTTATAGTTGAGGAAAGTTTTACAAATAGATGCCAATTTGTTGAGGGCCAAGTAAAATGCAAATTTCAAACACTTTTCTGTACTATATAAAACAATATTCCTAAGCAGAACTATTTTTGATATGAAAATCAAAACAATCCTCAAATAACAGTAATGAAGGTCAGTTAATTAAGGAAATTTCTTAAAATCAATATGCAAATTAGTTAAACCTGAAGAGTGATATTGCCTAGAAGTAGATAATATATAATACAGATATTGAGCTTTTAGTGTGTAAATTACTCTTTTTGAGTAATTTCACGTTTGCTTATCATCTCTGTTGCGTCTCTGTCAAAGGACAGAGGGGCAACTGAGGAAAATAATACGGAAGAGGTGCCGCGCCCTCCCATTGCACCAGAGGGAGGGCTCGGTGCTCGCATTGAGGCCAGTGTAGCCGACTTGCTGGAGCTGAGGGGAATTTTTGTTCCTGTCCTGGGCATATGCGCTCGGGTCTCCACCTAAAAATAGACCTTGTGTCACATCTCGTCCTAGTGGGGAGGGGGACCAATAAATACTGTGTGTAAATTACTCTTTTTGAATAAGTTCACATCTACTTATCATTTCTCAGTTGTGTCTCTGTCAAAGGACAGAGGGGCAACTGAGAAAATAATACTGAAGATGTACCCAGCTCTGGGGAACAGCTGCCTGAGGCCACACTCTCCCATTGCACCAAAGGGAGGGATCGGTGCTCGCACAGTTGCAGGGGCTGAGGGGAATTTTTGTTCCTGTACCAGGTGTATGCACTTGGGTCCCCCACCTAAAAATAGACCTTGTGTCACATCTCGTCTCAGTGGGGAGACAGAGTAAATACCGTGTGTAAATCTCTCTCTCTCTCTCTCTCTCTCTCGTGGTTTGTAACACATTACTTATCATGCCTGGAAGTGGGTTGTGTTTCCGGGGCCCTATAGTTGGACTGATGGACCCGTCCGCATTCTTGGAGTGTGGTTCGGGCCCAGACTCCAGCTGAAGAATAATTGGTCAGAGGTATTGGCAAAGTTTGGATTGTCGGTTTTGATGGAGTACTCGATTTTGGTGCAGAATGTTAGGCATGCTTTCCTAGCCTTACTATCACTCCTCCCATTTCTTGGGTAAGGTGTGACCTGCTCAACTTGTCAGCATCAGAGTTGTGCTCTTTCTGGTCTTGGGCACTGGCGGCAAATTATCTCGGCAACCCTGAGTTTTCACTTAGCTAGTGATTGATTCAGAACATGCTACCTCTCAATAACATACTCTTCAGATGGGGCCAGACAGATTTACCAGACTGTCACCAGTGTGACGTTGGCTTGGAAGAAATGGCTTTGCATGTCTTCTACCATAGTCCTCAGGTGCGCCCTTTCTGTGAGTATGTTAGTGAGTTGACGGCTCATATCACACCCAATCAGCTTGTGTCCATCAATCTCGCATACTCATGTGACAATGTGTCGCCTCTATTCTCAGGGTAAAATGGATGGTGTTTTTTATATTGCTAGCCATGTTATGGTGGTGTGGACATTGCAAAATGAGGGAATCTTGCAGGACAAATGCTATTCACATCAGGATCTGGTTTTCTTTAAGCATCACCTTAGGGTAAGGATCAGATCTGATAGCGTTTGATTTCAACAGATTTCAGCAAAAGGTGGGTGACTGAGGTGAGCCTTGTTCGTGTGCACGGGACTAGCCTTTATGTTCTCTTTTAAGTCCCCTTAATTTAACAGGGCAGTTTCCTGTGAATCCTCCCCTGGTTAAGTTAGACAATATTATGTTTTCCTAGTTAATGTTCCTGGCATTCTCTTTTGTTATGATCCATGTTAAGATTCCTAACCTCTCTTAGTTTGTTTTTGTCCCCCATTTTTTATCCCGACTGGGTCAGCTTTTCATTTAATCATTGTTTTTTTTTTTCCTTTTTGTTATAAGACAATATGTACACACACGCACACATATATATCTATTAGCAAAAAATATATATATTAAATACTATTTTGTTTATTTTACATATACTATTTCAGCTTATTCAGGATGTGTGTATAATTTGTATAATAATTCAGGATATTATTGTGTTTGTGATTTATTGTACACTAGCTTAAAAGCCACCCTCTCTGGTGACAATTAAGTAGCTCCTGCAGAGAGCTCTTGATTGGGCCTTTGGCTTGATTAGGAGTTTGAGAGTCCCTAAGTCTTTGCATATTCTCAGCATTGAAAGCTCTCCTGGTAGCTGTTTGATCTGGCTTTTCATTTGCACAGGACTTTTTTTCCTTGCTGCAGCTTTGGCTCTTTTGATTGCAATCTGGTCCTCTGTTGGCGGAGATTTCTTTTTGCTTCACATACTGCTACCATATGTGATAGGCAACAAACTACAGAAGAACTCAGAATTGATCACTGCATTTAAGTATTGCATTAATGTTTTACCGTTAAAAGTTCAACAATAATTCTTCTGTCGGCACTTAATTTAAAGACAATTTGATGTCCTTACTTTTCGTACAAACAATTATTTTTATTTCATGGGTGACTTTTGCTGGATTTCATAATTAATTTTGATTATTCTCAAATTTATTTCCAAGTTATAAAAATTATCGTACAAAAGAATTTGTCACAAAAAAATCACGTAAAACAATCGCAGTAATGAAAACTTGGGAATCCAAAATTTCGGGATTGTGCGTCCAGATCCATCCCAGAATGTTTTTAATTTGCTCACAAAATTGGCGTGATTCCAAGATGGTATGATATATTGGGCTATGGCCTCTAGGAGTAAAGTTGAAAAAGTGTGACACACTGACGCTTGCATTTATTTATATAGATTATTTATTCATGTCTAATGTCATTCCCATGTATGAAATGGAAATACATTGTATGATCCCCCATTTTGCAAGGAAGATATGAAACTGTCAACTTTCAGTTAGTTCGAGACATTATTTTGTTTAAATATTTTTTATGAGCAATTATTATTCAATTTTTAAGTAGGTTTTCTTTCATCTTATTGTTGTCACTTTTTTTTTTTATTACATCAGAACATTAAGATCGGTTTATAACTATTATTATAACAATTGTTAATGTTACACTTGTATATTGTGTGACTCTTTCTCCACAACATTTTGATTTTATTTAAAATTACTTACATTGCACACAAATTCAGTAGTTATGCCAGAATAATTTTGAACATTGTTTCATTTTTCCAATTTGTAAGGGAAATTTTGAATTTTCACAATAAGACTTAAGGCCATAATTTGGGCTGTTAAATTTTAAAAAAAAAATCTTAAGAATTTTTTAATTTTAATACTTTTTTTCTTAATAGGGTAGTATAACATGCAATCCCTGGTTGATCCTGGGTCAAACCTGGTCAGCAGTGACCAGATGATATGACTCTTGTCATATGCTGCCTATACCAGAATATGACTTAGTCCTCAGGGTCATAGCTGTGTTATGAAAGAGAGAAAAAAGAAAGTATCCCTGACGATGAAATAAAAAATGAAAGATTCTTTGGGTCAGTTTTCAATTTGGTTTATGTAGTTCTTTGTATAACAAAATTAACCCTCCCCACTAAAATCTCTATAGTGACAATTTGCCTATTAGTGCTAATTCGTGGAACGGAGTTCAAAGTTGGGGGTTTTCTTGGCAGCAAGTCATGTGGATTTCAGTACCACCTTCGTTTACCCTTTGCCGCTTGTCTCTTGTCTTTCTTGGGATCACCTAAGCACTCTGCTTATATTGACTTCATCTCAAGACTGGGGTAGAGGCTTACGGTATTTGGGAATCTGGTGGTTCCCCAAGTTTGTGTATTGATTTGAACAAGAGTTCTTTGCTGTCTGGTTTGCAATATTAATTATCTTTCCAAATGTGGGAGAACCATTTGTCCTACTGATGGTGGTTGCTGGTGTCGCCCTACCCTTATAGCTCATTCCTTCTCTTATTCATGCCTTGCACTATTACTTCCAAATGGGTGAAAGTAATTTTACTTCCTTCCTCCCCCTCTCTTAGTATCTCATCTAAGCCCGTTGCTTCGGCTGTCTCTGACAAATCTGATTTTTACACCGAGTGAGCGAAAAAGGAGTCTCTTACTTTTAGTCATTAATTGTAATTATCTTAATTTTCAACAACAACATTTTCTGTCTCTGGTCCTGTTTATGTAAGCAAACATTTACCAGCTGTTTCTGCTGACCTTCTATTAGCAAAACTTATCTTCATTTCTTTTTGCTTAATCATACTCCTGAACCTTACAGGTTCATTTCTTATCTCAATTTCTTTGAGTGAAGGATATAACTCTATTTCTTGATTTGTTTACATTTCCAAAATTGGCGAAGCTATTTCCACCCTTTGACAGGTAGTCATAAATCAGTTTCTCGTTTCTGCCTTCATCTTCAGAATTACCAAATACAGTGGAACCTCGACCTACAAATTTAACCCATTCTAGGAGTGGATTTGTAACTGGAAATTTTGTTATATCAAAACAATTTTCCCATTTAAATTAATAGAAATTAAATTAATTTGTTTCAAGCCCCAAAAATATTGATATAAAAATCGTATTTTATGCAAAATTCAAGTACGTTTTTAAAGATTATACACAAATGTAAATAAATATATCACTGTGACTCCTTCCCAGGCTTTATCAATGAGATTTAAGCAATTTAGGATATTGAACTGATCCTTCCAAAATTCTCTTCGGGTTAGGTTTGTATTTTTGGTCACTTCAAAACACCTCTAAAACAAGGCAGCTTTATCAGAGCTCGCAGCACCTCCATGTCTCACTACACTGTGGATGCCGGTTCTTTTTAAAAAAAAATTTCAAACCATCCTCAGCTTACCTTAAATGCATTTTCATCTTCAGAAGACGTGCCTGGTATTTTTCTGATAAGATCCACGTACAGTGCCCTTGCCTTTGCACTTGTAATATCTTCAGACACAGAATCACCTCATAGTTGCCTTTCATTCATCCACACCAACAAAAGCTTCTCAACAATCTCTAGGGCTTTTGGATGATGCTTGGTAATTATGTTAACTCCCTTGCCTACATCAAGCTTTTTTTTTTTTTTTTTCGCCATCTTGTTCTTTAGGATAATGCAAATTGTTGATGCTAAATGTCCGTTTAGATTGGCAAGTTCAGAAACGCGGATATCTTCTTCATGCTTCTGAATGATCTCCTTCATTTGTACAGATATTTTTTCCCTCTTCTTTGTAGTAACCAGTTTCTTGGGTGACATCATAGGCTACAAAAATTATCAAAAAATTACCAACCAAAATTTAAAATTTATTGTATATGTACAGTAATATTTATAGTAATGCATTAACCTGTACAGTAACTGTACGAAAAAAATGTAAAAGAACAAACTGCAGTGATTAAATGTACTGTACAAATCAATCTAAACTGGATGTGTAGTTTATTTTACTGTGTAGTTTACGTGCTGTACCTGCATTTTATACATTTTATTTTACTCTAATTAAACTTATACATTCTTTTTATATTTTTCTACTGTACTGTATTGATATCAATTTAAAATTCAATGATTATACACTGTATATTAGGAAACACTTTCCATACAGATTAAACAAAACTAACTCAGCATTGTCACATTTTTACTAAATTTAATTTAATAAATTTTAATAAAATTTCCATGTTACTATACTGTACAGTAATGTACATGTACTGTATTCATTACTGCACATAGATTTTTGCACATTATTAATTTTTTTTACACTTACACTAATATAATCACAAATATACGTACACTACAAATGTTTATTCTCCAAGGTAACAAATAGGACTGAGCAGGATGATGCAAAGCTCATAGCATCACACTACGTCTAGTGTGATGGAACTGTATAGAAATATGTACTGTATAATAATATAATACAGTACTGTATATAGACAGTCAGTTAAGTGTCATACATGATACATGCTTGGGTGTTCATGTATCTTTTGATATATGATTGATGAGACAGAAGATTTTTCCCACAGTAGGTTGCCATTTCTTTCTGCAGTAGACTGGTTGCCAATCAAGGCTAAAGAACCCTTTCCTACTATTCAACCCATATCTGGAGGGAGAAGAGATGACTTCATACCTTTCCCAAGGGTATTTGTGTGTAAGTGAATCTAACAAACTAGACTGGAATTCGAACTCAGCTCTCTGAGTTCTCACTTTGAGCCAATATCCATAACACCACAAGTACACTGTATATAAAACATAAAATTATAAGAATAAAAAATACGGTATAAAATATATCTGCAAATATTTAGTACAGTATAAAAAATACAGTATTAAAAAAGTATTGAAATATAGTATAATACTCCTGTATTATATTATATAAATATACCAAACTTTAAAATACAGTATACTTAGATAAGATTAAAAGTATTTATGGTACATTTATATTGAATATCTAGTTTGAAATGCAGTAGTGGGAAGCCCATTCTTAATTTCGTAAGTTGAAACTAATTTTCTGACATTCATATGGCGAGTTTTTTGTAAGTGGAGGTTCCGCTGTATAACTCAACTGAGCCCTTCTTCTGTCTGATCATGAGATATGTTTTCATAACTTCCACTTTAATTAAGCAGACATAAATCAATTTTTACTTTCATTTCAAAAATTCTCAAATATACTTTCACTTTATATGTTATTCTGTACTTTTAACCCTTTCTGTCTGTTCCAGTTCATATTTTAAGTTAACTTTTTCTTTTACTAGTGTCACATAGCAACAAAAATTAAAAATTGTGCATTCGTGCATATGTACTTAAGAGAGATTGTAAAACAAACTTAGGTGTAGGGAGTTCACACACACACACATGCACACACAAAAAAAATTCCAGACTAAGCGTTTTATAAAATCTGAATTTTGAAAATAAATACTGAAAATGTCATTAATTTTCTATTTTAATAGAATATAGTGATTATTTTTTAAATGAAAATAGGATTCATGAAAACATTATGATATTTTTTCTTTCATGCTTTTAAACAAAATTATAAGTTTTTAAATTCAAATATTACAATAACTTTTGTCATATATGCATGTAAAAAAAACAAAAAAAAATTTCAGCACTTTTTTTTAATGAGACACAAGGTCATTCCAACTTTATAGCTAACAATATTTTTTACACACATCTTTGTTTTTTATTTCAGGTCAAAGAAATTGAAAAGCGAGATGCTTGTCTTACTTCAAAACAACAGATTGACCGCCTCACTAGGCCTGGGTCTACTTACTTTAACTTGAACCCCTTTGATGTAAGTACACAAGAATATTTTAAAAATGAATCTTCTAGTTTTCTTTTAAGATATTTTTTCCTTTGTTTTTGATGACAGGGCTGATGATATTGAAATGCAAGCAGTAATCGGGTTTTGCCATCAATGTTTTTTACTGCTTGACTTCAGTCAATCTTTGTAACTATTGTATTATTTGTAATATTTATTGCCTCAGTAGATGACACAGTAGCTAACCAGCTTATTTTGCCAACAAATTTATAAATGTAGTGAATTTGATCCTTACTGGATGCTCCACTTTTATGGCCTTGTGCCAGGCTAAGCTAAATAATTAAGCCACCTTTCCAGGGAGTGAGTTATACTAAGCAAGCTAGTCTAGCAGAACATTCTACAGTGAACTGGATTGGAACAAAAGTTTGTAGCATTTCTCAATAGGTGGCATTTCATTTTGCACATAAATGAAATTTATGACATTATGTACATCTTCTGAAAGGTGATATTTCAATTGTGAATTTTATATGTCTTTACAATATGAAAATTGAGGAAAATTAGATTATTTTTGTCAATTGATGCTCTTTTATTTTTAGAAAGGAAAAAACAATGTACAAACAGTATAAAGATGTGTGTCATTTATGGAGATGGTGCCATAGCTGAGAGTAGTGTTCAGAAGTGCAAATTTTGATCTGGAAGACCAAGTACATTATAGTAGACCTGCAGTCATTAATGATGACTGAATCGACATGCTGGTTAAAAATAATCCAGGTCACATGACACCAAACGTCATATATCAAATAAGGGTCTTGTAAGGTATAGGAAAATAATTGCATACATGAATTGCAATGTTTGGGTGACTCACAATTTAATGGGCCATGTTGTCATCTGTGAGTTTTCTGCTTAAACACAACAAAAAAACTTTTCTTTTTTTTTTTTTTTTTTTTTAAGAACGATCACAGGCTATGAAAAGTGGGTTAAAGAATACCATGGAGAAAGTGAAATGAGCCACCATTAACCACCCCATAAACCAGTCTGCATCTAAAGAAGATGATGCTATGTATCTGGTTGGATTGGAAGAGCATTGTGTATTAGGAGCTCTTTCCGAAAAATCAGACATTGAAATTGTCCAATTATTGTTCCCAATTGGACTGTTTAAAGGCAGCAATTGATGAAAAATGTGGAATTAGCCAATAGGAAGAGTATTGTCTTCCATCAGTATAACACCAAACCTCACGTCTCTTTGCTGAGCTGGCAGAAAGGGATTGCTTACAATGTTCCGGGGTGGAAAAGGTCCTAGGAAAATGAAATGAGTCACCATTAACCTCTTCACAAACCAGTCTGCATCCAAAGAAGTTGATGCTGTGTATCTGGTTGGATTGGAAGAGCATTGAATATTACAAGTTTCTTCCACATTGAATTTAGACAAGTATTGTTCCCTAATCAATGAAAAGTGTCTAGAATTGGTTAATTGGAAGGATGTTGTCTTAAATCAGGACAACACCAGACCTCACATCTTTTCTAGATGTAGCAGAAATTGGCTACACCTACCGTACTCACCTGACCTTGTATCTTTGGATTATCATTTATTTCAATCCTTACAAAAATCTATTAATGGGAAGAACTTTAATTTTCTTTGTTTGTAAAAATCACTTAGACCAGTTCATCACCCTGAAAGATGCTAAATTCTGAGAGGATGGAATCCTGAATGTACTTCAGATGGCAAAAGTTAGTGAAACAAAATGGCACGTGTGATTGAATAAATTTATGTACAGGTATCTAAATCGGGCATGAGCAACATTTTCTGACCAATGTGGTGCATCAGATATGACTCTTCATAATGTGGGCCACACTACTAAAAAGATTCAAGATTTTTCATTTTGTTAAATGTGCCTCAGCCATTTTCACTATAGAAGACAATACGTGTAATTATCTGCTTTAGAAATAGAGGAAAGGTTGATTCTTTTTTGGAGAAAAGATTTCTCAACAATTAAAAAATGAAGTTATGCAGTGTCGCTAAAGTCTGTCCCTAAATACATATTTTCAAGAAATTTTCAACAATATTTTATTGAATTAGAATATTAACAAATAACATCTTCAATATGATTTCCATTATTTGTGATGCAAAGGTTGATGCACTTTTCAAGATTCACATGAATTCTATGCAATAACTCCACATTGCCATCAATTTTAGCACATTCACTTTATGCGTCCAGTCAAGTGTGTTGCATCTGTGATTTTCATGGAATACACCTCCTTTAGCATACCCCAGAAAAAGAAGTCGGTTCTTTCTACTTTCAACAAAACCATGTTTAATCTGTGGAGGTAAAAAAAATATGTAACTATTGAGATTTCCTATGTGTCCAGACTTTAGTGACACCCTGTAATATCTCAGATGACAGTGTTTAGCAAACACTGCTATATGGGATTTGCTTTTTATTTATTCATTTAAAAATACAAAATAATTTTAAAACTAAAAATATGTTTCTTCTCAATAGAAAAAAGTATTAATGTCCTGTTTCTAAAACAAAAGATGCTTACATGCACAATCTTCTTTGGTGAAGATGGCCAATGGTTTAAAATGATGAAAATGTTACCTTCGAGGAAAAGTTACAAAATTCAAGAAACATTGTATTTAATCATTGTTTATGTATGTGGTGGATGTATGAGAAACTGAATGAACAAGTGAGAATAAAAAAAAATTTTTATGTTATTTTCCTCATGAAATTTGGCATGCCATTCAGAAAGCCAAATGGGCTGTAGTTTGTCCATAACTGATCTAAATATTGTTTTTGAAATTCACTTAAAAATGCTACAAACTTTTGTTCTAACCCGATTGTAAATTTGATTTTAAGTGGTCTATAATTATGACCTTGTGACAGACTTAAGTAAATACCTATACTTGAGCAGTATTTTTAACACTGCTGCCATTTCATTTATAGTTCATGTTCCCTTCATTTCTTAGGTTAAATAAAATTTTTGGCTACTCTAAAGTCATCTGCACCAGCAACCAAAATAAAATAAAAAAATCCCTTGAAATAAATTCAAGATACTTTAAATCAAAAAGAGAATAAATTTCATCCTAATTTCTAAATTGCTTAATTTTGTGAAGAACTAAGTTTATAGCTTTTTTTTTTTCCCATCAAAATGTCTACATCTTCAGTAGTACTGTAACAGAATCTTGCATTCATAGTTCTTTTGGTGCCATGGTTTCAGTGTTTATTCTTCATTGTTACAAAATATAAAAAAAAAAAGTAAAAACTATCTTTGAAAAATAGAATTGCAAGTGTTAATGGAACAGATTGTAAAAGCAAAGTAAAATTTCCCTGTAAGTAAAGTTGATCACATTGCTTACACTAGTGAATGAATTAAAAACTAAATTCAGAATAAGGATAGATTTGGAACTTGTTTATCGTAAAAGAATATTGAAAAATTGAATGGCTGCATAATTTCTCTGTTTTACTATTTTGTTTCAGGTTTAATTGACATCTGACTTTTGTAAAATGTTCTTTCAATCAATTGAGACTGGTCATTTGTTGTAAACAGGCAATAACCTTTCATTGAAACTCTAGCTCTTGGCATCAACTAGTTTCTTTAGTTAAGTGAAATATGACAGGTCATTTTATGATATGACCCATTGAGCTTGAAAAATAAAAAATTTAGTTTTTCCTATTAAATTTGAGTATAATCATTGAATCCTATGTTACCATAAAGTACACATGAGGAAGGAATGCAGAAAAAGTTCTTAGCCTGGTCCACTTATAAAAATTTAATCAAATATCAGATTTTTTTTTTTTCCTTTTTGGTTAGACTGAGAAATTTTTATCACCTCCCTCCTCGTATAAGGTCTTTCACAATTTATGTGGAAGGAAGGCTGTTTGCTTAAGTGATTATACTCAATTAGACCATATTCAAATAATTTTACAATTAGTTGTCAAATGTTTAGTGCATTTTTCCTAAATAAATCCTTTCGTATGCAAGCAGGTATGAAATTAATGTTAAATGGTTTCAGAAATCCTGCATAATTCCTGATTCGGTGAGCCTGCCAATGTACTTGATCTTTGGCAAACAGAAAGAAATTAGGCAATTGGTTCTTTTTTGCTATATATTTTGTTTGTACTTGGCGGTTGGGAGGGGTGGTAATTTGTTTCAAAATTTTGGCATACATGATTTTTTTTCTTTTTTTGTTAATGATTGTTTATAAATTGTTTTTTACAGGTCCTACAAATTGATCCTGATTTACCAATGTCTGAAGTTAAGAAAAAATACAGACAAGTAAGGCATTGCTTGGAGAATTACCTCCGTGTTTTTTTTTCTTCTCACTTTGTATTGTATTTCTTTTTAATAATGTTCTTACCAGGTTTTTTTCTCTCATCTCTTTCATTTGAACATCTTTTCAAGTTAGGACCCCGAAATCATCTATACTTGTCTCAACCCACTATTTAGCCTTGATAATCTTCTCTATAATTAATAAATATTATTTAGTTTTTTATTTTCTGCTTTTTTGGTGGGTGCCAAATACTATTTGCTGGTGCATTTCATCTAGATTTCCAATATTAACCAAAGATGTTTTGTTCCATTAGAACTTAGATTATTAATTTTATTTATAGTGTTTTTTTTTAAGCTGGCAAATATTTAAGTATACATTATATCACTTTTATATTTTGTTGCATGTATCAAATGAATCCAAGGCCTTATTCAAATAAAAAAAAAAGAAAACTACTCCTTTTGTTTTGTGGCACATTCATCTAGGAATACCTGCAAAACAATAATCACATACTCATATATTTTATAATTAAGGTAAATGTTCCGTTTTATTTCTGTCTTTGCTATACCACCTTGATCCAACCAAATATATTTTAGTGATTAATGTATTGGATTAATATATATGAAAATGTTATCCTTCTAATTTTAGATGGTGGGAGGGAGACAGTAATTATTATATTTATAATATCCCTATGGCCACCTACTGTGGGGAAAATCTTCTGCCTAGTCAGTCATGAATCAAAAGAAATATGATTGCCCAATGTGTATTATGTATGGCACATGACTGATTCTGGTGGTGTTATCTTTAATATCTGCTAACAGGCATTTAAGTATAAGCATGAACATATTTGTTTAATAAATCCAACCCATGATAGAAGGAATTACATAGACAGCCAATAATTAAAAAATGACATTTAGATTTAAAAACATTGGTTCTAAACTGCAAATACAGTTCCATTAGAAATTTGTAACACAAAGAATTTAGCAGATTACTATTTATAGAATTTCTTATACATTGTTGATTTAATACATATATAGAATATTTAAATTTGTGTACTGGAATAGTGACAAAAGCAGCTTATAACTCAACAACAGTTTGATCTTCAACAAAATTTTGTAGATAAGTTCATAGTATGATTCAATTTGACATTTTAAATACTATTTTCTTTCCATCTTCACAAGTGAACCTAAGTTTTTTTTAAATTATTTTCATGAAGTTATATATAAACAAACTAAAATAACCGAATATACTGAAGATATATATGTGAGGTGTTGATATGCAACAAAAGTTGCAAAATGTGCGCATCTCCTTATCAGTGTCTTTCATTTTTGTTCTTATGAATCTTGGTCTTTGCACCTTTTTTTTCAATATTCAAAAATTCTCTCAACATAACTAAATAAAAAAAGGCTTTTTGCAATATGACCTAATTTGAAGAATGACCATAAATTCCTACAGGATTTTTATCCTTCTGCACTTGAATGTTCTTATCTCAATTTGTTTTGTTTTTTTTCTTCTTTATACTATAAAAAAACTTTTTGTAAGTTAAAAGTAGGACATTGTTCGCATATCTTCTCTTCCTTCCCTTGCACCACCTTCTCAGCCCTCACCTTGCTTTCTCTCTCTCTCTTTCTCTCTCACACCAGGGATTTGTTGGTTTTGCTCTTTTTCAGATGGTTGATGGTGTGGCCAGTAGATAAATAGAAGCCGTGCTGGTTTGGTGCTGACCAACCTTTTTGTAAGTCGATGGAACCAAGCGCATTAAAAAGACTGCTGCCTGCTTGACATTTCTCTCCTTCACCTCTGGTTGGGAGATGATCTTCCTAGTGACCATGGTTTTGGGGACCATCCTGATAGCCTCTGTTGACTGGGACATTCTCTCTCTCTCTCTTTCTTGTCTGTGCTAATTAGTCTTCCAATATAATTTATTTAATTTTTTTTTTAATAAGTGTAGAATTGCTGATAATGAATAATATAGCTTTGATGTGGACCATAAATATGCATATTTATTTTTCATATTGCAAAAAGGCCATTTTTGTTGTTGTTGTTGTTCATGCATTTGCTGGTTCTCTTAGTGGTTGATCTGAGTTTCAATGGCAGAGTGAAGTTTCCTGTGCTACAAATGTTTACATTGCCATAAACCTATTGTAATATAAAGGGTCTGAGGTGGTAATTTTCAATCTGGATGACTGTTAACAAAATGTCAATTTTGCATAAGGAGAAATTTATTAAACTATGTTTGGAGTCATTTAATAAAACCCAAACTATCAAATTAAATTTTCAAAACATTCCTCTAGTTATTTAAAGATAAGTTGCTCCTGGCAGATATTTATGAAGTTGTTTGGCTGTTGGATTCAATGCAACCCAGGCTATACAAGTTTCCTGAAACCTATAAAGTAAATATTTCAGTCAAACCCATTTTGTCAATGATTGGATCTGTCCAGCATAAATTGGACAGATGGCTGACCAAGTTATGACAAATGTATATAAAATGTATTAAGGATTCGTTTACTTTTGTAAATTATATTCAAAACTGTCCTTTCTCTTCCCAAGATAACTGCATGTGTTCGTTTGACATCAATTTATTTGTGTTCCTCTGCAAGGGGTATAATGCTGATGTTTTGTATCATAGTTATCTCTTAATCTCCCCCCTCCCCATTTTGGAAACTGTTTTCATTGAATTAAAATGTTTGCTACTATGTCTGTGGTGTGTTATTTTAATGATATAATGTACAGACAAATTGACTGAATAGTTGTGGGTAGCCCTTCAGTGAATTTTTTAATTTCATCATGTTGATTGAAAATGTGATTTTTATGTTATTTACATTTGAGTCTTTGAAGAAGCATCCTGAAACTTTTATTGCAGTAGTTAAAATAAGAGTCTTGTAAGCTGAACATTGCAAATTCATTCCTTTGTTTTTACTAAAAACAGTATAATTTAGTACACAAGTCTGCTTTTTTTTCTTTTTTCTTTTTTTAAGTATCCACACCTCTGAAATATTTGAATATTTTGAATTTTCACAACTTTTGAATTAACCTTGGCAAATAATTTTTTTTTTATTTTAACTTTGTTTTTCTGAAAATTAAAACCAATTATTACATCGAAGTCAGTAATTTAAAAAAAAAAACTTTGACAGCTTTTTCTACTTGAAACAATACTAGTTTAAAGTGAGTAATGAGATTTTAAGCTTTTAAAACCTATAAAGTTAATTTGTTTTTGTTTTAAAATAAGACAATTTTAAATGTAAACCAAATGTCAGATTATTTTTCATCTATTAATGAATTGAATAACTTTTTGGCTTTGGGATTTGTAGTAATCTTCAGCAGTCAATAAGTTTTATTTTCGGTCTTACTTTTAATTCTTCGTCTCTCTCTTTGATACAACACTACTGATAATTTCAAGTGGCAACACTGGAAAAATCTTAAAACAATTTGTGGTTGCTTATATAAAATTTACTATAAACATTTTTACAATTGAAAACCTGGATGTGGTAGAGAAATGAAAGTTAACAATGCTTGACAGTAATGAATAAAATAAAAAGTTGTTTTGCAAATTATGGTAAATTAATAATTTCATAACTTAATGAAAAACAATCATTTGACACAACAGGTACTTTATACTGTGATAGTTATTACATTTACATACACATTTCATAACTAAATGCCCCAGGGAACAGTGTTTATTTTTGTATATAATTTTTACATAGCCCAATGCTTCTATAACTTCAGCAACCTAGATCTGTAGAACTCCATATCTTGATCCTTTAGGAATGATTGTATAGCATCTATGCTAGCAGCAGCATCAAAGTCATAGTTTTTCTTTCATCAGAGGTAAAAAGATGATCTCTGGACCAAACCAGAAGAATATAGCAGGTGAAGTAATAATTCAAAACTGCACTGAATTATTGTTGCCATTAAAAGCTGTGCAACTTGTATAGGAGTAGCAGAATGCTTCTTGAAAACTTCCTTTGCCATTTTATTTTCTTCAGTTGTCATTGTGATCTGCTCAGTTCTTGAGAATAGTACCCTCTGTTGACTGAATGCCGCCTTCAAGAATTCAGTCATAATAACTCTGAGTTTCAGAAGATGGTGGCTATAAGTATCTATGTCAAAATGTTTGTCTGGACCCTTTTCAGAGAACAATATCCTGAGTGCTTCTACTGTATGCCCTTTCTCTTTGTTGGCCAAAATAATGAACCCAGGTCTTGACACGGTGATCAGCCTGCAATGAGTCAGATTTTCTTCAGATGTAATTACTTGATACTTTGAGGAACCCAGTCAACTAACATCCCCAACTTCTCAATAATGATGGACTGGGTTCCATATCTAATTAAAAGCTTCCTATTGTTCTTGGGGATTTAGAGAGATGTTACACAATGAGCCAGAATAAATTTGCAGACCATATTGAACACTTATCCACCAGATGTAGAATTGAAACTCCACTTAGATGTCTTGAGTTTGATGCGTCATCTCTGCTGGTGTGGCCATAGATGAATTCAGCAGACCATTTCTTAATCATCACATTAGAGAGGACATTAAGAGCAAGTGTTCTAACAAGCTGCTTCTCTCTCTGATACCATTTGATTTTGAGATATTAGATAACAGCCTGAATTTCTGAAAACGCCACTGATTACAAAAGTCATCAGAATCTGAAATTTTAAAAGTTTTAAATATAAGTAAAGTACTTTATTCAGTAGTTAATATTAAGCACTCAAATATTATAGAGGTAATGTTTTAAGATCAAAATTAATTTTACAAAACTAATATTCAACTAATAACTATACTATATGGGACTTCAGACTTAGATATATCTTTGTGTGCGTGTAATATATATATATATATATATATAATGAAATGGATTAATTCCAACAATTATCTTATTTATATTATTATTTTCCGTTTATACATTATTTTTATAGATATAATTTAATTAAATGCTCTGTTTTTTTTTTAGTTTTTTTTAACAGTATTAATTACATTTACCAGCCTGAATGTCCAAGAAATTTTGTAGAAAATATGTGCTTTGCTGAGATAGATATATATATATATATATATATATACACACAATCCCTTTTACCAAATATGACCAGATTTTCTTTCAAATATATATATATATATATATATATATACACACACACACACATATATGGTAGATTATTGAAAAGATTTGGGCTTGACCAAGGCGTCCTTAAAAAAAAAATTGTTATATTTTGGAGAACATAGGCCAGGTCAAGAGTTTTTCATCATCTCTTTTGTCTAAAGCAATTTTAAATTAAATACACAGGAATTTTTGGTTCACAGTAACAAAATTTTTATCTTGCCTAAAGATAAATTATCATTTATGTCTCTGTACTTGTGGGGATATTTGCAAGAATTTAAGCTTTTAAAAGACAAAATCAAATTTACTTTACATTCATGTAGGTTATTGTATGCCAAAATTTTATATCTGGCATTTTTATGTCCATTTTAATCATGGTGGTGGGTAAACAGGTTTAGTGTTTTGTTATATGCTGGATTCAGTCTGGGTCTTCTGATTATTCCTTGTAACCAATACTCCATTTAACCAGAATGCACTATATTTTCATTAACCTTGCTTATTATTTTCTATTTTTTATATTTTCTCTGCTGTTGAAAGCATTAATAATGCAATAAATACTGTCAAAATCTTTTATAATATAGCAATCATCTAATATACACTCTTTTTTTTCACGTGCATGTTGATATGTGAATTTTATTATGTTGCTTAGTCTTGTATCTTTGCTTAACAATGAAAAATTTAAGATAAGTTTCATGATTTTTTTTTTTTTTTTTTTTTTGAGATTCCCTCTATAAAAATTCTATTTTAAGCTTTATGGCACTTTTTAATTTTTACCTGTTTAAAGAAGCAGAATAACTAAGATGATACAATAATGATTTCTGTGTGATAATAGATATAACAGCCACTTTTTATTTCCTAGTTAGTGATTTATTGTGCACTCTAGGAATGTGTGTTTTTGTTTTTTCATTTCTCTTACCATTTATGATTAAAGTAAGTTTTTCTTCTATGTTTGTATAATCTAGATTGTAAGATACATGCTCATTATTGAATAATCACTCCAGTGGCTAGATTAGAAACCATATTAACTCACATACTGACATTTTTACCATGAAGGCCTTGAACTTTTACATGAGGCAGTAGTTAAGAAAAGATGTTATATAATTGTATATTCCTGTATATCTCTATGTAATTTTTTTAATGTAAACAATGTTCTAGTGAATTATGGTGTGCTTTACTAAAGGCCATGTCATAGTGCATCTCTTGCCCAGAAATGGAGACCTGTCTCAAATCTCGTTATTCCACTGAGTATAAAGATTCTAGTTTTGGTTTAGGTTTGCAAATGTTCACTGCTGTAGTCTAATTCAGAAATTCAAAGAAAAATGAAAAGTTAATCTTGGTATATTTTTTTCTTTACTAAGGTCTTATTGTAATTAATATATAATTTGGCAGATCTTCAAATCAATCACTTCTCATCCTGTTAACAAGGGCATACAATATCTGGGAGAGCAATGCTCTATGACATGACCTTTAGTGAAAAAAACACCATGTAGTGAATCTGTTCAGTCTTTTTTCTATATTAATGTATCAGAAATAATAAATATATATTGTTTTTTTCCACTTTTAGTAAATATGTGTGCTTACAACCAATAAAATAAATATACTCATGTGGTTTGCAGAATTATACAAAAAAATAAAAATGATATAAGTTTTAGCTCATTGTTGATTACCATAGCGTGTTAAGTTTTAAGTCTCATCTAGAAAAGTCATAGGATTTCAACTTTGCTGATCTATTAGAATAATGTAAAATTTAAAATGTTTGAAAATAAACTTTAATCAGTGATTTAAAGTTATAGGACAGTGAATAGGTTCATTTAATAATATATATAAGTGGCCAAAACATGAATAGTCAAATAAATCCTGGTTGTTCAGAATTTCTATATAGATTTGAATAAAAGGATCTCAATTGAGTAGGCACAAATATTGTTTACAATTCTTGCAATCATGTGGAAGTTATACCAGTTGAGAAATAATCTCTCTTGGTTGGACCCATGGGAGAGAAAGTCCAGTGTTATGGGGGCCTGAAACTTTCTAGGACTCCAGAATAAGCATCACTGAGAGAATTCTGGTGTGCAATATCTGCATATAAAATGAAATAAATATATATGTGTGTGTGTGTCATTCACAGACAGTACTGTTTCGCTGTATCACAGCTCCTCAGTGCGACTAGACATCCGAATACCTCAGGCCGGGATTGAAACAAAACTGATTAGGTGTCAGCCAGAGCTACCTTCACTCGGTAGAGTTACACAACTAAATCTAGCGTATTGTTTTTACATATGTAAACAAATGCCCATCAGCCAAAGTGCTCCATTCATTTTACTGATATATATATATATATATATATATATACACACACACACAGTGATGGTGTTGACTTTAATGCTCACTTTTATATTTACATACGCTCTATCTCTGATATTGAGCACTTTATCATATAAATATACCATACTTTAAAACTATTTCTTCACACGCACATGTATGTATGTATTTTTGTATGTATAAAATGCAAAGCTCTTCTATGAATCAAGCACTCTGAATCACTGGGTGTTTATTCAAAATAAATACATAAAAATTCACACTCCTCTCTGCTGAGAGCTGATAGCTTAAGGGAAAACTCCCTGACTGATGCCAAATCAGTCGGGTTTCAATCCTGGCTTGAGGCAATTGGATGTCTAGCTACACTGATGAGCTGTGCTACAGCAAAACAGTCTGTGAATGAGATATATATATATATATATATATATATATATATATATATATATATATAATCTCATTCACAGACAGCACTGTTTTGCTGTAACACAGCTCCTCAGTGCAACTAGGCATCTGAAAGCCTCAAGCAAGTATTGAAACCTGACCAATTTGGTGTCTGTCAGAATTTCCACCCCTAAGCCTTCAGCACTCAGATGAGTAAGCATGTATATGTATGCAAGTATATAGAAAAAGAAATATGCCTGGATGGGTGTGTATGTATATACATGTCTATGAAAGTAATACACACACACACACACACACACACACACACACACAAAACTAGTTTTGGTGTACTGATTTAACATCCAACATCAAACACCTCTGATATGGATAAAAAAAAAATAACAAGCAGATAGACACTCTCTTGAGTTTGAACATTGGACATGATAAGGTACTTTAATTTAATTTCTGGTCACTACTCATTCTCCAAGGCATTTTTCTTTGCATAGTTTTGCCTTTCATTCTAACCTGAGGAAGCCAAAGAGAACAAACATTTACAGTGAAATGTGTTTTTGATAAATTTTTCACTTTGTCTCCTCCTCTTCACTTTTGTTTTGGATACTATTATATATCCACACACACACACGTAAATAATGCATTGGTATGCATGTGTGTACATGGCTAAAATGTATTAAAAAAATTTCATACAATATGACAGTTATACATTGTCAGTGGCTATATTCATAATTTATTTTAGAGAGCATTTATTAAGAAAATTCACTTGTAAAACTCAGCAAACCTTTGTTTTAGTAAACTTTGTTCAAATAATTTTAAAATAAAAATGTTACTAGGAAAACATTTGATTCACTAACAAGAAGCATGGACTGTTCATATTTCATTGTCTTGATGCTTTTCTGTGTGTCAATGCAGAAATATAAACAAAAATCATTTCCACTTGTTCAAATATGGATTACCTACGATTATTTTATTCATTTTCACCCTTTAAGTAGTTTCTTTTGGTTTGGTCTTGAAATTATATATATATATATATATATATATATATATATATATATACTGTTTAATATTTGTGATATAGTCATTGGTGGAAACCTTTCTCCTAATTTGAGATTCTGTGTTCCCATACACTTTTCTGTATTAAATGGTTATTAATAATCCTTTTGTACCTGAACAGTGCATAATGACAATTTTATAGATTTAATATTTAGATACGATTTTATCTCCCTTGAACGCCACTTCCCTTTTCACTATGTCTAAGGGACATTACCGCTTTTGATTGGAAGGTGTTAACTTTGTATTATTTCTTATACATAGTTTGTTCTTTTTTCTTTTCTTTTTTTTCTTTTTTCTTTTTTTTTTTTTTTGCAGATGTCCATATTGGTACATCCGGATAAAAATCAAGATGATAAAGAAAGAGCTCAGATAGCTTTTGAAGGTAAGTTTATGTTTTCTTTATTACAAGCATTAGCAGGGCATTTTGAGAAAATGTGATGGACTTGAAATTCATTGTTGCAGTCAGTTGATCCAGCAAAAAGATATTTTCCGGGAGGTAGGGACAGTTAAATTTATCATGAGATAGCAGTACAAACACTTTTTTCAATTGTAAATGTAACTTTTTTTCTTCTTTTTTCAACCCCAATTTAACTGAAAATTATTCATCTGACTTATTTTACTAAAACCAAGTATGAAAAAACTATTCAAAGGATATATGTTGGTGATTATTATCTTTTTTGTTTGTACGGCACGTGTTTTGTTTTTTTTGTTTTTTTACTGTATGGACTTAATGTGAAACATTTACCCAAAAGCTTTTGGTATCTTGAATCACCAAAATTTATACCAACAATCTATCCAATTGCTTATGATTCTCACTCCTACTTTCATGTATCTAGATTCATTTAAATGAAACGCAAATCAAAATAAGCATGATTAAAACTGCTTCTTTATGATCCTGACCAATGCAAAGGAATTAGTCATAGATAGAATATCTACAAGTAACCTGTCATTCAAATTTTGGAAGCCAGTATAGAAATGCTATAATAATATCAAAGTATTAAAAAAATGGTCACAGCATTCACCTATTCCATACATCATGTTTAATAAATGTTTTGAAGTGTAGAAGTATTTCTATGGATCCTAAAAGCTTTGAGATTTTAATGATTGCATTAAATATCCAACATGTGAAACTGGTTATATTTATGTGGTTACTAACCAACCACTTCATTATAAAATATATTTTAAGTTATTTATGATAGGGTAGGAAGCAAGATAAATTGGTTCTTTCCTATTTACTATAATGATTGTGGTAAACCTATCATTTTTGAATTTTTTTTTTTTTCTTTCATTGTTCTTTTTCTAATCTATTTGGCCAAGCAAATAGTTATCCCTATTCTTTGTTATCCTGTCCTCTTTTTAAGAGCATTTCAAACCATAAAGATTACTTCAAATTAATTATATTATGGGGTTGGGACAGGTTGCAATTTAAAAAAACAAAAAAAAAAAGAAAACGTCCTTCTGGGAAAATAATTTGATTAATCAACAAAAATATTTCATTGTTTTCAATATGGGGTGTGAATAAATGAAGAAATAATATTTAAATACTGATTACCTATGAGTGTGTATGTGGGAGGGGGTACTGAAAAATACTTGGGCCCAACCCACTTCCCATAATCTGAGTGTTATTTTGTCAGTGTAGCTGAAAATTTCTTTTATATTGTAAAGTGCCAATTTGTAGGATCCTTGCGTTTATTTTTGAATTTGTTTCAGATTATTGACTGAACCATGTCAAAGAAAAGTTTGGAATTTTCAAGTGTTGAACACCAGGTTGTCATGATGTTCCTGTTCCTGCAAAAGAAAACTCCAAAAGGAAATCCATGAGTTTATGATGTAAACATTGGTTGACACATGTCCATCAGACTTGACTGAAAAAGTTTGTGACCCAACCAGGGAGATTTTGCAACCCCCACCAAGATGCAACACAGTCTAGGAGGTTTTCAACAGTCAATTCCAGAAATGGTCCATCATGTTCATTATCTAAAATTGTTGATCAGTTAGATCCAAAGAATGCATTGGGGTTATAATTCACAATCAGAAACAATATCATGTGAACATCTGCAAGTTGATTTTTCAGCATGTAGTGATTTTTTTAAAAAAATATTTTTTTTTCTTACATGCAGTGTCAGGCACTCATATTCTTCATGACAATGGATACTTTGAAAAATTTAGGACTTGAACAAATAGACAATATACTCTTTTGTCCAGACATTGGTCCATTTGGCTATTTCTTGTTTCTAAACTTTAAAAGGAAGGAACTTTCCGAATGGTTTGAAGACAATGGCAGCAGTAGAACAGTATTCCATTGACCAAGCAACATAATTTCTTGAAGGGTTAAAGAAATTTGAAAACAAGTGTTTTGAATTTAAAGGTGACTATATGGAATAGAATGTATGTTTCATGGCTCTGTCATTCTTTTCATGGTTGGGTCAAGAAGTTTTTAGCAGCCCCTCATACAAATATTTTTTTCCTTCTAAGACTTTTTGTTCACTCAATAATATATTAAGTATAAAGTTAAAGTACTAATGCCAAAATGTTTGAATAGACTATAAATTGCAGAAAATAATCCCTTGATTGTGAAATTGTTTATATTATTGAATTTGAAGAGCAACAACAAATGCTTCAATATTTTGTTGATCTTTCTAGTTTTTTATAATTTACTTTTGGTTTGCCTCTCAACAACAGAAATTTTAGAAAACCCAACAATAAATGTATTGCAGACATTTTATTCATTTGTTATCCAAATGCCAAAATTTTCAATTTTAAGTTTTCCTTAATTTTCAATAAACTGAGAGACTCTCTGTGTGTGTGTGTGTGTGTGTGTGTGTTTTATTTTGAGGTTTCATTTTTGTATGGAAGAATTTTTAATTTGACCTCTCAAACACAAAGAATTGTGAGATGTGTCCAGTAGGACCTCGTTATCTGAGGTAGAATAATTTCTTCAAAAATGGTGAAAATTCAGAGATAATATTGAGATATTTCCAAAAGTTTTCACTGGGAAATCAACACTGTTAGCCTATTTGTTGACAGCAGGTTCAAAATTTTTCCCACTATGAAATATATTTGACTTGCATTGCATATCAACTTTAGAAATGAACAAGAAAAAAAAACATTTGATTCAGACTTTGAGGACATTAAAATTTAGTTTTTAATTTATTTTATTTGTTTTAAGATATTATTTTAAAAAAACTATGCCACTAACTCCTTTGGAATAGATGTTATAAATTAGTTTTCTTTTGCTAAAAGTTTTGAACAAGCCAACCAGTCAGACCAGAAATGAAAGTGAGGTCGTTGATCCTCTGATGGTAAGGTCCTACTCTACTTTGCACCATAGTTTTTAAAAAGTTATTAATAAAAACTGCACTTTACAATTTGGGCTCAGTTGTCTGGTTTTAATTTTTATTTTCCTTATCAGGTCATGATTATTGTTTTCTAAATAACATGGTTGATAGTTGAGATGTGAGTAGGACAATTGTTTTAACACTGATCTTCTAATAGCATTTAAGTTGTTGTCTTTGACATATTTTGCAACTGAACTGCCTCTTCATCTTTAACCAATATTTCCATTCAGGCAGCACACTGGCTCTGCTTTATCAAAATAACATCGTTTTTAATTGACCAAAAAGGTCTTCTTTGGCTTGATCCTTCTTTTTCTCTCTCTCTCATGATGTTTCCCTGCTAGCTGTGATCCTTCTTGCGATCTTTAACTTATTACTTATTGTTTTCTGTATGACTCTTGACCTGTCTAATCAGTTTTAATTATTTTTTTAGCTGTGAACAAGGCTTACAAGACACTTGAGAATGAAGAAGGCTATAAGAGATGTCGAGATATCATTGATGAGGCTATATCAAGAGTTGAAGAGATGGTAAGTACAAGATTTTCTAGGTGAAAATGCAAAATATGACAGGCTGGGTAACTCCTGGTCTTCATCTGACCATGGTTAAGAGACAATTATCTCTGGAGTTTCACCATGATTGAAGAAATTATTCTACCTCAGATAATGAGGATCTAAAAATACCACTCAAATTACAATTTCAATTATTTTTAACATTCATTATGTTAACTTGACAAATTCTGATTAATTTGCACCTTAAAGTTTAGTCATATTACATTGAAACACATTGAGCTTAATCAGTACCTGGATGGGTGACCACTTGAGAATACCAGGTGTTGTATGCGCATGTGGTATAACAAATAATGGCTCAGAAGTTTTAATTGGAGAGCTGAGTTCCAATTTCAGTTGGGTTTGTTATATTCACTTACACACAAATACCCTTGGGGAAGGTATGAATCCACCTCTTCTCTCCCCAGCCATGGGTTATTTAGTAAGATTTGTATCACTAAATCATTATTTCCCCAAAAACAAAATCTAAAAATATTTTCTGACTTTAAAGAACGTGCAAAGGATTGATAACCCATAAAAGAACAAATCAACCAATTGCTCCATAAAATGATTCATGTACATAGATTGAATTTTATAAAACAAAACAAAAATAGCATTATTATTAGATCTTTGACGTTTTAAAATTTTGTAAAAGAAAAAAAAAGGCAAAAATCAATGTTTTTAAATACTGTATAAGTTCTCATATCTGAACTTCAGAGTAGTTTGGACATGAGGATTGCAATATATGAAAAATTAAGTGTCTCATGAAAGTAAATATTAATTAGCAATGTTTAATGCTCAATAAGTTTTATTTTTAAGTGTCCTTATTTTTTTTTCTCATTTTGCTTAACTTTTTGCTGTTTTAGTTTTTTTTTTAAG
The DNA here is from genome assembly GCA_964036315.1 of Acanthosepion esculentum. Taxonomy (NCBI): domain Eukaryota; kingdom Metazoa; phylum Mollusca; class Cephalopoda; order Sepiida; family Sepiidae; genus Acanthosepion; species Acanthosepion esculentum. The sequence goes on from OZ038496.1 coordinate 23,145,989, forward strand.
TAAGGAATTTCTGCAAATTACATACACTTGTACATTTTGTATAAGTGCATGTAATTTCCATGAATTTGATGACCTCATTAATGACTTTCTCTACTGAGTCCCAGTCTTCTTCATTGTTTATATATTTACCATTAACAGCAGAATTTGATTCTTCCTCTATTTCTTGGCAATCCAAATCATTTTGAAGTGATTCTACCATTGAATTTTATTGTAATTCATTAGTGTCTTCATTTATCTATTCTTTTAAGTCATTTCAAGTGAGAGTATTCAGTTGATTATCTTCAAGCAGAAGTTTTAATGTTTTGTTCAGATTCTGCAATCCTTATTTGTTAATTTTCAAATTCAATGAATTAGGAGCTTTGCCCTGTTTTTCAAATATCTCTAATTTACAGCATAATGTGAAATAATTTTTTTCCTTTTTCTTCTAGTTGAAATTTCTTGTGTGTGAGACATTATGGGTTAAGAAATTTCAAGATACTAACAATTATTTGCAAAGAAAGGAAAAATATTAGAATTTAGCATATTCCTACAACATCTAAATGGCAACACTGAGAAAACTTTAATGAAAATTCAATATAGTTAAATTCTACTATTAAAGTATCTGTTTACATGTTATATAAAAGTCAAGATTTGTTAAAAAATGTCAAAACATTTTCTTTGATGTTTGCTTATATAAAAGACACATCAGTTTCTGATAGTAGGAATGAAATAATAATTACATATTAACAGTAACTGAATTTGAATTCGTCATACATGGGGGGAAATTGCAGCATTTTTTTTCAAATTTTTTTTTTTTATCATTCCTCTCAGACATTACCACTACACACTACTCATTAACTTCTGCTAAAAAAATATTCCTAGCAGGAAAAAGTGTAATTAAGCATTAAATATTAGAATTATTTTTAAAATGACTGCCACTTGATAAAACAATCTCAAGAAGTGATCAGGAATTAAGCCATATATATATATATATATATATATATATATATATATATATATATATATATAATGTGTGTGTGTGTATATGTACGTATATCCTGCATTTATCAGGTGCAATTTTTTGGAGTTAACACCACTTCTATAATATTTCTTTTTATTGTGGGGTGGATTATTATTGCTGTTAAAATACTTAAATGAATTGTAGTTTAGTTTTGGATTTGAATTTAAGCTCAGATTATCATTTAAGATTGGAAATAAGAATTATAAATTTTAATTTAGAAAGATACTGTTATCAAAAGGAACGAATAAAAAAAATAAATGTTTGAAAATCAAGAGGTTAACTCTATTTTTTTCCATGAAAATCAAAGTATTTAATATTATTAATATTAATTAAACTAACTAAGAGTAGTGATATAAATAATAATAATAATAAAATATGCAGTGATAAAATAGAATTAAGGAACGAATAAAAATAATACATAGCAATGAAAATAAGATAAAATAGAAGTAAATAAATAAATAAAAGTAATGCAAATAAAAATAAATAAATAAATAAACATGTTATTAATAGTAAGACTAAAGGTAGGAGAAAAAGACAAAATAATAATAAAAAATGGTAGCGATAATATGATGGAAATAATGGATTAGCAAAAAACTTAACTGTTAAGTCTGTTATTAACAATAGTTGTATAGTAAAGGTAGCAAAAAGTAAAAATATTAATAAAAATAAATAATTTCAATACTAGTATATGTGTCCCCGGGTCTGGTTAGACTATGAGTCAATGTGTTTGAGTAGAAATTTTGATCTATGTAGGGAGGTGCTCATTAACTGACTTTTGTTTAAGAGATTAGGATTGTTCATATTTTTCAGGAGTATTAATTTCTCAGAATGACATAGGTTACATCTATTGCCTTTCCTGCTGAAGGATTTAGCTTTTGTTACTGGTTCCCAGGTGATAATTGGGTTTTCATTCTTGCTTATCTATCTATATATATTATTTTAAGAAACAGACAACATTAACGGTTCATGAGATTATAATTTATTTCCTTAGGGCTGGGATTTTGGTTCTAATACTTCAGATTTACATTTTCATACAAAAAATATGGGGGGAAATCTTTTTCCCAGGCTTAAAATCTTACATATTATTTTTAATTTATGCACACGTGTTTGAGGAGGCAGTTTTAAGTTGGTATAAGATGATAGAGGAGGAGGAAGACAATAGATATGTGATTGAAACTACAGAGGGAAAGGAGAAATAGGAAGATGTTTATATCTATCTTTATTAAGATACCAGACATGTTGACCTATTTATCAAATCTTTTTACAGGAAAAAAAAATAGAGGAGAAAGAAAAAAAGATGAGATAGAATAGAAAACAAATAGGAAAACAGGGGGAGGGGCAAATTATCATACTGGCAGGACTCCAGCAAAGTTTAAGAATACAGATTAATACAATTTACAATTAAATCACTTGGCATTATTTTAAAGAATACCAGCAGTAATAAAAAAAATAATAAAAAACAAAACTAATATTAATAACAACTAACAAAATATAAAAATTTTTTTCAAAAAAACAGTACGAACAGTAATAATAATAATGTTTGTAAACATATTCTAAGAGAAAATTATGCAAAATACCTACACACACACACACACACACACACATAAAAGCATGCATATGTGCATATATACACATACATTCTATTAAGAGTCAGCAAAATTAGTTGACAAAAAATACAATTTTTCAGAGGTAGGTAGTAATAATAGTAATACAAATGAAGGAAATAACAGTAGAGTAGTAATAATGATAATACTAGAACAGTAATAACATATTTATCCATACACAGCGCACCTCGGCATGGTGTAATGCTAGGTACCTCCATGGAATGTAAAGAAAAGAGCATAGCTTGATGAAAAAGACACCAAACTTGACGAAAACAAAATTTTATCGTCTAAATGTTTGTTATTATTAAGAGGAAAGATCAAAGTATTTTTTTGGTATTTTTTTACATTTGTTAATCGTTCCTAACACGTCTGAAAATTTCGTTAAAAATCTTGTTTTTTTTTTTTTGAGTCAGCAAAATTGATCATTTTTTTCCATTTCATAGAATCAATGAAAATCTCAGTTTTAAATTTTTTAAATATCAATTATCATTTTTTAAAAACTTATTTTAAGAAAATCAGAAATTATAATGTTTATTTAAAATATTTTGAACCAAGTTTAACTCAGCTTTTGCGCCAAAAAGATGTAATTTGAAAATAAATTGAAGCAGGTCATAAACTTTCGCCTCATTTGACAGGTGTTGAATGACCTATTGATGGATTACATGAGGATAATTTGTTCTACGGAAGGAGAAAAGTGACATATTTTACATTTAAGTGATCAAATTATTTACCTCGTTATTTTTAAGGAAAACTTTCAGCACTCTAATTTTTTTGTTTTTTTTGTACTTACCTTTACGTTTATGATTCTTTATGGAAAATATATTATAAAGAAATTAAAAAAGACTGTTACGAATGAGATTAAATTTCATAAGAAAAGTATCTAATTAATTTATAGTTACATTTCTCGTGAAATTTTATCAGAAGTGTACATAAAATACTATAATTTTATGTACATTTACTACATTTTACTGTGTTATCTGTATTTCCATTCATTTTATTAATTTTGAGATTTCATTTATGGAAAAAATGCCATAACTGAGATTAATATAAAAATAAGATCATATAAATTTCATAAGATGATACTGAAACTTGTAGGTACCCTTCTCAGTTGAAATTGAAAAATCAAATAAACTTCTCCACACGTGTTTCGCAAAATTAAAGGCCTTAACAGCGAAGAACAATGTTTAACTTAAATAACACAACTTAATTGTATTCTGGTTGGTCTTCCGTACTTTATAATTAGAGCCCGATTATATACACAAGATTACATTTCTTAATTACTTCCTGTCTTCTGATTACACAAAACGATACAATTTACAAAGTGCTAAAAAAAAGATCTATCGCATAAGGACACTTAGGAACCCGACGCGGCTTTTAAGTAATTTTACAATATTTTAACAAATTAATGTAAAAATCTATTATAATTAAATAAATAACAAATAACTGTATTAAAAATTCATTTTTCATCAAAAAATTTTTTTTCCTTTCAGAAAATATTGTCCATATTCATAAAAACAACTAAAAGCAAATAAAAGGATTTGAAATTAAATAATATATTTGTTTTATTGAGTTTTGTATGTTACAATTCAGAGCTGATTTTCAAGTACAATGGGTCCAATTAAAAAAACAAAAAAAAACATGATTTGCATTCTTCAAAGCCTTGTGCTTTTAACTATTGTAATCACTAAACCCGACGTGAGCGAATTTCTAGAGTTTTCATAAAATTAGTTAGGGGGGAGTAATGTTTTACCTCCATCCCTGAGTCTTGTAGTGCTACGCAACTCTGTCCTATTGGTAACTCCGATCATGCTGTTGTGTCCGTTAGCATCTCCTTCAGCCCCACACCCTGCAAAGAGCCTCCTACCACCAGAACAACATTCTACTACCAACGGGCTGACTGGGACGCGTTTCGTGACTTCCTCCGCGATGTCCCCTGGGATGCTGTATTTAAGCCCCCCACTCATGAGTGTGCTTCTGAGTTCTCTTCCTGGGTTAAAGTTGGTATCGAAGCTTTCATCCCCTCCAGGAAATTCAAGGTCAAACCTCGCTCCTCCCCCTGGTTCACAGCTGCTTGCTCAGCCGCCATTGCCCATAGGAACCACTTCTTCCACCGTTTTCAAAGTGATATGTCCGACTCCAATAGACGTTTATTTACCTCTGCCCGTAACGAGTGTAAGCGTATCCTCGACGATGCCAAATCACTATTTGCTGCTCGGATGAAGGAACGTATTGCATCCCACAAATTTGGCTCCAGAGATTATTGGTGCCTCTGCAAGAGCGTCCTGAACAATAACAAACCCTCCATTCCTCCCCTATTCAATCAGTTTGAGGTCTTGACCACCTCTGCTGACAAGGCCGAATGCTTCGCTCGGAAGTTCTCTTCTAATTCTACGCTAGATTCTTCCGCGGTGCCCTTGCCTGATTTCCCTCCCAGAACTGATGCCCTCCTGGACGGATTGCACATAACCCCGTCGTCGGTATTGGGCATTATTTCTAACTTAGATCTCCACAAGGCTACTGGTGGTGACGGAATACCAGCCATTGTCCTAAAGAAATGCGCACCTGAACTGGCGCCTGCCCTCTCTAAATTGTACAACCGCTGCCTCAAGGAGTCCTGTTTTCCTGACTGCTGGAAGTCCTCAACCATTGTTCCTGTCTATAAGAACACTGGTGACCCCTCCGACCCTTCCAATTACCGTCCTATCAGTCTCCTACCCCTCTTCGGCAAAGTCTTCGAGGCCATTATCAACTCCGAAGTGATTAATTACCTGATATCCCACGATCTGCTCTCAGACAAGCAGTATGGTTTCCGCTTTGCCCGATCTACTGCTGATGTGCTTACGGCCATCACTGAATTTGTCTGCCAAGCTATCCATAACAACGGTGAAGCTTGTGCCGTGGCCCTTGACATCTCCAAAGCATTCGATAGAGTCTGGCATGCCGGCCTTCTCCGCAAGCTCCAGGGTTATGGTATCACAGGTCGATTGTTTGACCTAATACAATCGTTCCTGTCAAACCGGGATTTGAAGGTTGTTCTTAGTGGATCCATCTCCAGATCCTATCCCGCTAATGCAGGTGTTCCTCAAGGCTCCATCCTAGGCCCTACTCTGTTCCTCATATTTATAAATGACCTGACGCCATAGACTCCCAAGTCGGCATCTACGCTGACGACACCACTATTTACTCCTGCCTCAAACACAAATCTACTGAGGCGGAAAAAGCTAACCTGGCAGCCCAAATTGAAAAGGACCTCCAATCAGTTGTGATCTGGGGTGAGAAATGGATGGTTAACTTTAACGCGTCTAAAACAAAACTGCTCTCCATCAACCACCACAAGGTTCCATCCCTGCATCCCATTAGAATGTCTGATGACCAACTTCTCGAGAGCCCCTCCCTGCGGCTGCTCGGTCTCACGCTGTCTGCTGATCTGAGATGGAACAAATACATCGAGTCAGTTGCATCAGCCACCACAAAGAAAGTTGGTTCTCTGTGCCGAGCCAGGAAATTTTTCTCCCCTGAATCGATCCTTCAAAGTCTATAAATCGACCATTCGCCCATGCATGGAGTATTGCTGCCATATATGGTCTGGAGCCCCTGCTGTTTGCCTCGGGGTTCTTGATAAGATCCAGAGACGGATAGGCAATGTGATTGGCCCTGATCTGTCATCTCGTCTGCAGTCGCTCTCTCACAGATGCGATGTTGCCTCGCTCTGCCTTTTTTACAAGTACTTCCACGGTAATTGCTCTGAGGAGTTGCATTCGCTTGTCCCCAGGCCTTGTGAATTTAAACGCCCCACCAGGCTGACATCTCGCTCCCACCCCTACACCGTGGAAACTGTTAGATGTAGACGTCTCTTCTACTCCAATAGCTTCATGTCTCGCACATCCCGCCTATGGAACTCCCTTCCCTACTACTGTTTCCCTGACAAATACAATCTCCAAAGGTTTAAGTGTAGCGTCAATTGACATCTCCAGTTGCCTTGATCTACCCGCTTCCCTTCTCCACATCCTTTCTTTTCTCATTCCTATCTGCTCTCGCTCCGGATCTTTTGTGGCCCCCTTGCCTTGATCGACCCACTCTTTCTCTTCTTCCTCATCCCCTCCATTGCCACTCCTATCTGCTCTTCCTCCAACCCTTCTTTAACCCCTTGCGCGATAGTGGCCTCTGGCCTTGCTTGGGGCGATATGATTAAAAAAAAAAAAAAAAAAAATTTCTGCCATGACTATAATAAAAAAAAAACATATTTATAATAATTTCCATCATCTGTGAATACTTTCTGAAAGTTTCATTAACATCCGACAATTATTTTTATTTTTGCAAGATTTCCAAAAATAATGGGTGTCATACAAAAAAACGTGCTAAAAATTGTATGTTATTTTACTAGTGACGGTGATACAAAGATAAACAATGTTTTTTTAATCAAAATTTAGAATGTTCTAAAAAGAAGGAAAATTTTTAAAAATAATGAAAAAAAACTTTGGTCTTTCCTCTTCATGATAACAAGCATTTAGACGACAAAATTTTGTTTTAGTCAAGTTTGGCGTCTTTTTCATCATGCTATGCCATATTTTTAGCGATTTCGTGGAGGTACCTATGTAATGCCTAGCAAACTTGTCTCGCTAGAACAATTATGACTGAGGACCGAGTTCGATCCTCAGTGGGTGCCCCATACTTTCGGCCTTGTGCTACATCTAAGCTATGCTTAAAAAAATCACCATATTCATCGATACATACCAGTGTGTGTGTGTGTGTGTGTGTGTGTATATATATATATATTCCTAAATACATACATACCCACATATACCTATACATACAAATAAATGTGTAAATTTATAAATATCTAAACATACACCTACAAATATAGAAATGATCATCAAAGTACATATAAATACATACATGTGAAACACGCACACATAACCATACATATATACCCACCTACTTAAACACATCTACACATACAAATAGATTCACACATATACAATTAACATATACAATTAATCCTACATATAATCAAGTATTTTTCCGTGTCCTGATAATTCAAATTCTGGAGTTCCTATGGACAAGTCTCCTAAAGATTAAGTGTAGTTTGCTACTTTTAGTTGATGTTTGTGCCTGCATTTGAAGACAATCTCATTGCGATAGTTTAGTAAATTATTATAAGTTATTATATTTAATTATAAAGATTTTCTCCTTAATGCAGATGAAGTTTTTAGGAGTTCAAGCTCTGAAGATAATTTTCCATTTCAATTGCAGAGTGAAGCCGTTTTCCACAAGACCCCAATAATATTTAGACAGCGCTGTTTGATGTTTAAGGGATTTGTTGCTGAATGAATGGCGATGTTTATAAAAATGCTGTTTCCAATTCCCAGCAGATATACCAATATAAACCTTTTTCTAGTTTATATCTTCTTTGGGAAAGATTGTGGTTTCATGCACCACATTTTTGGTCATACATATTCCCCCACCACTGGGCATTCAGTTTTTACCTTGCAATTACAGGTAGAAGTATTCCTTTGTGATCGATCAATATGAAACTCTCTAATAACATTATTATGGGAATTTATAATTTTATACACATTTTATATATATATATATATATATATTCAAAAGGGAATTGATACTTTTCACATTCTGACTTACAATGTATATATGGATTAAAAGAAAAGCAAAGTGGATATAATGTTTACTTAAGTTTTTTATTTTTTTACAGAATAAACAGAAACGAAAACAGAACAAGAAAGAAGGCAAGCCAGTGGATGCTGTTGAAGAAGATCAACAAAAAGTAAGGGATTTATTTTTAATTGGTGTTCACTAAGCTTAGAAGTCTGCAATTTAAGGCATCCAACAAGGATCATTTATTATGATCTGCAGCACAAAATTGCTAAGCAAGTCACCGAAGTAGTTTTTTTTTTTTTAGGGGGGGTATATTTTGTTGTTTATATCAGAAATTTTATGAAATTCTTTACCTTACTGACACCAGTCTTTAATCTCTTTTGCATCTCCAGTCATTTGTCTAATTCTCATTTATCCAGTACATTATATCACATGTGCACATACAAATCTGTGATGCTAGTAGTCATTTTTTTCATGTTTTTTCTTATGTTTTATAAGTTTTTTGTTTTTTTTTAAATAAGGATAAAAAAATACCTAACATTATCTGATTGTTAGTGTCATAAGAATTAACAAAAATAGTTTTACCATTGAACTATTACAATATCCAAAGAACTGGTAAAATTATTCTTCTGTCACTTAGAATATGGTACATGTTGGTTATCTTTCATCCATATTGCTTATTACTTACCACAATCTTGCATCTTCTTTTTTCATTTGACTTGATTAGCACTTTCAGATACAGTCACTATTAAATAGGTCATGTGGAGAAAAAAATTGTTGTGTCAGGAAATTAGAGTAATTGAATTATTTCTGGTCTAAGTTATCTAACTTTAAAGCTCTCTCAGTAATCGATATTTGTGAAGCAAATTACAAAAATAAGAAATGGTTGATTTTCTTTTTTATTAATATTTGATTGTCATCTTGTTTATTTCTGTAATTAGTTATTTTTTTTTTGTTTCAAGATTATCTAATAGACAATTGCCTTGCATTAATTAACAAATTACTTATGTTTTTCTGCCTCCAGCACAAGCATGCAGTCTATGTACAGACATGCAAGCTGTTTGCAGATTTGGAGCGGTTGCGTCAAGAAAAAGAAGCCAAGGAAATGCACGAGCGGTGAGTTTTTTTTTTTTTCTTAAATAATAATAGCACCTTGAAATTCCAATGGTGCTGCTTATATATATATATATATATAAATAAATGTATGACAAAGTAGAAAAAGTTTTATTGTGATACGTTTTGTCCTTTAGGTTTCCATCAGACTAAATTTATGTTGGTGAAACCAGACATATGCATGAACGAGGGATGCTGAGAAATTTAAGTTTTAAATTTTTATTTTAATTTAGCCGATTTCATTTACATTTTTCTTTCCATCACTTTTGTGTTAAATATCCCACATTATGATAATGGATTAAAGAAAAAATTTTAGAGTTAAAATTACCAGCATCCCTCGTTCATGCACTACGTACGGACGGACAACAACAAACAACACCGAATGGGTAAATATAGGTATACGAACGAGCGATTGTATACAAATACATATAAATACTCTATAGTGTAAGAAAAAACAGTGCTCAATGTTAAGTAATATTTAATAAAATATATATATATATATATATATATATATATATATATATATATATATATATATAATACATGCACAAATCTGAGTTTCATCCTGAAGCAATTTTCAAGTGCTGGAATTATCATATTTTTATTTATATTTTGGGTTGATACTGTATTTTTTTCTTTTCTTTTTTTTATATATAAATATTCTGGTTCATGCAAGATATATTATTGTTAGGGTGGAATATTATTGTGGTTGAAATATTTAAATGAATTGTAGTTTAATTTTGAACTTAAGCTCAGATTAACATTTAAGATTGGAAATAAAAAAATATAAATTCTTAATTAGGAAGACATTGGTTTTTAAAACATAATTAAGCAAAAAGGGGGCCTTGAGAAATCAAGGTGTCAACTAACTCTCTTCTTTTTTTTTTCCTTTCCAAAAATCAAGAGTTAAACTAAAACTAATAATATCAAGAAAGTATGCAATGATAAAATATAATATAAAATAAAGTATCAATAATAATAATAATAGTACTTATCAATTGAAAGAAAATAATTTAAAACAAGAAAAATAAAGTAAAATGAAATAAGGGCCTTATATAGGAACATAATTATGCAAATAAACATGTTTAAATGAATTGTAATTGGTTTTGAATTTGCATCTACCCCATAAACGAACAGGTCATTAACATCATTAAACAGTCTGAAAAACCCCTTCTGTTCCATGAAGGTTCCCTGTGGACCAACCATAGCAATCCTGACTTTAGTATTGCCATAGGTGCATTTGATTCAGCAGAAGCTTGCTTTTGAGGCTCGGGGCTATTTTTGATGTTAAAAACACAGGCCTATATTATTTAATGTATTTTTTGTTTATACATTATTTTAAAAAATAACATATAAACAGAAAATATATATATATGAATGCAAAAAGGATATTATACACAACAATTTATCAAATGCATTACTTATACATAAAAATAAATTCAACCACGAGTTTAATCTAAAGAATGCCACTCTTATTAAAAGAGAAAATAACTTGGACGGCAAATTCTCAAGAGTACCACTATCAAATCTTATAACAATATAAATCTGCACCCTGGATTTCTTCAAGTATCTCAATACTTGAAAAAATTACTCCTTTCCCAAGCAAACATATATAACTATAAAAATATTAAAAAATTAAAAGAAAACTTATTCATAACCTCCTGTTATTTAAAATATATAATATATAAATTTATCCTATACTAAGATAATTTAATATAAAAAAAAATTCAACATCATTTACTCACTTACATTTATTAGACATTAAACTATGTCACTTGGCATATTTCATAATTTAACTAAACTTTTCAATTAATCTGATGAATATTTGAACACCTCTTAAATTGAAATTTTTTAAAATATTAACTACATTTTTACTTTTGTATAAAAATATTGTTGCAAAATAAAATCTTTACATTTACTGTGATAAAGTCCATTAGACAACGAAACACATTGGCTAAGATAAGTTTTCCTTTTGTTTTTTTTTATATATATATATATATATATATATATATATATATATATATATATATATATATATATATATATATATATATATGAGACTATGAAGATAACCCCCATGACTATAAATTAATTGAATTAAAGCTCTTCATTGGTTTTTTTGTTTTCCTCCTCTTGAAAATTCATTGGTTTTTTTATGCAAATATCCTCAAACTATTAGGCCCTTTATTTTGCTGGCTACACTCATTTCATTTCACTTTAATTCTTTTAGTAAATATGAATAGCTTGACATGAAATTTTATTAATTAATAGCAATTTTATACTGCGGGATAGTTTTTTTTCCTCTCAAGCTTTACCATCAAGAGATTTCTTTCTTTCAATATCAATAACTATAAGCTTGTCAATCATTTGAGTTATATTGCTATATTAATAAATCTTTGCTTTTGTGATAGCTAAAAAATGTACATAATTAAATTTTTATCAAAATAATGTAAGTTACTTTTGCATATTAATTTTATTGACAAAATTATTCTTGTTGATTATTTATTTTTTGATAATCCTTGATTTTATCTGTTTCAATAATTCTTCTCTTTTCTGTGTTAAAATATTTAGTTATATACCTGGCTGCGGTATAAACATATTGTTCAATATTTTTTCGTTTTTTAAAGAGAAAAGGTCATTGCTCGTGTTAAATCCTAATAGTTGAGAAAGGCCTCACCAAATAAAATATTTCAGAATTTCTTTATTTTCTGTACACAATTCCAATAGCCTGTCTCTGAAATAGCAGTTGAAATTTGATCAAAATCTTGAAGATCAACTAAAAAGAATAAGTGACAAGTCATATCTTCACTGAATGAAGTTGTTTATTTTTATTTTCATTCCTATATATGTCATGAGATTTGTCACAAAAGTGTTTCCACATTTTTTTATTGACAGAAAACGAAAAGCAGAGGAGGAAATATTGGATGAAGAAAAAAGGAAAGTTGAAGCGGAATGGCAAAAGAATTATGAGGTATGAATTTGACAAATTTGAACTTTGTGAAAAAAACGTTTGTTTTTTTTGGGGGGGGGGGGTCCTAAGTCAGTGGATGATAAACCTTAAAAAGCGATCTGTTGAAGAAAGAAAAAACATTAATTTATAATTGTGGGTTGAAAAGTTTTTGTTTGGTTCAACCAAGAAATTTTTTTCTCCAGCTACCAAAAAAACTTGCTTGTGAAGTGGGTCATGGTGAGAACTTTTCAATACCCAACCTGCCACTTTTTTTTTTGTGCGTGTGGAAAGGTGATAAACAGTAATTTGGGAGTAATGGCCAAACATATTTTGTAATGATCTTTAATGTCTCCTAATAATATTAAAAATGACACGCACTTCATATCAATGAATTTTAATGACCAATTGTTTGTAATTTGGAAAAATTGCTCATTAAAATTAATCGACACAATTTGTTATTTTTAATTGTATTTGCCTTAAAAAACAATTGCACATAGTCATTCTGACTGGACATAGCATGAAGAACAAGAACATGTTTCATGGACTTAACCCATTTTTGTATATATATATATATAAAAAAAAAAGAGGATATCCACTTCCGTATGTGTCAAGTTGATGTTTAAAATAAAAGATCATTGACCCAGAAAGAACACACACACACACACACACATATATATATATATAAATATATATATATAAATAAAATGTATTATTTTAATACCTATACTTGAAAAAAAAAAACAGATAACACAATTTGTAAATAAAAAAAAATATATTTGGACAAACCGATATCAGGGGAAAAAAAATTCAGTCAAAAGAAAACACTGATAGTAAATTAAGTAAAAACATAAAAGTGCTCAATGCACTAAGTAGAGCAAAATTTAAAAACCTAGTCAGAAAGAATCTACCCACCAAGGTTTCACCTAAGAGATTTTCAGGTTACTAATATATATATATATATATATATATATATATATTCCAATCTAAACTTAAGAAAGACATTACAAATATCAAAAACTCAAACTATGGATCAGAGCTGATAAATCTAAAAATATTTACGAAATTAATCCGTCTGAATACAACCATCTGATTCAAAATAAAGTCTCTAGTTCTTACAAAAAAGATAATAACTCCAAACACTTATCCTCCATACGCAGAGAAGCTGCGAAATTCGCATTTAAATATAATATTGCTGATAGAATGGGTACAACTCATTTAAAAGACGCCTACCTACTGTTCAAAGACCATAAACCTAACTTTCAGAATAATCTACAGTCCAGACTAATAAATCCCTCCAAATCAGAGGTAGGAATAATTTCTAAAAATATCCTAAAAAGAATAAACACATCTATATTAGCAAAATACCCCTTAAACCTTTGGAAAGATTCATCTGACGCCATTAACTGGTTCCAAAACATAAAATCTACAAATAAAACTACTTTTATCCAATTAGATATTATTGACTTCTACCCCTCCATTTCTAAAGAATTATTAGGAAATAGCTTAAGTTTTGCGAAAAACTACACTGAAATTACTGACGAAATAAAAATCATAATGGACGCTAGACAATCTATACTAAAACTTAATAACACAACTTGGATTAAAAGTAATAGACAACTTCAATGTCCCAATGGGAGCATTTGATTCAGCTCAAATAGCCGATTTAATAGATATCCTGAGTAGATTCCTTGACCCTCAAAATGTAGGACTATACAGGGATGATGGACTAGTTGCTGTACCTAATACCAATGGTCCTTTAACATCCCAATTACAAAAGAAAATAATTAAGGCCTTCAAATTTCTAGGATTTAAAATCGAAATTTCTTCCAACCTAAAAATAGTAAACTTCCTAGACGTTACATTTAACCTTAACAATAACACTCATAAACCCTTCCAAAAGGAAAACCAATCACCCATATATATAAATATCTACTCTAACCACCCCAAATCAATAATTAAGCAAATTCCAAATACAGTAAATGCAAGAATAAATAAACTCTCCTCTAGTAAAACCATCCTTAACCAAAATAAGTTGAAATATGATCAAGCCCTATTAAAAAGTAAATTTAAACAGACACTAAATTATATAGATAAGTCAGTTAATGAAACCTCAACTAAATCCAAAAATAGGAAAAGGAAAATTATATGGTTCAACCCACCTTTTTGTAACCTTTCTAATATTAATAAAGGAAAGTACTTCATAAAACTAATAGAAAAACACTTTAGCAAAAATGATCTTTTAAAAAAGATGTTCAACAAAATGAATTTAAAGATCAACTATTCTTGCATGAACAATATAGAAAAAATTATTAGCTCACACAATAGCAAAATTTTGATATCTTCATAACAATCAAATATAGACGGATCGTAATGCATCCCAAATGAGAACATCAACATGTAATTGCAGGACAGGATCAGATTGCCCAGTTGAAGGAGTATACATGGCGGAAAATGTAATATATGAGGCAACATTTTTCCCCAAAGAGAATATGGAACAGAAGAAAATATACATAGGAATATCGGTGGGAAGTTGGAAACATTGATTTTATAACCATCGCCAGTCCTTCAAAGATAAATTTAAAAAGAACCAAACGGCACTGTCAAAGCATTATTGGGATTTGTTAGAGGGTGGCTTAACCCCACAAATAAAGTGGAAGATCATCTCGAGAGCCAGAACTCCAATAAATTTCAGAGACAGATGCGACTTATGTCTAAAAGAAAAGATCCTTATAATAAAGCATAAAGATCCGGATGTATTACTAAACAGACATAATGAACTAATTTTTAAATGCTGACATAAGAACAACCTCAACCCAACGAAATATATTTAGAAGTAACTATATAGGAAGACTAATATTACATGATCATTATTTTTTGCTTTTGAAATGTTATGAACACATAACTGTATGTATATAACTATGTAATTGAACTGGAGCATTGATACATCTTTTGACATGTATATGTATATGCTTTTATATAGAAAAATAGGCATGCTTTGTTGTAATTGTGTATTGTGAACACATCTTTGTAGTGGGCGGGTATGAATATTGATAAGTATGTTTATATACGTGTAGGTATATAGGTGGGCTTTTGTTTTTTGTTTTTTGTAAAAATATATGTAGTTGCATGTATATATGGGTGTATATATGTATGTGTGAGTGCGTGTGTGTGTATATATATGATTATATATATGTAGGTGTATATAATATGTGGGTGTGTGTGTGTGTGTGTAGGTGTATGTATATATGGGTATATGTGCGTCGTGCCACAGATATGTGATTACGGGTAATCTGTGTATGTGTATATATGTATAAATATATGAATTTGTGAGTTCGTATATATAATATGGCTGAAATATAATAATGTAGATACGTTTGAATATTGACATATTTTCTGCATATACGGACATGTGGGTATATATATATATATATATGTGTGTGTGGGAAGGTGTGTGTATGTATGTACGTGTGGATATCTATATGTGTGTGTGGATATCTACATGTGTATGTATGAGTATATACACGTGTGTGTGTGTATGCGCACGCATGTGTGTATATATATATATATATATATATATATATATATATATATATATATATATATGTGTCGTGTGTGTATATGTATGAGTGTGTGCAATTTAAAAAAAAAAGGACTTACAGGTCTGTTATTGATGTTTTACCCCATTTTCTCCCTTAATATTCTCCATTTGGAATTGTGAGTTTAAAATTCTTTACAATACAGAGAAAACATTTTTAAATTGGTAATTGAATTTAAATGTATTACCCTTTAATAATCATTATTGATAAAATATTTAGATTTTTGATAATTGAATACTAAAGTCATCACCTAATATTTTTAGACAAATTTTTTAGGGAATTCTAAGTACACACACACATATATATATATATATATATATATATATATATATATATATATATATATATATATATGTGTGTGTGTGTGTAAGGATGCGGAAACATTTAAAAAGATATATTTAGGTATTAATACGTGTATATCAGTACATGTGTACCTGTATGAGTGACTGCACATGTAAAAGAACGTATGTATATGTGAAATTTGCATGGATGTGTTTACAATATATGATAGAGCAAGATCTCTAATATTACCTTCAAATATCACTCCATATTAACTTAAAAACTAAATTTTAAGTAAGAGAAATTACCAATCTAAAAATAGTCGCAAATTAAATTCATGAAGAAAATTCAAACTGATAGAGATATCACCTTAATAATCAATTACAACTAGAAGTAAACTTATATTTGAAAATAAAATTTTAGTGTTTTAATATAAATTCTATGAATATTTTTCTAATCGAATATTTCATATTAAATCCCCAAAATTTTTGTAATTAAAAAAAAAACTTTAAGAAACATATTAAATTCCTTATAGACTGTTTAAACATTCAAACTTATATCAAACATTATAATATTTATGAACTCTCAAAGTAAAGCAATACAACAGCGCCTAATTCGGGCTTTTCATTCCAAAGAAAGTTAATGACACTTTCTCTCATAACTTCTTTCTCTTTTTCTCTTTATGCCTTTTTCTCCTCTCCTCCTTCCATATCAATATATAACTTCCGTTAAGTTAACCGATTTAATGTGTCAGTGTCTGGATTTCTTCAAACAATTTAAATTTGAAATAATAGAAATGTTACATCTAACTTGATCATGTCTCTCTCTCCCCCCTCACTTCCTCAATTTACATATACTTAGTACTGCCCGTCAAATGTGTAAATTTCTTTTCATTTTTCGTTTCAACTTTTGGAAGTAAAATCTGATGATCCGCGGTCCTTTAAAAGGGCTGTGGTGAAATAATTTATTATATGGAACCTTAAAGTGGTCTGTTTTTATTTAAAATATATATATATGTAACTAATACAAGTAAAAGGTTGTCATTTAGCTGATAGATGTTACCTTCATCATCCCAACTCGAGAGTTTCATAGCTGAACCTGTCTGTCCACTCGTCAGGGTGTATATATCTCTACACATATATATGCACACAGTACCTTTAATAATCTGTTGAAAATATAATTGGTAGATTTCGTCTCTAAATTTAAATAAAATATCACTAAAAATTTTATTATTACTGTGTAATTTTAAAAAAAAAATTCAATTTGCTGTCTTTTTATTTTAAAGACAAAAGTAATTTTGGCTAA
This sequence comes from Acanthosepion esculentum, assembly GCA_964036315.1. NCBI lineage: Eukaryota > Metazoa > Mollusca > Cephalopoda > Sepiida > Sepiidae > Acanthosepion > Acanthosepion esculentum. Next base: position 23,163,449 of record OZ038496.1, read on the forward strand.
TTTGTTTTTGACAGGAGAGTCGAAAAGACCGCGTGAACAGCTGGAGGAACTGGAAGGCTGGTGGTAAGAAAGCAAAAGGTTTGTTCCGTCCTCCTAAACACAAGGCAGAACAAAGATGATTAACAGAAAAAACAAGTTGCCCTTAAGCAAGAAGAGGTTCATGGCAAGGGAATGCCCGGTGGTGGACACAATAGCAGCAACAGCAGCATCAACATAGTAAAATATAAAAAGAATGTCTCTCTCTCTCTCTCCTTTTTTTTTTTTTTTTTTTTTTTTTTAATCTTTAAAAAAAAAAAAAAAAAAAATTCATCAAATGGCTTTTCAGATGAAAGAAAAAAAAAACCATTGACATTTAATTTTTTTTCTCTGTGTGAGTGTGTACGTTTGGCTGTGAAGAAGCCATAATAGCCATCTACGAACTCTGTAAGGATTGTGGCACCATTGCTCACACAGCCACTGCCATTTGATAATACTCATTAAGGAAAAAAAAAAAGAAGTTCCCTTTCACCTCCCCCTACCTCTTCACTTTATCATCTTTTATTATATTCTCTCAGAAGAAGGAAAAAACAAACAAACATACCGTTCATTGGGATAAAAATGTTATCGCAAAATAAGATTTTTCTTTTGTAAAATATAATGACTGAAAATATTTTTTTTCTTATCTTTTATCTGTAATTGATTGCTTACTTGATGGTTCTCTTTTTGTTGAGCTATTTTCAAAATTGCTGATATCTTTTTCTAAAGAGAAAGCTTCCTGCAATTATAAATCATTTTCATTTATTCTGATATTCTTTTGGCTGTTTGGTCATGATGGAAATGATCAAATTCCTACTCAATGTATTCAAGCCACCTTATGGGAGTTGATAATGTGTGCTTGCTACCAATACAAATCTTGTTTACCTCGGAGTTGATGTCTTCTGTACATTTTTATTTATGTTTAAGTAAATGTTAAGCTAAGAACACTTGTTTTAAGTATATTTAAGCCCCAAAATATGGTAAAAGATTGCAGAGATTTTTTTTTTTTTTTTAAATATAACACGAGTTAAAAAAAAAAAAAATTACCTTTGTAAATTATATGTAATGAAAGTAACTGACAATTCAAACTCAGGGTACAAAACTTGTCGTAGTATTTATAAAAAAAAAAATATTAACAAAACAAATGAAAAATTAAATTTAAAAAATTTTCTTTAAGTAATAATTTACTTCAATGGACAATTTGAATTCTTTGATGAATATATCTATACTTTTCTATTATACAATTTAAAAAAAAAATGCATATCCCCAATATGAATCCAGATAAAAAATTAAGAAAAATTTCATTGTTTTGCTGCTGTTAGAATAGTGTGCCTATTTTCTGGCTGCATTCAGCTCAGGATTTGTTTTAAAAATTAAAGAAAGTATTCATTACAGGGCAAATGTGGTCCATTGAAAAAGTTGGCCACTTTCTTTCCTTTCTCCAAAAATATGATTGTATATAAAAACCAAGGAATAACTTGGCTTTTTTGAATTCATTTTTAGAAACATTTGACATCACTATTTGTTGTTTATTCATCCATTTAAGTTGCCCTGTCATGATAAAAGGTCACTGAATTGCTTTTCTCTTTGTTTAAACATTTTTAATATTAAAAAATTCTTAATTGAAAATACGGGTGGGGGTGCTGGAAAAAAATTCTCTGCTCCTACCAAGAAAGGAATGAGCTACATCACAAGATGTACATTCCACCTTCAGCCTGGACATTTCACAAAATTTCTATAACGCTTCCCAAAATAAACTCTGATGTTTTGGCTACTGAAATACTGCCCTGCTGCTGCTGTTATCACCTGAATTATTTGAAAATTTTCTCCTTTTAATGTTTGAAGTCCAGAAATAGTCTAAACAAGATCTGGTGGATGGTCTATGCACTCAAACCCCAAATTCTTCAAAGCATCCATTGTCTTGCCAGCCCTGTAAGCAGGGGCATTGTCCTGCAAAAACAACACCTTTCTATAACCTCCCTCACAATTTTTTCTTTCAATGTCTCCTTTAAATTGGTGCAGCAATTTAGAGTAGTATTCTGCATTAACTGGCTCTTCTGAATACACCTTCCTCATCTTCCAAAACAGGGTTATGACCTTTCTGCTGATTTTTGGGTCTTTAATTTCTTCAGCCATAAGTAACCAGAGTGCCACCACTTCATGGACTATTCTTTGGTCTCCAGATCGTAATGATGTAACCATGGTTCATCAATAGTGACAATTTTTCAAAAGAAATTATTGCTAGATTACTGAAAATGCTACAAAATCAAATTGAAGGTTTCTATTTGATCTCATTTCTGGTTGGCATTCAAACATTTTGGCACCCACTTACAGCTTCTGCATACCCAACTACTCATGAATTATAAACTCAATGTGTTCACTGGATATTTCTGATCAGCAATTCTTTGCCCCAAATTTGCTGATTTAGTCTAAATTAGATTGTGTTATCAACAATTTCAGGGCCTGACACTATTAAAGGCCTCTCAAACCATGCAGCGTCTTGAATATTCCACACTTTCCATTGATTTGGTTCAGTCATTGATCTGAAATAACTTCAAATGTAAGAGTAAGGATCCTGCAAATTGGCACTTTACAATATGAAAGAACAGTCTTTTCATCTACAGTGACAAAATAATGCTAAGACTTTGATAAGTGGGTTAAGCTGAGAACTTTTAAGTACCTCCTATTAATGTGTGTAATATGGCTGTTTTTCTGAACAAACAACTTTTGCCAAAATAAAATGTTACTATAAATAATTTCAAGGAAGAAAAACAATGTTGTTCAAATCCCCACTCCTTATAAATTCCTTTGAATTTTGTCTTATATTCACTTGTACGATGATGTCATAAAACATGAAAATATTTACTTATCCTGTAATTCCTTTATTTTTTCCCTTTGTTTTTCAAATTTCTTTTTTCAGATTACTTTCAGTTTTAAAGAGCAAATCTTTGAGCACATTTTTCTTTTTAATACTGTATTATGGTAAGATGCATGCTATAATTAGCTAGGTATTTTTTTTTTTAATTTGAGGATTTAATATCTTACTCTAGTAGCTCAAGTTACTGACTCTATGGTGTCCTTTTTTTTTTTATCACAATATTTGTGGTTATTATTTAGATTTTCAATTTTTTAGTAAAATTTTGCCATATTGTTTACCAAACTCTATTGTAACTTGAAATGTACAGTGTATTCCTGTCTTCTTTGATGCCATTCTGTTCAGTTGTGGAAGGGTATCCTGTGCTGACAAAATTGGTGACATTGTCTGCTCTGATGATGGTAGTTGGCTTGTCTACCTGCAGATGGCTTTGGTGAGGTCACATCACCATAAACAAACCTGGCAGATAGTGGGTACTGGGAACTGGATTTAATGGTAGGCTTATTGAGCTAAGTAGTTTGTTTCAATAGTACACAAAGTGCATTAACAAGATTACTATTCTTGGTGTACGTGTGAGACATAACTATAAGCCTGTATTATGTGACTGGGGTTGGGGTTTTTGAAGATACTGTACAGTATGCCTCAATAAATGAAAGACAGTACCGGTAGGAAGCTGCCTACTGATTATTATCAATACTAAAAAAAATGTATATGGTATGATACTAGTGGGATATACAGTATTTATTACATACAAGCTTAAAACTCGCCCTATTGGGTGGCATTTAAGTTAGCGCCTGCAGGGGGCTCTTGATTAGGCCTTCATCACAATAGGTAGGGAGTAGTAGATGCGATAGGCAACAATAAACTACAGAACAACAAAATTGATCACTGCATTTAAGTATTGCATTAATATTTAAGTTTCTTTTAAAAGTTCAATGATAATTCTTCTGCTGCCACTTTATTTAAAGACAATTTGATGTGTATAGGTCCTTACTTTCCATACAAATAATTATTTTTATTTCATGGATGACTTTGCTGGATCTCGCAATTAATTTTAATTACACTCAAATTTATTTCAAAGTTATAAAAATCGTTATCATTCAAAAAAATTTGTTGCAAAAATTAATGTAAATAAATCGCCAAAAACATTTGCAGTAATGAAAACTTGGGTCCAAAATTTCAGGATTGTGGGTCTGGATCTGACCCAGAATGTTTTTAAATTGCTCACGGAGTCTGCAAGATTCTAAAATTGTATGATATGTTGGGTTATGGACTCTAGGAGTAAAATTGAAAAGGTGTGAAACAAATGCTTAACTTTTTGCTATATTAGAGCCATCTCGTGCTATGTTTACACTAGGTAATGGTAGACTGTTTTAAGATGATTACAAAACCAGGTGGAAAAAAAAAAGAAGAGAGCCACAATAATTGTAAAAATATAGAGACTCACATGTTTTTGTTTTTTAATAATAATAAAAGGGCTTAACAACATATGAATTTCGTATATGGTGGCATAAGTAAACTAGTATCTAACAATATCTGTTAATCCATTTATTTGTAACTCTGCTATACCTGATGTCTATATTGATTTTGCTGATTTTTTTGTTTACAAATAGACAGCTGACAATTCCTGCAAAGAAAGGAGGTGATCAGTTAAGCAGAGATTAAAGCTATTTGATTTATAGCTTAAAATAATTTTATAAAAAATAAAAAAATTAATATCTTTAAAACCAACTTTACAATATTACTCAACAAAATTTCCCATCAGAATTCATTTTGTTCCAGTTATGACATTTTTGTTGTCCTTAATTAAAAATGTGAAATAAGTATGATTATTTTGAATATTAAATAGATCAGTGTCTGTCTGAAGCGGCATATAGACATATTTATCCTGTTTACTGCATATCAGATGCAGTCCATTTCCTTAAAATCTTGCTTTAAAGTGGCTTTTTATCCAACATATTGAGGCTTAGCTTTATGATCTAGGAATCACTTCAGGAAACTTTGGAATGAAATATATATTATGACTTTAAACGTTATTTTTAGTGGATACCCATATTTCAGTAAACTCTCCGTTTATTATTTTTTTAAACAGTATATTTATTTTTGTCTATAGGCCTGAATATTTGAGAATTCTCATTAAAGAAAAAGGTACTATTTGGCCTTGCTTGATCAGTGATGTCTTTCATGGCTAAGTCAGTCTGAAACACGTCAGATCTAATGACATTTCTCTTGCAAAGGCAGATGCAGGTTTGAATCCTACTGGAGGGTGTATTTCTTTCTTTAATAACGACAAAAATAAATACACTGTTTAAAAAATAAACAGAGCATGTACTCGAATATGTGTATCCACTGAAAATAACATTTAAAGTGATAAATTTATTGGATTAATAAATAAAAAATCAACCACTTCTTTCATTGTCACTAATTAATCCTATGAAGCGAAGACCAATATAGTATATCAATTTAACTGCCCAGTACAAGACTGTTTCTTGTCATAAATCAATTAGCTATATTGGTCATACCTCTACCTCCTTGAGCAGATGCCTCGTATGTCATTTATCTGTTCAAAGTGCCATAGGAAGGCATTTAGATACCCACAATCTACAAGAACCCATAAGAAAAATCCTGCATAAATCACGTAGCTGAAAACATCTAACTGGTGAGACAAGCACTCTACATAAAACATCTGGCATCGAAGTATTAATCTCACCTTAACAACAGAAATAATGTGCTGAAAGTTTTTAAAAATAGAATGACACTAACTCGAATTCCAGCCATGTTCTTTTTACAAAGCACAGAATACACACTACTATTATATAGGCATCACACAGCTACATCTTTAAAAAAAAAAGAAGAAAAAAAACTGAAAAGAAATTAGCAAAACTTAACAAACTCCTTGAAAATGGCAAAACAGTCTTGGGACAATAGACACTACAGACAATTTTACAATCCCTTACCCACTCCCCATAGAAAAATTCCAGAATACTAGTAAAATTCAATAAAATTAATAAAATTTTCCTTACCTGTCATATTCAACAAAACCTATTTGAAAGAAAGGTTGCTGCCCATTCTTCTTTGCTTTTCTTTTTTTATATACATGTGAAAGCATGTGCGATACCCAACCCTCATCAGCCATCAGTGGCGTAGGATGGTACTGCCATTTGTAACTTTTGACACTGGACAGAGTATTGTTTTTTCATTGTAGACTTGTAAGTCTCTGCGATTTTTATGCAAGTCAGATTTTCCAATATTATGTTTATATATATATATATATATATATATATATATATATATATGAATGATGATTGAAAAGTAACTCTCAATTTTAAAATACTTATAAATTATTTATTAACTAGAATTTCTACAAGAAATGGACATGAGAGGAAAGCGTTTAGCATGAGGTTTTATTTAAAATTCAATATGAGCACCAGATTTTGCTACCAGCTTCTCAAGCCACCCAAGAATCACATCAACTGATTTCACCAGGAACTTTTGTGGTATGAAAGACATAACTTCTTGTATTCATCCTTCAAGTTCTTCCAAAGTCTTGGTTTGGTATAGCAGACTTGCTCTTTTAACCAACCCCAAAGGAAAAAAGTCACAGGATGTTAAGTCAGGACTCCTTGCCGGCCACTCATACATAAAATAAGGAGTTACTGTTCAATCACCCTGTGTGTGTGTGTGTGTGTGTGATATTATAAATACCTTAACAGGGTCTGTCCTATATACCAGAAATTCGTGCAAATTTTCTGAATAACAAGTTTTAAACAGGGTTTGTTTCTCTCTTTTTTTTTTTTCTTTTTTTTTGTGGGAGGGAGCAAGTAATTCATTCTTGGCCAGTGTAAAAAAAAAAAACCTTGTTTTTGCAATCTCAAATGGACTAAAGTGTGATTTGTGATTATCTCTACAGAATGACTACATTGACTTTCAGTGAAGAATGCAATTGTAAGTATTGTGATAATGATAATAATACTAATTAAGCTGGGAGGTATGTTTTCCAGTTTATTTTAATGATATACCAATAAAACTGTAATCTGATGATGGTTATTGACTAAACAACTTGGTCTAGCACAGGGGGGCACCAAGTGCAGTTCAAATTTACTGCAATGGCCTACTAAGCATTTCTCCACAAATATTTAAGGAATTAATTCAGCAAATTTCATGCACAAATGAAGCTTACTACACTTATTTGCCTTGGGTCATTAGTCAGTTATTGATGCTCAAATGGATTAAGATTCTATTCGTGGATGCACACACACACACACACGTTTACTTGTATATGTTAGTAGGATGCATACTAGTTTCCAAAGAATGGTGTAGAAAAAGCTTTTACAGATGACGTACTTCAATCTACTAGAAATGAGACAAAAACTCTGTGTAAGGAAAGTGCGTTGGAATCCACACCCTTTCCTTAGATGCAGTTTCTCTCTCATTCCAACCTGAGAATGCCTGACAAACAGGGAAAGCATGTTGTCTGTAAAAGCTTTCCCCTACTGTGTGTGTGTGTGTATATATATATATATATATATATATATATATATATATATATATCAGCACAACCAAGATAGGGGTGCATGTGATTTGGGCAATACATGGCCTTCACATAGCATTGTCCAGACCTGTGCCTTATATAATTTTGAAATGGAAATAATACTTAACACAAGGCACCTTTCTTATAAAGAGATAAACTAGATTAGGATGACACAAAAGTTCCTAGTGCTATGTTTTGAATACCTCTGGAGATGTAAAAAGTTTAATTGGCACTTTATTGCTTGTGTTTTGGAAAGATAATATGCAACTCTGTATATAAGTCTAATGGTGAATAATTGAATGACAAAATGGAAAAAAAATGTTATGCATTTTGTCCTTCAAAATGACTTCTTCAGACTAATAATTCTTGTGTATGCATACTCTTTCAGAACTCTCCTGTAGGACAGTTAAAATTTTACTTTTTGTTGGAAATGTTGGCTGAACATAAAATGCTGACATACAGGAACTTTTGAAGAAAAATGCAGCAGAAACAATGTGAATTTTAAAAAATATTACCAGTGAGTCTGTCAACTCATTTGAATAATGCATTGAAACAAAAGATAATCTCCTTGATAAGGATGTTAACTGAGGATTTGTTCTTTCACAAATACAGCAAAGAATATTATGAGATGAAATGGGGAAATTAATCCTGGTACATAATCTTCAAATTGTCAATTATTTCACTCTAATGTTCTTTATTGGAGTTGTTGATCAGACAAAGTTAAAACCCATTTAAACTACTATTGCTGACAATGAATTCTCTGTTCCAGGTTCTTTGTCAAAAGAATTCTAGGATACATATGCATGACCTTGACATTTACATCTGGGAATATCTTCCAATGGCAAGGGAATTATCTCTTGAGTCCCTGGATAATTCTTTCCTGTGCTTTCAATTTGTTTATTGCATTCTGTTAGCGATCTCTTTTTCCTTTATTGATCCCCTTCTTCTTGGGATTGTAACATAGATAAAATATCTGACAGTATAGAAATGGCTCTGGTTCTCTCTCTCTCTCTCTCTCTCTCCCTCCCTATCCATTTGTATTACTGATGTTGCTGGTATTCAGGTTTACAATTTTTTCCGTTGCTTAATCTCTGTCAAATAGTGGATTTTTCCCTAATAGTTCTGATCAATATGCATCTTTACTTGATTTGTACCTTACTTCCTTTACTGGCTCTTGTTGAGCATCACAATTCTGTCTTATTGGCAATTCAGATCACACTGTAGTATCTGCTGTTTCTTTTTGATTCATCTATTAGACATGAACTTCCTAGTCACAAGACTTCTTTCTATTACCAGCATAGTGATTGGAATTCATTTCACGATTTTATTTAGTGTGTCATGCTAGACAGTTTTTCTGACCAGAATCTCTCTTATACATTTATAAGTCTACCATTCATCCATGCACTGAATATTGCTGCCACATCTGGTCTGGTGCTTCTGCTATATCTTTAGAGATTCTTGATAAAATCCAAAGAATCTGCAATGCTATTGATCACAACCTGGCATCTCAGCTTCAGTCACTTTCCAACTGCCATAACATAGCTTTCCTGAGTTTTTTTTATAAACATTTTTATGGTAATTATTCTGATGAGCTTTCCTGTTTGGTACCTTGATTTTACATATTTAAACACAGTACTAGATTGGCAGCTAGGTTTCCCCTTTTTGTAGTTGACCTTTCTAGATGTAAAGGTATGTTTTATGCTAACAGTTTCTTCTTTCATACTTCTCATTTGTAGAACTCTCTTCTGGCTTCTTGCTTTCCGGTCAACTTTGATCTTCAAAAATTTAAGTGCAATGTCAGTCATTATCTTCTCTCTTCTTAATCCTTGTTCTTTTATTGTTCTCTTTCCTTAATGATTTTTTTCTTTTTCTCATTCTTTCACACTCAGTAATTCATTGCATCTTAGTGGCTTTATTGCCTTAGTTAAGATGAAATGACGAAAAAGAAATTCAATATGTTAAAACTGTGACAATTACTGTTTTCATCTGAGTAGGGCTGTTGGTCATAGTTAATTAGTGTGTGCACAGTTTCATTTGATTTTTGATTGCTTGTTGGTTGAATGGAAATAAAACAGTCACAGCAAGAAACTTGTGACAAGAATTTTTAAGCAACTTTAATTTTTGGTCTGTACCTGACTAAGAGATATATAAATTTCAAATGGAGTATATCTGTAAAAGGACTATGAATAAAGACAAAAGGAAAACTTAGCTGACATGTTTCATCCTCTGAGGGGCTTTATCAAGGCAAATGCAAGGATTTTATTTTGTAACAAGTATTTACATACAAAAGCAAAAATGTTAGTTTTTCAAAGCTTTTAAATTTAAGAATGCTCATAAATATTTATCAGGTAGCTGAAAAGTCAGGCAAGCTATGGAGGATGCATGGTGACACAATTCAATGTCTAATAAATGAAAGTGAGTGAATGATCTTGAATTTTTTTTTAAAATGCAAATTAGTATTTAAATTATTTTAGTTTGAAATTAATTTGTGTTGAATATTTTAAATTATATGAAGTTAGGAATTTAACCATTTTCTTTTAATTTTTTAACATTTTTTATAGTCATGTCTGTTGGCTTTGGAAAGCAGTAATTCTTTCAGGAATGGAGATAGTGGAAAAATGTGGGGGGCATGTTTTTATTTTCATGAGATTCAATAGCAGTAGCAGTATAGCAGTAGTCTCAAGAATTTTCCGTCCAAGTAAGTTCCTTTAATAAGTGTGACATTCTTTAGATCAAAGTTATGGTTGAATTTATTTCTATGTATAACTAATGCATTTGATAAATTGTTATATGTAAGATCCCTTTTGTTTTCATAGATACTTTTTTTTAAAGAGTTTCTACAACCTTCCCCAATGAATGTATTGTAAGGAACAATTCTGGAAATTTCTTATATATATATATATATATATATATATATATATGCTTCAGAATCATTATTGTTATGGGTATTTTTGGTTCTGACCATATCTAATAGTTTTGGATGTGGCTGTAATCAATTTGATTTTTTTTAGATTGAATAAATTGTTTTAAATAGTGGATGTTATGGAGTTAGTATTATGTGTGCTTTTATCTTGTTTAATGTTTTTTAATGATGTTATCTTTTTTTGTGGTTGTATATTTTGTATGCCTTTTTCTTAGCATTGTGTATGAAATAAGGATATTGAAGGTTTTTGAAAGTATGTATATTTCTTCTTTGGGTAAGTATTAGGGGCTGCTCTTAAATAGAAATATTCCAGATTTGATCTCGTTACAGTTGTGGGAATAAAAATTGAACAGGTCATTCTTGTTGGTAGCTTTTCTGTAAACCTCAACTTGAAGTTCATTATTATTTCTATGAAGCATGATATCTAGGAATGGTAAAGTGTTTTTAGATTTGGATTCAACGGTCGCCTATTGTGGGTTCATTTTGTGGTTATTTTTGAAAGGACTACTTTCCACAAATTCCCAAAAAGAGACAAGCCAAAACACCATTGAGTGGAGACCCCATTGGTAAACCAAATTTTTATCTAAAAATTGTTATTGAAGGTGTGGGGGGCACTATTGGGGATTAAATGGCACATTTTTATGATTTTATATGTGGGAAAATGGTAATTTTATTTTTGTTTTAGTTAAGTGTTTTTAGTAAATTTAGACATTTCTGTACAGAAATATTTGTGTATAAAGATTTTATATCTAAACTCGTCATATATTTGTTTTTGATGTCTGTCACCAGTGTTTAATGTGTGTTGAGTTGGTGATGTCAGCACTCTGCTAACTTAATCCAGAAAATATGAAACGTAAATATGGAAAACAAGGTTATGGTTATCTTAGATATCAAATCACTATACACAAATATACCTATTACAAAATGCATCGACATATTAAGAAACCACCTCAAAAAATCCAAAGAAAAACTTCCTCTACCTGTCCATAATAAATAAAATATATATGACAATATAAATACAAGACAAAAGGAAAACTTCTTTACAACATATTTCATCCTCATTAGAGACTCTATCAAGGTCAATGTGGAGATTTTATAACCTGTATAAATAAAAGTTGCAAAATAAAATCTTCAAATTTACTTTGATAACTTTCCTCATGAGGAATGAAACAAATTGGTAAATACAATTTTTCCTCTTATATGAATATAAAATTTTGTCTTTTTAATTAGCCAAGTGAATGTCTTCACAAATATGAAATAATTGTTATAAAAAACATGATCTACCAAGCTCAACTAATTTATTTTCTTTACACAAATCATTTTATAAAAATTTATTCACATAAAACAAACATTTAGTAATTGTTTTCCAAATGTTATTAATGATGTTGCATTAATTAGCTTTAAAGAATTTTTGCAGGATGTTTGTGATAATCACCACTTTTTAGGGGTGAGAGCTCTTTTACTCAGAAAATAGTTTTGTTTTCAATAACCAAGTGCTGATTAATGCTGCAATCATTGTTACAGTAACAAATTGATAAGTTTCATATAAGCACAAATTTCACCAAAATAAAACTACTTGAAATTAGTGTAATCCTTTACATTTTGATGTAGATATTAAAACATTAATGCAAGTAAAACCATTTGACTTTCTTTTTTTCTTTCAGTATGTTTGCTAAAAATACACATTTGTTTAATTAAATGATGCCCACCATCCCATTTTTCAGATGTCGGGCATTAATAGGTTATAAATGGAAACCTATAAGTTATATCAAACTTTTTTGTGTTGCCTCAGTAAATATGAAAAAAAATCTGATTCATATTAACAAACTTTTAAAATAATCATCATGCTGGTAAATTAAACTAAATATGAGTTTTTGGTATTGAAAACTTTAACATGTCTCACGTCCTTTTTTTTTTTTTTTCTATTAAATCAAGGTTTTTTTGTGTTCAAGAAAGAAAAAATTAACCTATCCTCATAATTTAATACTAAATCATGGGTTTCAGTCTTAAATAACTTATCTGTCTCATGTTTTCAAACTAAAACAAGTGTTTTGGTGTTTAAAAAATTACTTCTCACATTTTATATTAATCAAGAGTTAATATTAAAGTAAAGCTCTCAGTTGGAAAGTTTTTAACAATAAAACCATCAATCTAGTTTAAAATAATTGACTTTTACAGTATTTTAACCTTCAGAATTCTTTAGAGATCAATCAATTTTTAGAAACTTATAATTAATGGCAGATTTTTATTTAAATTTTAATAATACTATATTTTATTTCAATTTTTGTAATATCTGATTTTACAGTCAGCATTAATAGCTTAATGATACCAAGTTATTGCATGCATCAGTACTTTGGTTTTAAGGGAAATTTTTTTTTTTTTTTTTTTTTTTTAAGCATATTGGTTAAATGGATTTTCTTAGATTATCTATATTTTTGATTTTTGCACTTGTAGACCAAAAAATAAACATCAGGGTGTTTAGGGAGTTTATTATTAAACAATATTTTATTTATTTTTGTCTACTAGCTCGAATATTATTATTAAAGAAAAATAATTATTCTTTAATAAGCTTAAAATTTAAGTAATAATATATATACGAGATAATTTTTTATATACCAACAGAAAACTTTTTGTGCTTTAAATACAAATTAAGTTAAAAAAAAAAAAGTAATAAGACAAGGTACTCAGTGCATCAGAGAAAACAGTAAGCTAAAATTGAGTTAAAAGTGTAGCAACTTATCAGCTAGTATACTTTTGTAACAGTTAATTAACCAATTTTAATGTGTTTAATTTTTTTTCTCATTATTTTTTAATATATATATATGAGAGAGAGTGTGCTTAGAAAGCAACACTGCATGGTGAATGTCAGTATTACACCTCAATGCTGAAAAATTAAGGGGTAAAGCAAACTTGAGGTAAAAAAACAATTGTAAAAATCATGCAACTTTTTCTTCTGACTGCATAAAATCTTTAGCTTGTTAGCTCAGATTGGATGTGCGGGTCGTTTAATGATTAGTAGATGAGAAATCGGTGAGCCGTGTTTGAATTCTGCTCAAGTTTGTTTGATTCATCTTTGTAAAAATACCTTAGGTAAATGTATGAATTTGTTTCTTATCCACTTACTATGGATTAAATAGCAGTATATGTCCAATGTCTTCCCTATCTGTAAAACAAGATGATCCCAACAATTATGGATGATCCCACTAGGGAGTAATTAACCAGAATGCTGTTGACACTAACGAGTATTAGGAGAAAGGAAAAAAGTGGCTCAAGTGAAGTGGGAGAATTGGTAAGTAACAAGTTTGTCGTCATATGAAGAGCCGAGAACTTGTCCATCTTTATTCCAAATAAGGGATTCACTTTCAAATTTCTAAAGTGCCATATTTTTCATTTTCTTACTAATTTACTCCTGCCACTAAAAATAGCAGTGAATGAATTTAAGTATAATTGACATTATTTACGACTAAATCAATATTCTCAGCACAATGTTTTGGCTGTTGTGCTCTCTGCTCTTCTTCAGGGGTTTGCCATTTTAGGTAAGAAAAAAAACAATCTACTTCTTAATGCATTAAAAGTAAGAATATCTTCCCAAAAGATAATACCAATATATATATATATATATATATATAATATATATCAGCGAAACTCCCATGAGCCATTTGTTTACTTCCGGCAACCTGGACCTCATGCCCAATGAACTGGGGACATCACCCAGTGAAGCTATAGTCGCAAGCCAAAACCGTAGGTATGAGTATATGTACTAATTATTACATATATATGTGCACATACATATAGCAATGTTTTAACAACTTGATTTCCCCTACACTAATAAGATGTTAGGTTGTTAACACACAGTCATGTTTATCTATTGTTATTAATTAATATCTCCAGTTACCATAACAACAGAAAAGCTCATTATGAAGTAGTGGGTGTTAGGCTGCATGACTGATAAATAAAATCCTATTTTGTTTTAACTTACAGAATACAAAGAGGTGGGGGGGGAAAAATGCTTAGCCTGACCGGCTCCCCCAAATCAGTATTTCAATGACCAAACATCAACATGTACTGATTTTGGGAAGTGGGTCAGTTCAAATAATTTGCCCCCCTGCCCTTCATAGACTTTTTTTTTTTTTTAAAGCACATTTTCTCAGTCTCTGCCTTGGCTTCCTCTGCTCTTTTATTACCCTAGCAAATCTCCCATTTGTTTCGGGTGAATAAGAGCTTGAACCTCAACAGAAATTCAGTTTTGTTATCTTTTATTTCTGAATGAACCAAGTGCTCTCCTCTCTTCTTTAGGTGAAACTGATTTGTTCATTTCCTTTGGTCTCCTCGGTGGTATTTATGTCTTTCTCTTTTGTTTGCATGTTAATAATTTGAAATTCCTCATCTTCATCCGCTATTCTTTGCAAGATTTTTTCCAGATCACCTGTGCGGTGCAGAAGCAGAATTTCTTTTGGTCCACCAATATGTTTCCGATCAATGAATAACTGAGGCACCTGTTAAAGAAGAAAATACAAGATGGCTTACAAATGTACACCTCTTTATTTTTCAGTGTACTGTAGTCTATATTTTCAATTAGCCTAGAAGCTGCACTTAAGGCAGACTTTAGGTTAACTCCTGTGGAAAGCTTCAGCATCCTGTGTACATAAAAGTTATAAGAATTTAGAAATAATAAAATTATTTTATCCCTATTCAACACCTTAATTTGTCATAATCTTTCTTTGTATACACAACCGGTCTCCATAGTTTGTTTACATTTATTTTGCACGTAATTTTTATCTTCTTTTAGAAATCCCCATTCTTTATGATCCCTTCCCATAAAGTCACTCTTAAAAGACATTAGGGAACCCGAACTATGTAATATTTCGAATACGTCGCACTACGTGTGCTAGTAAAAGAAAAAAAAAGATGAGCAATGTACTGTACCCTGCTTAAGTTTCAATTACAGTTTAATTAGATGATATCAATTATAATTATGATGAAAAGTGAAATTATGTCGAAAATGAATTCGACTGAAAAGACCAGCGTGGAGATAGTTGGTGAATGACTGGCTTGCAAAAGAAAACGTCCTTCTTTTATGACCCTCTCCACTAGGGTCAGGTAACCACAGTAATACTAGACAGGAACAATAATAACAACTTGTTTCGCTGTTGGCCATAAAAAGACCAATGAGCATGGGGTAAAGTGATTTTCTAACATACCTCTGCCCTCACTTCTGGCAAGGCTACTAAAGCAGAAGAGAATGGGGCGTTTGTGCCTTGGGACTCCCCGGTCGACATCGCCGCTCCACTCACATAAGTCTATTCTTCATTATTTCTGACATATAAACATTAAGCACTACAAAAAAGAATTTCTTGAAATTTCATAAAATTAAGTGTAGGGTAACAAATGTAAAAAAAATTATTTTTACCAAGATTTTCTAAAAAAATAAACGTTTCAAAAATAATTTCATTCATCTGTGAATAAATTCTGACCTGAAGGTTTCATCAAAATCCAACAATTATCTGATATTTGCAAGTCCAAATGTTTTTCACCTAAAAAGATGCTCAAATTTCCCATATTAATTTATTGTTTCCTGTTGAAGCCAGAGAAACAAGATTTTTATTTTAACCAAACTTTCGAAAGTTCTAAAAAGGATTTTAAAAAAAAAAAAATTACATAAAAAAATTTCTTTGGTCATTTTTCTTTAATAACAGCACTTTGATTTTGAGTTTTTGGGGCGACATTTTTTTCATCATGAATGCTGATTTTTTTTTTTTTTTTTTTTTTTTTTTTTTTTTTTAGTGGAACACAAGACACACAAGATATCGAAAAAGGGTTGAAACAAAACCCCAAAATAATATTTCCACAAAGTTTTATAAGGAAATAATAACCTATTTATTCAGTATACAATTCATTCATGAATAAAATACTAAAATTTAAAAAGTTTAGTTTGTTTGAATCGGATAATTCCTGATTTTGGAAAATAACGTACAGTAGCAAATTTTTATTTCATTTCGAAAAAAAACCCCAAAACATCCATGTTGATGGTACCTCTAGCTATATAAATATATTTTTTATTACCTCTCTGCGGTCGGTAAGGCAAAGAACTTGGAAATAATTTTCGATTTGATTAACGTCCTGTCGACATTCAATCTCAACAACTTCAAAAATGCGGGAATTTAAGTTAAAACTACGCAGTATTTCTTTCACTTGACTGCACACAGGGACGTATTTCTTCGAGAACAGCATCACTCTTCGCTGCGCTATTTTGTCGTTAACAAATTTTGCCATTGTTACTTTTTGAATCTAAAATAAATCGTTCATTTAAATCGGCCGTCAACCACACTGTTTCCATGGAAACGCTCTAAAAAAAACAGATTTTAACCTTATGGCTCCAAGGGAGATAACTTAACAGGTAGTAAGTTATGCTTGAATCCCTTGAAAGAATTTTACCCATATATATATATATATATATATATATATATATATATATATAAATATATATAATTTGCTTTGAAGAAGTCTTCATTTATGTGCTATATCCCTTCACAACTACCTACTCTTTCTAACTGTAAATAATATATCCCCCCCCCCCAGATCCTATTCTGCCTTCAATTGACACAAGCTTGTTGGGTAGGTTACTTGTTTTCCTCTGCGACTATTGCTTTCCAGTGTAATATACTGAGTATGTCCTTTCAATGTCTATTCTCAAAGCCCATTTCCTTGTTATGCCTCAGAAATTTCAACTCTCAAAGTGTCTTTTTGCTACCCATTTTCCTTAAAGCTTTCTTGTTGCTCACATTCTCTGTCCATGGTATTCTCAATGTTTTTCTTTAGAACTGTATCTCTTGTTACCTGAAGACATTGCTTCATCTGTGAAGACATTGTCTAGCATTCACTACCATATATGAAGTTTGTATGTAGATTTTCTTTAAGTAGATATGGCTCCAATTTTTGTTTGTCTTTAATTTTGTTTCAGGACACCAAAAATTGCAGATCACTGAAACTGTCACCAAAACATAATGGAGGAATAGAAAGCATTAGGGGAAATATTTAAGGTCTGACAATATTTATTATAATTTGCTTATATTACTAGAAATATCTATTTCAGTTATTATTCATGATTAGAAAGTAGAATTAATAAATACTAAAAACATTGTATGGATCAATTATAATAAATTTGGCAAACATGAACCTTGATACCTGCAAAAAATTGGAGTGTCAAAAGGATGGTTTTTCCCATGACACTGCTTTTATTTTAACTATCTTCACACTTTGGCAATGTTTATTGTTTTAAAAAGCAATGATTAAAATTGTAATGAAGCCTAAACAGTAAAAACCTGAAAGTGAATTTATACATTTTCTTTGTTCTTGAGAATTGACAAACAAAAATAATAAAACATTTATTGGTATTAGGAGGTGCTATTTCAGTCAGTTATGTGCCATGTGTGATACATGCTTAGGTGATCATGTATCTTTTGATACATGACTGACAAGGCAGATTTTTTCCTGCAGTAGGTTGCCATTTCTTTCTACAGTAGATCAGTTGTCATCCAAAGCTATAGAACCCAGTCTGTCTTGCTATTTACCCATAGCTGGAGGAAAAGAGGAGGATTCATAGTTTTCCCAAAGGTATTAGCACGTAAGTGAATGTAATGGATATGACTGGAATTCGAACTCGGCTCTCCGATTCCTCAATCCGAGCCACTATCCATTACTCCACCATGCCTCTTAGGTGCTACTTACTTCCCCTATAAAAGACAATAACTCAAAATACAGTGATGAGATGCTGAAATGCATGTGGAACTTATGGTTTAAATCCAAACATTCCTTGCTGTTCTGAGGCAGTAAATAAATAAAAGTTATTTTATTATGTGTTAAAATAAACTTGTATTTTTCTCTTCATTTGTTTTTGTTCATTCTCAACAACCTGGAATATAACAAATTTTTGGCAATGAGGACTCAAACTTCAAAATCAATCTGGCAGTTTCACCAGAGATGCTTCCAAAGATGTTATGCCAGCAACATGAACAATTTCAGAAGTCACAACAGTTATTGACAGCAATGACTGCACAGTTCCAGAATCAAGTCGAAATTTTCTGTGCTGGAACAAACCAAAATACAAATTCAGCAAATATCTTGTCCAACAAAATTACAGAATTTCTCTATGACCCAGCAAGTGGAAAAACATTCGCTTCATGGTTTAAGTGTTGGATAGATACTTTTCATGCTGATTTTTCTCAAAGATGAAAAATGGAAAAATCGTCTCCTAATTTGTAAACTGAGAACTAAGGAACATGACTGTTATACAAATTATATTTTATCAAAGCAGGCAATGGATTTCACTTTCACTTAAACAGTGGAACAACTTGGTGAAGTATTCAGAGAAAAACAGTCTTTGTTTAATATGAGATATTTTAAACTAAATGTAATATTTATCTTAATCAGATAATCTTCCCAAAAAAAGATTCAGAAAAGTTTCCAATAAAAAAAAAAATGAAATTTTTTACTAGTGAAAAAGTAATTTTTAAAAATATAATGAAACTGGTCCCTTTTAATGGTCTGAGAGAATGTTTATGTGAGGAGAGTAACTCATTTGTACCTTTTCAGGCTAACATTTTCCACTTGATGATATTGAATGAATTGCTAGGTCTGCTGCAATGAATGTTGGTTCACTGTGTCGTACTAGACAATTTTTCTTGCCAGAATCTATCTTATACATTTATAAGTCTACCATCCATGTTTTGAATATTGCTGCAACAGTTGTTCTGGTGCTTCAGCTATGTATTTAGAGATTCTTGATAAAATACAAAGAATCTGCAATGTTATTGTCCTGACCTGGCATCTTGGCTTCAATCACTTCCCCACCACCATAACATAGCTTCCCTGTGCCTTTTCTATAAATACTTTCATGATAATTGTTTTGATGAACTTTCCACTGTTGTGCTTTATGTAAGTACTAGATTGGTAGCAAGGTCTCGTCATTTTACAGTTGAAGTTGCTAGATGTAACCATAAGTTCTATGCTAACAGTTTCTTCTCTTGCACTTATTTGTGGAACTCTCTTCCTGCTTCTTGCGTCCCCAGTCAACTTTGATCCTCAAAAACTTAAATGCAATGTCAATCATCATCTGTCTTAATTCCAGTTTTTTTTTTTTTGGTCTTTCTCCTTAATAAAAACTATTTTTTCTTTATATTCTCTCATACTTGGTAAACCCCCCTTGTATTTTAGTGGCTTTATTGCCTTGCTTGGGGTGAAATGATAAAAAGTAAAATTAAATTAAAACTGGGTTAGATGATGCAATGAACTTTTTGGCCACTTTTAATAAAATGTTTTCTATAAATCCATAATTGTATTTTGATCATTATTTTACCAAATCAAAATTATTTGCAATTTCTGGTCACCTAAGCTGAAAAATTGCCAATTTTTGTAGAGACATAGATTCTCTGAATGTGCAGGATGTCTAATGGTTAGTGGCTTGGAACAAGAAATCTGTGAGCTGAGGTCAAACTTCATTCAAGATTGTGACATTCACTTTCACACAAATACCCCTGGGGCAAGTATGAATCCATCTCATCTTCCACAGCTTCAGCTTCAAGCAAGTAGACTGGACTCTTTAGCCATATTTGGCAACAAATATAGAACAACAACTCTGAATTCAAAATCATATGTAGCCATGGTGGGGCATATACATGAACTATAATTAAGGTCCATTTAGCATAGTTACAGTAAAAGTCACAAGTGGGTGTTGAACAAACTACAAAAGGGTTTGAGCAGCTGGGAATGCTTTGAAATGAGCAATCACCATACTGACGATGACGAATAACACTGAAGAATATAATTCTTTAAAACTTTCTAGTAATTTTTAATCTTGATATTTGTAGTGAAAGTTAAAATGTTTGTGCCATATATACACATTCTCACAGTCAATTTGGAAATTCTGAAGCAAAGCTTCCTGCACAGGAAGCTCCATACATAGTTGCATCAGATAGTAGAAATAAATTCATAATTTTAAACAATCATGAGTAGTCCAACCTAAAAAGATGTCACATTCTAATCCAACTAATTGACCCAAACCTTTTTATAACTCAATGAACATAAGGATAAAATTATTATTATCATTAAGAATAATAATAAAAATTAACACAAAAAATATAGCAAACAAAGTGATTGAGAAAATGACAAAGTTAAGCTGGCAAGATTGTTTGGAATGCAGGAAGGGAATGTCAAGGTGGTTCCACTATTGGGATCAATCCCATTAAAAATGTGTGACGCCCTTGACCAGCTGGAGACACAATACCAATTTGGAGTCATCCAAAAATTGTCTCTTTTGGACAGTGTGCATATTTTGAAGAAAGTGTTGTGTAAGGTTCTTGCTGTGATTTGACTTAGATATTAACATACCCAGTGTATTAAAAAATGTACGCTATGTGACAAAACATAATTTATTATTAATAAATTTATTAGTAAATAAAAAATGTAAAGTAAATGGAGATGGAAGTGTTGAGAACATTTAAAGATGGCAAACATATCAGCCAAATAAGCCAGCTTTGCTTGCCAATCTACATTTCGGGATAATTGTGACCAATTTGGTTTTATGTCTTGAAGAAAATTGGCAAGTTCATTTTGCAACACAAATACTCTTCATGGAACTTTTCTCCTTGATAGCCAATGTACATTGACATGCAATATAGGATCTTTTTATTGATCAGCTTCCATATCATCACATAATGTAGTGAATAGCCTCAAATTTAAAGCATTTGATTTTACATAGTTCACAATTTTTACAGTTCTCTTGATATTTTCTTTTGTTCAGTGAAGGAAGCAGTGTGTTCACTTGCATTCTGGGGCAAGCGCCTTTATCTGGGTAACCACTTTTGAATGCCGTCCCATCAGTTGCATGACCTTTTGGTATTTCTAGGTGTGGCTCCCACACAGTCACACAACACATCACCATGATGGTGTTGTCATATGTATTTCAGTTCACAATTTTGCTATTTGTTATATTGCATTTGTGAACATCAGGAATTGAAAAATGTAATCATAATACATATAAAACTAAAATGAAAATGTTAAAAATAAAAAAAGTCAGATATTCTACTGTGGCATGGAATGTGACTATTGTTTCTTTGTTTCCTGGAAACTCTCTACACACTGGCAGATGATGGCTCACGTACTAGTACTAGGACACATACCACACTTTGAGTAGTACTGACTTTTAACATTCATTTCAACAAGATTTCAATGACTTTCTTGGTAAAAAGCAACTATCTAGAACTGCTTATCTAAAAATAGATGATAAAACATGTACAAGTTTTGATTAGCTTCAAATACTTTGACAAATACTTGGAGTTTGGGCAAACTTAGACCAGTTCTAAAATCCTGAAAATTTCTAATTTCAGACTAGATATAGTACATATCGCTTAGGAAATGTTCCAAAAGTACCAAATGTCTGCTTGCAAGCCTACTGTGTTCATGGCCTTCAGCAAATATTGAATAGAACTCTGGTGAAGCGCCAGAGGGTTTTAGTAATATCTATTGGAAAATTAGGAATAAATGAACAGAATCAAAGATATAACAACATATGTTTATTTGACTTCAGTTGGAGTAAATCAGATTGGCAAAAGTTTGTTTGATTGAGTAGTTGTTAGTTTACAAGTCAGACTTTGGTAGTTGTCATCTTGTTGTCGGCTGTTGAGAGTGTGGTTAGTTTGAAAATAAGGTCTGCATTGTTAATTTGTGGTGTATTCCCAGCCCTCTAAAAGGGTGGAAAATGTCTTAAGCAGATGACTGTTTAGTTCTGCATGTGACATGCTTGGGTTGATTTCTGGCTGTCTCTTCCTGCAGTCTGTCAGTTGTCTTTTTATAGACATTTTTTTTTTTTTTTAAGCAATTCACCCCAGAGTGCCACTAGCATGCAAGGAGTTACAAAGAGTAAGAGTAAAGAGGAGTGTTTGGGAAAAGGATAAAGAGAAGGACAGGGATCAAGGTCAAGGCATCAGAAGATGTCAATTGACATTACATTTGAATATTTGAAGATTATAGCTGTCAGAGAAGCAAGTGATAGGAAGGGAGTTCCATTGACGGGAGGTGTGAGTTAAGAAGCTGTTGGAGTAGAAGAGATGCCAACTTAGTAGCATGCTTAAATTCATGCAATTTGGGAACTAGTGAAGCAGTTGCCATGAAAGTACTTGTAGAAAATGCAGAGGGAAGCCACAGCATGTCTGTGAGATAGTGACTGCAGATGGAATGCCAGATCAGAGCCAACCACATTGCATATCTGTTTCTGGATTTTGTCTAGGACCTCAAGATGAACAGTGTGAGCACCAGACCATATATAGCAGCAGTATTCCATGCAAGGATGAATGGTTGATTTGTAAATTTCAAGGATGGACTCCAATGATAAGAACCTTCTGGCGCGACACAGAGAACCAACTTTCCTTGCAGTAGATGAAGCTATAGATTCAGTATACTTGTTCCACTTCAGGTCAGTGGTCAGTGTGAGACCAAGCAAGTGCAGAGAGGTGCTCTCATGGAGTTGGGCATCAGCCATCCGGATGGGAGGCAGGGAGGGTTCTCTTTGGTGGGTAACTGAGAGCAGTTTCGTTTTAGAGACATTAAAGTTTACAAGCCATTTCCTGTCCCAGTCAACCACAGATTGGAGGTACAATTTGAAAGGCTCCAGACTACCTGGAATGAAGCTGGGTTTTGGCTAACACCAAAAGTCTGTCTGTTCTTTTGATTGACCAAAATTCTTTTATTTATTTTCCAGGATTTTTTCTTTTTATTGTGGAAGTTATGTGTGGAGCCTCTCTTGGTTTGTTAAATTTCTAGTCATGGTAAATAGACCCTGGACTAGTGATTTTCCATTTCACAGCAGTTGTTCAGTTTTTTCTTCTTCCTCTTTTTTTATATGAGTTGCCTTCTCATTAGTTGAGAGAGAAGTATATAAAGAGAAGGGTAGAGAGAGAGAGAGAAAAAAGAGATATGGGTTTTTAAGGAAAGCAAATGCCTTTTAATTTTAATTTTTTTTTTTAATATTTTATTTTTTAAAATTTGGGCACACCACAGAACCTATTTATTCCAAGAAGTATATTGTTCTCCAACTTTTCTTTTTTTTAATTCCACCATTTTTCCTAGTGATTGTAGACTTTATAAGCTTCCTTTTCTTGTGTTATTTTTCTACTTTCTCCATTCAGTTGATTTATTTCTATCCTGCTTGACCCAGAGACTGAACCCCTGCATTTGGCCCACAAGCAATATAGTGGAACCTCATTTCACGAATGTCTCTCATTGTGAACAAATCGGTTTACAGACAAATTTTATGAACAAAAAACATCTTCAGTGACGAACATGAAAGTTTGGTAAAAGTTTGGTGAGGTGAAAAGTTCCATGGAAGGGTATCATCCTGATAAAGCAATAACAAGCCACATAGATTTAATAATTTTAATGATTTAATTTAATTTAATTTTTTATTTTAATTTAGTTTTTTATTTTAATTTAATTTTTATTTTAATGATTTAGTATTGTGTGTTAGATTTAATGATTTCCATTGGTTTATGAACTTGTGCATAATATATGTCTGTAAAAGTTTAAATAAGCAATCATCTGGGGCACAGGAATGGATTAATCTATTTTACATTGATTTCTATGGGTAAATAGTTTAAGTTTATGAACATTTCAGGTTACAAATGGCCTTCAGGAATTATTTAAATTTTGGAACCGAGGTGCTACTATATTTGGCAAACTCATGCAAATCTAGGTAATAAAAACACAAGACGCAGAATTTAAACTATGCTCATGCTTCTTTACATCTTCATTTCTCTGGGTCAGGGACCATGGACAATTTAGTAGTAGGTCAAAGTGTCAAAGGACAAAATGACAAATAGGCAAAATGTTGGACAGATTAGGTATTGAATGAACAAAATGTTGAATGGACAAAGTGCCAAACAGAAAAAAAGAGTCAAACTGATTAAATGACAAATGGACATAATGTCAAAAAGACAAAGTTTCAAAAGGACAAAAGGTTAAAGTAAAAACAAATATATCATGATTTTAAAAACTCGGTTCAAATAATCAATTAAGCTATGATGTAGAAATTTTTTTTTTCATTGGAGGTTTTTACATTAGTTTAAAATTTTAAAATTATTTACCAACAGGATACTTGCATGCTAAGTAAAAAGTATTCTCTTGTAGGTGCATTTCTGGCCTTTCGTCATTAAGTCAGTTTGACTTTTTTCCATTCGGCACTTTGTTCATTTGACACATTTTTCATTCGATATTTTGTCTGTTCAACATTTTGTCTTTTGACACTTTGTCTGTGCACAGAACAATTGTTACAGTTTAGAATTCAGAGTTGTCCTTCCATACGAGTTGCCAATGACTGTTAGAGAGCCCAGTCTACCAGTGGGGCAGTTGGTAGATATTCTGCAGTTGGAGATTCATTGGGGAATTCACTTGACTACTTCTACATGCCGCTGGTGAAACTTATATGTGTTGTTCTTGTCCTAAGTATGCTTATTCTATTAAGTAACCTTCCTTAGGTTACAACAGTTGTGATGGCATAGATTTGCTCATACTTTATACCAGCACTGCATGGGTACTTCCTGGCTAAGGAGTAGTTGTTTCAGTTGTGCATCTCTATACATTGTTGGATGTTGCAATTCTGAACAATATAATCTATTCTTTTGTCTTCCTTCCATTCTTTGTTTGTTTTTTTTTTGAAGTTATGATAATATTAACTCTTTTGATTAGGTTTAGTTGGTCACATGAGTTTTCCTAATATGGGCTATACAGTCCTTGGTGTTATAATAAAAGGAATTTTCCAGAACGTACCGTTTCTTTGAGTTATTATATCCACTTTACTGACTATTAGGATGATATCTCCTGTACGCAACAATCTTATTTTTGCTGGGCATATTTTGGGATAGATATTTGATTTTTAAGTGATTTTGAAAATGTCTTAAATTTTCCGTCATCATTTTTCAATTAAAATGGCAGATCGATGATAAATTGATCGTAAGAATGTTTTTAAAATATCTTAAAGTCTTATTGAAATGTGTAAAATTATTTTTTAATTTTTTTATAGATTAGCTTTAGACTATTATCTTTCAAATAAAACCAAAATTTCACTCAAAAGGAGACATTTAAATTTTAAATTATTTTAAATGCATTTTTAAGTTGTTTTTTTTAGCTTAAATTTTGACAGCATCTAGTGGAATCAGTATGAATAGTGTGTACACATGTAATTGTTCATAGAATGTTTTACATTGGAATTATGCATGCATAGGAATAAAGGTATGAGAGAGATAACATACAATATAAAGATTGAAATGTACATACGAAAGTAGTAAAGGAACAGACAAGTTGTCAGCTAAGAACATGAGTTTTTTGGTATATCAAACTGAAAGTGAGTAGAAATTGTATATAGAAGTTGTTTGTGTGATGCCAATGGAAACATTTAAACCCTGCTGCTTGAGTGAGTGATGGTTGTTTTTTATCTGGGTACATAGACTCCAGACAGGTTCTGGATAAAAGTCTGAATTTGAAATATAATTGACTCAAAATCAACTTTTTAATGTTTTGAACAATGTCCACCAATACCAATAACAGTAACATTTAATGCAACAGTACTACTTAAATAGACTGGTCCACTCATAAAAAAAAATAGAGAAATTGGATGGGGATAATTTTTATAGAATAACATTCTTAAGACAGTGGGTTACCCCACTTGGATTCACCAAACATCTGTTAGGTGGCACTGTTTAAGTTCTATAAAAAGACAAACATTTCCTTCCTATTTCATCAAGATGTAGCAATATGTAGATGTTATGGTAATTTACCCATGCATGCATGAACTATCCCAGCTATAAATAGGAGCAGGTATGGCCTTTTGGAGAGTTAAGTTTCCAGCAGTCAGCTCTGACAGTCAAACTGAACATTCTTGCTATAACACTCTTGTTTGTATATGTTTGTATTACTGTTTCTGTTAATATATTTGTTTAACTCAATTTCTCTCTTTGTGTTTTTATTTCCGGCCCTAACAAGGCCACAACAGTAGATGAAGGTGTCCCTATTGAGTAATGTTCCTTTACCTAGTTGACCAAAGACAGAACTCCTACACACAGACACGCACAATTCTTAAATAGCTAAGTTTGTAATATCTATTTTTTTTTCCTTTTCAACTGTATACATATTAATGTAATTTTCCTTTGTTAATACATGCATTAATTTTTGTTTGTTTAAAATCCATGTTTTTGTTTCACATTTTTGCCCTGATTCATATGAGTCTGCTAAATATTGTTGTAAGACATATGTACCAGGATCCATTATATATTAACTGAAAAACATCTGCACCTTGCTACAAAAGTGGTGAATCCTGCAAAGAGACCTCCTTTATGCCATGACACTTGTAAAAATTGAAAAGTATTAATTCATTGATTTAGAAGGAGGTTCCTAATTATATTAATGATACAGTATTAAATCAATCCTTAACTTTGATGAGTTTGTAGTGATAGCAACAAATAAATCACTAAATAACTTCTAATGTTTAGTACTAGATGATGTAGGAGCATGAAACCAAAATAATAAAAGAAAAATTAAAAGTTAAGTAATAAAATTACTTTAAAATATAGACAAGAATGATAATTAACAAAAAAGAAAGAAAAAGTGATATTATAAAAATAGAGTTAAATAAATATGAAAACTCCCATTATGCACCAGAACGGATTTCTGCTGCCAGTTGAAACAGAAAACAAATTTTCTCACTCTTCACATTCAACAGTCAAATGAAGCAGATGTCTGGAGAAAGCACTCTGACAGATCATGTGCATCTGACCAGATAAACATAAACTTTTTATCTCTGTATATGTACTTTGAAATATACAAACATTTCTCTGCAATGAATGCTAAATCATTTGATCATTTTTGTTTATGCTTATTGTGTTGTATCTTGTATATGATTTGTTTGGAATTTACATACTTCTGTTGTGGGACTGATAATGTCTTTTTAACCACCAAGCAAAATTATATATATATATATATATATATATATATATATATATATATATATATATATATAATGAAGTACATTCAAACAAGGCTGACGCATCACAGAATAACCCACAAGTTATTGTCCTTCTAACATTGAGGATTGTAAACAAGATAGACTGATTTGAGGTTTTAGGGAAAAATGACTGACAGTTATTGAATATATTTGAAATTTCTTTGAAGCTTTTTCATTGGTGTAGTTCAATAAAATAAATTTTATGATTGGATGTTGAGATATGTGTGTGTGTACGTGTCTGTGAGAAGCCTACAAACTTATAAAGATATTTGATCATATTATATTTTTAACTAAAGTTCACCCAAAACAAGACTAAAGAGCTACTTATAGTAGTGGGTTACTAAACGACATGGAAGGAAGTGAAGATTATTAGGTCAGATAGTGATTAACCCTTGATTTGAAGAGGTTAAGATTGAAGAGTTCAGAAAGCATACGCATTGGAGTGTGTTCCACAAAGTAGCAGTTCTTGAGAAAAAGCCGTCTGAATGGAAATTCTTCTTTACAATTGGAATACAAAGGAAATGTAGCAGATTCGACTCTGTGGATGTACCAATGTGAGTCATAGTTATAAAGGTCTTAACTTGTGAAACTCAACAGTTGAATTCATCTGAAAATTTGCCATGGAAATAGTGATAGGCCTGTAATGATGTTGTGTCTGTAGAAAGGAGGCTGTAAAGTGGAAAATACGTCATCCCCTACAAAAGGGCTGGTGCAAGGATCTCACGGGCCTCTACCAAATGATACAGGGCCCCTCACTCTACTACATCTCAATTTTCATAAGGTGGTATTCATATAAAATACAAATTTTATTGTAACCTAATTATGCACAATAATGAATTATATGCAATATAGGTGAACAATTCAACTAAAAAACTGAAAATAAATATAATGTATCTAAATACAAGTTAGAGACATGTCATAATAGATCATTCCATCTTAAATAAATCAGCAATGTTTTGTGGCAATTTTTAACATCAACTTGAGATGTTAAAAAGTTGAATAATTTACTATATTCAACATTATGGATAAAAAAATAGTGAATTTTACATAGTGCTTTTTGAGACTTAGAGGGAACAAAACAAATTCACAGATTTGGACAAAAAAAAGAAAAAAAAAACCCAGAATATCAAAATCTGTGAAAATTTTTCATCCTTTAATAGTTGTGCTTAGTGTAATTTGTAATGTATATAAATGTAGGTAGAAAAAAAGCAAATATTAATAAAATGACGAGGATCATAATGCATTGCCTGGGGCCCCCAATCAAGTTTACCTCCTCTCCTGATAGGTGGCTTTGTGGGTAGTACACACCAGCCATGACTGTATAAATGAAAACAGTATTATACAAGAATCATAAACTGTAATAATAAAAATTAAATCCTGTCCTTGTTTGAGACTTGAAAATTATAGTAAGTCCACTAATATGATAAAAAACAGGCTCTGTAGGTCACATTAGTTGCAAGAAAACATTTGGTGGCCATAGCTCTAACTATGTTTGAATTATGTGATGACAAACCAAAAGGACATTTGGGGAAATATTGTAAGATTTAAAATGATTTTATTAAAATTTCTTTAAGAGATATTGAAAGATTGTTTGAAAACTGACCCAACAAATTTGCTAATTTCATAAAGAGTTTGAAGCTGTTTACATTTGTATTTTCATATATTAAAAATGTTCCATCAATAAAATTTTAATTCATTCTTACTCATAAACAGTTTACTATGTAGAGACCCAGCCCGAAGCCTGTTCACTGAACACGTCGCTTCTGGCCACTAAATCAAACATAAACAGACAGTGACTAAACATACATCTTTCTGCCAGTGGTTCCAGTTTGTTTCATGCACTCTAAAATCTGTCTATTTTTCAACCTAGTGGTTTGTGGTGTCCCTTGTGAAGGGGTTATTAACTCCCTTCAGGGCGTGTGGTAGCTTGTCTCTCATGTGATCCTCAAGGCAGGTTCTTTAATGTTTAAGCTAGGCAGGAAATCTCTTCATTCACGAATGACCACATCAAAGATTCTAACAATAATTTATTAACAGGGAATATTACACAAACGTGTTCCTTGCAATTTTATATAGCAAAATAGCGATTTGAGAATTTCTGAGGTGTTTGTTTTCTAAATCGCTTCAATTCTCCTTGTTCTGGCTTCTATCAAACCTGTAGTTGTAAACGCTGTCCCAGTGCCACAGTGTGTTTTTGCAACAGTAACATTCCTTTTTGTCTGTGTGTTCATTCTATCCACAGAATGCGTGTATGCTTCTACCTTCCAGGAGCAGGGAATTCAAGCATGTCATTCAAGTTCTTCCCAGTGACTCCCAAAGGTAAATGTTTTACCAGTTGATATAAGTGACTCTCCTGGACAACCCTTTTCTCATTTTTGATATTGATGTATGTAAAAACTTCCACTTTCATCTGGATTATCACATTGTCTATTGTCCAGGAAAAAACACATGGCTCGAACAAAACAACATTTCTCCAACTTTTAATGAGCATTACCTTATGACTTTAGCATTGTAGTATTAAGAATTTGTCTCTCTAAATCAGATTTTAATTCGAAAACCCAAGTAAATATTTAGCCATATCAGACCACCTTTGAGAAATTCCAAAGTTAATTAGTTTTCACCAAATTTGTTCAGGGTTCAATTCTCTTGGATTCCTCAATAATTGCATTTTATATATCTGATGTAAGTTTAATTTTCTGTTTCTTTTCCCATTTACCTCCTAATTATTTAAGACATCTCTCAGGGAATGATTTATTTAATTTCCAATCACCTCAAATCATCATTTTGCGTTCTCGTGCAACTAGATATTAACCTGTTACAATATATATGTGCCAAGAGTCAATTGGAACTAGTATAACTGTATTTTTTTCAGCCAATATTGAGATGTAATTCATTTCCAGTTAGAATATCAATTCTTGTTGAACCTAACATATTAAACAAAAAAGAAAGAGAAGGGGGTAAGAGGAGGAGGAAAATTTCAAGTCTCTTATCCTTCTTCTTACAAGTGCTTTTGAAGACACCAACACAAAAGACAAGACTATTGCTCAAAGTGAAATTTGTAAAGAAAAAATTACTTATTAAAATGACAAAAATTTTTACAATATACAGATTGTACAAAATACAATATAGGCCTTGCAGAAAATTTCCCTTGTGCACTTTAAGCTATCAAGGCAGATTAACAGTTTTTTTCCTTAATGACAAAGGAATTTTAACAACTTTCTTTTAGAGCAACAGTTCATATAAATCAATTTCTTAGCAACAAAAAAAATTTACTTTCTTTTCAAGTTCACAATTCAAAATGTCGAAGTCAAGAGAAGCTGGTTGTCTGGATCCTTCAAACAAAATATTCAGATGTTTGGAATAGGGATTCTTAAATATGGGATAAAATACCACGGGTTTAGAAAAGACATTAAAATGAGATAAAAATTTATGACTTAGTAAAAGACATTCTTTGTAAAGAGAATTTTTTTTAGATTTTTAAGTGTTCTTTCTTTTCTTTATTCTTCTTCAGCAACTGAAGCAGCAACAGTAGTAGTAGTAGTAGTAAGAGTGGCAACAACAATCATAGTAGTCTTTTTCAACCTAGATAACAATCCTTTACTTCTAAGTTTTGCCTACTTGAGATGGTCAAAATCTAAGTTTGGTCAGTCCCTTTCACTCCAGCAGGTTTTACCTGCCTGAGATGGTCAAAATCTTTCTCCTGGATGACAGGTATTAGATATATTTGAAATTTGTTTGAAGCTTTTTCATTGGTGTAGTTTACTGAAATAAATTTTATGATTGGATGTTGAGATATGAGTGGTCCAATCTTTTCTGACTTTGCAGCCAAAATATTTCCCCTTCTCTATAGCAAAGCAGTAGCTTCAACTGGATCAAAAATTAACTCCTTAGGGGGATGTATACTTTTTATCCTCATTATGAAACTGTGTCCACTTATAAACTTCAATTTGGTGGATATTTGACAAAATCAGAGTTAAACCTCATTTTGTAAATCTTTGCCACAGAACGTTTAAAGGGTCTAGCTTTTTGGTGGTTTCTTTGAAAAAAAAATGTGTTTGTAACATTATACTTTTAAGTTTTTTTTCATGCAATTTAATATTAGCTTTTTTACTAAAAATAATCTTTACACATTCCAACACTATCTTAGTTTTTCATGCAATTTTAATATTTTTTTTATTAAAAATATTTTTTACAATATAGCAGGATAAGGCAGATTTGTATACCATTATCAAAATCATCCACACTTCTCAGTCTACCTATAGGAAGTACTAACAAAAAGATACTGATAACTGATAGTGTTGTATAGTGGTTAGAGGATTTGATTATATGGTTTTTGCAACACAAGTGCCAAATGATGGATGTTTGAACTTTGATGATTCTGGTATTCTTACCAAATTGCACCTCCATAATGTGATTTATAGTAAATTTTTTTTTTTTAAGGCTATTTTACTCTCCAATCAAGTCAGTAAGAAATATACAATTCTGTGTTTGTTTTTGCTATTGTTGACATTTGAAAAAAAGTAAATAAAAGGAAAATATATAGGTACTGTCATAGACTTCCTAAAAAAATAATATCTTCTTTCACCAAATAATAGCCTAAAGCTAATCCATATTAAAAGAAAATTAATTTTAGTATGTAATTAAAGTTTTAGGCATTATTTTTAAATCATTGGCGTGTTCACTTGTCACTTATCAAATCACCATTATAGACAAAATATGTAAACCACACATTTAAAAATCCAACATTTGTCCATGAGATGTGTTTTGAAGTCATTTAATAAATTATTAATTAACTGGATTTTATAAAAGTAATAATGCTTACTTTTTAAGGCATAATGAAAATAATATTTATGCACGGAAATCTGTGAGGTCAGAATATACAGAAACTGTTTCACCCCTGACTTAAAAAGCGAGAAAATAAAAATGAAAAAAATACAGAATACCAACAGGGCAATAATCAATAAATTATTATTTATGTTAAAAAATAAATTATATTTACCTTAACGAATAATTTAAGAATATAATTTTTTTTAGTAAACTTAGTAGAATGAATAATTTTGCTTTTTTAAGTATTTTTTTTTGTTAAATAAATGATACTTTTTTTGAGTTTAATTCGTCGCTTTGAATTTTTATTTTCTTAGTGTTTCACGCTATAAAATATTTAATTTCAACCAATGTTTTTTTTAATTATTCTGGATTTAAGAAAAAATGTATTAATTTAAAATAATGGAATTGCTACTAACAAAAAAATGGGCAAATTTCGTAAAGAAAGTCTAACAGTTATTGATGGAATGTTATTGTTAAAAAAAAAATGTTAATTGATTGAATTCGCTTCGAGTTCTTTTAATTATTCAATGGTAAGTGATGCCTTTTTTAATTTGTCCGTAAAATTATCATAAATGATTAATCCTAATAATGAAGTTTTTAAGAATTTTATTATTATTATTAATTGATAAAAAAAATGCTTTCTTGTATATGATACAAAAATAAATGTAACAGTTGCTAAAAAAGGAATAAAATAAAATTTATTCTTTCAAAAATGGTTGACACTCGAACATGGCATTAAGCTTTATCGAATCTTCAAACACTTGTGACAAATAGCAACGGGGTGAATTTCAAAATCACACTTAAAAAAAAAGAAGAAAAAGCAAAAAAAAAGAAGAAAGAGTAATAAAGTGTAGATTTTTTCTGTCGATTTCCATGAAAGAATGTGTTTTAGATGCAAGGACAAATTCTCAATTCCGGACGAATTTTTATTCGCACTTGAAATCTTTTTTTAGTTTGTTAGTGAAATAAAATAAATGGATTTTTCTTTTTTAGTGTAAAAAAAAAAAAAATTCGCCAACACACTAAAAGTTAAAGTATACACGAGATACTAGAAAATATGGGTTGTAGGTGTGAAACAGACCCCCAACAGTATTTTAACAAATTTCTTTAAAGAAATAACCGATCCAGCATCCAATTCATACATTAATGAAAATTTTGGATGCATCGGATAATGACCTGATCTTTGGCGAAACAGGAGGTAGCGATTTTTGTTTTCATTTCGAAAAAAAAAAAGCAAAACATCTATTTCGTTGGTACCTATAAAAGTTACACTATTAGCAAATATTCATGTAAAATATTCCAACAATTCGTAGTTTTTAAAAATGTGAAATATTCCACTGATTCTGGAGTTTTAAAAAAATATAATTTTCCCAGTTTGTAAAAAGTTGAGACATTAGAAAACTAAACGAAAAGTTCCCGTGTGAAAAACAAGGAAAGACAACTCTTGAGGGTGTCAGTAAAAGTTGCGTTGATGCGTCGTCGAAGAATAGCAGCATTTACGAATAAGCGAACAACTGTTCATTTTAGGAATGGTGGTATAAAGGAATTAATAGATTTTCTTAACCAGGAAACACATTTTCAGTGAAAGGAAGTAATTCTTAAACTTTGTTAACTTTTTTGGTGCTAATTCTTTAATGTAGAAAGATAGTTATTTTTGAAATGATAAAATTTGGAAATATAGGTGTATACTTTTTTCTAAAGTTGAGTTTTTGTTTAGAATATTTTTTTCTTCCGGAGTAAAATTATTTTTATTGTCTGTGTAGAAAAAATAATTCTAAGTTAATATTTGCTATATGAACATTAACTTATCAGAACAGAATAAAAGTTTTCCGTTCGTTTTCCTAATCTCTTTAACCGGAAGTTGAGAATACAATTTTTGAATACAAGCCATTTGGACGCCATTTTGTAAAAGTCGTTTTTTTCCCAGTGGCCATACTTTCACAGGTGAGTTGTTCGAGGGGATTTGGTTTTCAATATTTTTTTCTTTTGCTTAGGAATTTTAAACATGGTTCATATCGCGAACCTTATTTTTTTTTCTATGGAGATGATAATTTTGTTGTTATCCGCATTTTACGATTATGTTAAGACATTTCTAACAGGAGTTATGTACACAACACATCGTTTCTAATTTTTTTTGCTCGTAAGTAATCTTTTTCGCGGTTTTTGTCGTTATCTAAGAAAAAGAAAAGGACAGTAAATCTTTATTCATTTTTTTTTATAGACTGAGCATTAAAAATATCTTGTGTGAATTAATCTTTAAGTTTCTAATAGCTTTGATCTTTTATAGTAGCCGAGAAAAAAATTAAACCACGCACTCCACAAGAAGGCGGATTTTCTTAAAAGCTGGAAAACAATGAAAAATAATTATTTTATGGCAGGATTAATTTTTTATCGGTCGAATTTATCATTAAGTAAATCACATTCTCGTAAAAACAATATATAGAGAAAAAAAGGATTTTTTTTGTTATCCGAATTATTACGTAAGTATTTTTCATTAATTTTTGTTAAACATTTTTTTTCTTATTTTAAACATGAAAAATTAGCAAAGTTAAACGATTTTTAGTTTTTTACTCCTGTAAGATCTAAGAAATCTAAACGTTTTTGTTGAATGTTAAATATTTTTCATCGATGAAACCGGCTATGATAAAAAATAAACTGTTTTCAGAATTTATGAAAAATCTTTTTTTTTTTAAATCTGACTTCTTTTTTCTCTTGAAAGTTTTGTATAATTTCACAATTACAGATGTTAACCTGATTGAAGATTGAACCAAAATATTTTTCCGTTCAAAGGAGTGCGAAAAATACTTAACTTATATAATAAACATTTTTATTTCTCAGAATTATTGTTCATTGTGTAATCATGGTAAAAGCACATCCAAATTGTATTTTTAAATTTTATTACTTGACTCGATCCTGATTTTTGTTGATGGGTAAATGAATAAGCACGGTATTTTTTTTAAAACTCAATGGCAATGCTCTACGAACATAGTAGTTCACTAACAAAACATGCTACGAAATCTCTAAAAACACTTTTCTTTTTATTTAAATCGCGCTTTTTTTTCTTTTTCTTTTTTTGTACATTTTATTAACATAATTGGGCATTTACAAGACAAATTTTCCACGAACCGCACCGTGGACAATAAAACAGTTCAGTTTGAGGACCTTTTTTTCTCCAGTCGTTAAAAATCTGTATGATTTTTGAAGATGTCCCGCACCCAAATAATAGTCGTTTATCTTGACCGTGTTTTTCTCTAAATCATTTCATTTCTGTTTTTTATCCTTACGAACAAATGTTATATTTCAACAATAAGGAGACTAATTTTAATTTTTAAGCAATTTTTCCCCTGAGAATAAAATGTTAAACCCCGCAGACCTGGTACACTTAAAGATTTATTCGCATAAATTTATTTTCATGCTTGGTCTTGGATAATAATGGTTTCAAGTATGTTCCTACTTTCTTTGACGACTAATTATAGAGGTTAATTTTTATTTGAAAGGACATTTTTTAGTATATTTACAAATGATACACAATAAAAGGATTTTTAAAAAATGCTTTATTGAGCAAATCCTTCGTTTTCTCTGAGTGAATGCGTGTGATAAAAAAGAAAGGGTGTTAATAATAATAATGAGATCTCAAACTGGACTGGGATTATCTTTAACGCCGAAATAACACGAAAGGAAAACTAGTTTTGTTCACTTTAACGTCCTAAACAATTTATGCATGTCAAATATTACCTCCCTTATAGTTCTTTTATCCAGCCTCATATTCTACCCCCACCTTTGAAAGTCCCGCATCAGAATAAAAAAAAAAAAAAAAAACATTATTATAATAGCGTCATAATTTAAGTTTCAAACATTTACCAAAAATAAAACTGTGATATACCTTTTAAAAATTAATTTAATCTCGTGTACATTCAAAATAAAATTAAGGCCTGCAGGTTGTCATATTTTTGTCAGGATGTCTTCCCCATGAATAGCATTCTTAAAACTATTTGAGTTTCCAAGGTCTTCTTACCTCTTCGTGTTTCTTAGGAATTAAAATAGTTGCAACATTGACAAAGGGGAAAAATTACTAAATGGTTTAAAACACGATTTTTAATTTATTTTTTTGAGATAGCCTACAACTTCAAATGTTGCACCTTTTGCATAAATATTAATAATGGACAGAAGGAGTATTTACCTACAAAGATTCGCTAAAAAAATAGCATACATGAAAATAAAAATTGACCAAATTCAAAAACAAAAGGTTTATCGTCAAAATCTTTAGGAGGAAAGAAAGACCAAAGGATTTTTTAATTATGAAATTAACAATTAAATACTTTAGAACCTTCGAATTAACAAAGGTGTGTGGTTTTTTTTTTTTTTACTATAAAACTTATTTTGGTGTTTTTTATTGGTTTTTTTTTTTTTTTTTTCATCGTGTAGTATGCTCATTCTTTAGTGAATCTTTGGAAGTACCTAAATTTTTTTTTTACATGTTACCCACGCTCCACTTGTTAGAAAATCATTTTTTTTTTTTTTTTTTAGCGCTTTTTATACTCTTCCTAAAAAATATTAAGAACGAAAAAATGTCTCAAACTTAATAAAAACAGTTCAGCATCAAACAAAATCTTTATCAAGAGGAGAAAAGACCAAAGGTTTTATTTTTTTTTTTTTAGCATTAAATTATATTTTTTTTTAACCTTTTTAGAATCTTCAAAGTTTAATGGATGTCAGTTATCTCCTGTAAATTCCCCTCTCCAACTTCTCCACTGCCTTAATCGGGTATTGAACTCACACTCCTTGGGTCCTGTCACTGGATCTAACTAACGCCTCAAGGACACATGGCACAGTGGATAACCAACGCCTTTATCCATTATGCCATAGTGGATAAAGGCGTTGGTTATCCACTGTGCCATGCCTCCTTGAGGCGTTAGTTAGATCCAGTGACAGGACCCAAAGAGTGTGAGTTCAATACTTTGTTTGTGCTGCTTAATGTTTATCAGTTATAAGCAGAAGTTTGTGGAGAATTCAAATCCTCAATTTCTTTTTGTAAAACAGGACCCACAATTACAGAAAATCTGCATTGAATTGTAAAATAAAAAGTGTAATAAAACTAAGACTTTATTTAGTTAGAAAAGCTTTTAATTGCTTTTATGAATAAGATATATTATGGACATTATTGTCTTAAAATTTTTTTTTTGGTTGAATTTTTACAAGAATTATTTTAATCAGAATTATAAAGTTAAAAATTCTGTATTAATGTGTGCCAGTTAGGTGGTGTTAAGTAAAAACTGTATTTACTAATTATAAATTTAAAAAAAAAGTTATTACAATTCAGTAACCATCAGTATTTAAAAAAGAATTTTGAATTTATTTTTGTGTTTAAATGTGCTGATTTTAGTAAACAATATTATCAGAAAATAAAAGCCAAAGTACCTAAAATTTAATAAAACATTAGATTACTTAGAATATTTTGCTAAATTTTTAAGATTACTGGGTAGGTAAAAATTATATAAAGGCATTCACTTTATATTTAAGTAATTTTTATAGATATGTTTTTAGAAAAAAATTAAATTTCCAACTTGCCAATAGAGCTGTCAGCACCTATAAAAAATATTTTAAACTAAATGTTTAAAATCAAATTAGTTAAACTTTAAATCAGCTAATATTCCTCAAATAAAGTTTCAGAAAAGCATATTTTACTTTTCTCTCTTTTTTTTTTTTTAATAAACAGAATTACGTTGTGCTGAGAGAATGTTAAATATAGTTAAAATTGTCCCTTTTTAGAAACGAAAAAAGGGAAACTCATTCAAATTAATGTAAGTTCAGTTTGAAATAGAGCAAAGTATTTTGATATTGGAAATATTAAATTTAATCTATTAGCTTGGAATTAAAACTGGAACATTTTCATTTTAAACCTTAGGTATTGCTTTTTTTCTTTTTTTTTATAAAGGTACCTACATAAGAGGTAACTAAACAACAGTCTTGTTCATTTTTGTCAGCAGGAAATACTATTGGTTCTTTTTTAAGCTATATAATTGGCAGTAAACTTCAGTTGTTTTTTATTCATGAATGTAGAATAAATGCGCAGATTTTCTTTTTGTATCAACTGCCTAAATCATTTTGTTAGTTTAAATTATCTTTAAACATTAAAAAAGAAATGTTAATTTTTCATTGCCATTTTTTAAAAAAACTCGATCATGTGGCAGGTCTCATTGTTTGTTCAGCCCCCCCCCCTCCAAGTTTTACCCTGAAGGGAATTATAAATTTTGTACTTCAGTTTTGTGAGAATATTAAGTATGTCAATAACCTAATGTCACTTAAGTAATCGGATATGAAAATCTTATTTACATGAATTAACCTCAAATGAATTAAAGTATACTAAATTGTTAAAAAGAAAATGTGACCATTTCAAAATCATGTCCTTTTTTGTTACTAATTGGGAAAAAACCCAAAAAACATTGATTTAAATAGAGGTTTGTGTTTATAAGCTTGATTAAAAATTCAAGAAGTTTAGGCTGATTTTATATTTCCTCAAAATTCAAAGAAAATCAGTACAAATATATTCTAGTAATGTTTGTCTCCCCCAGATCATGCCAGAGTAGGCTTTGCATTCAATTTCACACTAGATGAGGGTCAAGTGTAGAGTTAACCTGAGGCTAGTTCTAGCTGCTGAATGCAAAATCACGTGACCTCACAGCTGCTTGTTGGTTTGCAAATATGGGAACAAGCTACATAACAGAAAATATATATATAAACAACCCCAGGGAAGAGTTGTTGTCTCTCGGGCATCACAGACAAGAATGTAAGGTCCGCACATTGCAATGCAGGACTCCACAAGGCTGCACCACACACTGGCTGAGAGTAATTGGCAAAGTATTGGAGTGAAATAAAGTGTGATGTTAAATGTGAAAGATTAACATTTCATATTGTTCATTAGTCTGGTACCATATCTTTTAGTCAGCACCTCCACTTCATTATAACACTATCAACTATAAAATTCTTATAAGCCCATTTACAGTTCTATTACTGGTTAATTAGTACTTGTAATAACACTTAAGTATTTTAGTTCACACTGCCATTTATACTCACTTGCTGAATGTTTGGAACATTTTTCCCTAATCAGATTTCACTATTCCTTCAATTGGGTTGGTGAGGGTTACCTTGTTCTCTGAAAATTGCTAATTGCTAATAAACTGAAATAGTGATTGAATGGAAATATTTCTTTTTCATGTTGGTTTCTATTTGTATAAGATGTCATATAATCATACAAAATGGACATTATTGATTTTTAAGTCATTAAAATGCGAATAAAACGATTTTAATGTTTGGTTTTGTGCATTATGCTGTGAATTTTGATTTAAGATTCAATGCACATTATGCAGATTTTGTACAAGTTTAGCTTAAGACTGGAAAAAAAACAAAGTCAAGATCTTACAAAGTTAAATGCACTTGAATAATCAAGCTGTTACAAATAAATTATAAATTCACTAAACTTTACCACTTCAGCATGATTTTTTTATATGAGAGTATGAAAACACCTATGATTTTAGTAGTACAAAAGTTTATTTAGAGTACTCTATAAAATTTGAGCTTTTGATAGCTTTAAAAATGGTGTTTTGAAAAATGTTTAAATGACTTCTGAAAAGGAAAAAGTATTGAAATTTGGTTGTTTTATTAAAATGATGATTACAAACAAAAGAAATGATATGAGCTATATATGTAGATAAGGACAGATTTACTTATTCAACCATTGTTTTTTTGTAAGGTATATGACTAATTGTGTGTGTGTGTGTGTGTGTATATATATATATATGAGATTGAATTTTACTGGCAGAAATGCAAATGATTATAATAGGTTGGTTTAATCTACTATTGACATTACATTCTACTTTAATGTCTCTTCACTGTCCATAAAAGAATGTCAGTAATTATGGGATTTGGCACTTACAGTTTGCACTCTATTCATTTGGATACATACAATGGAAAATAAAAACTTATTAAATGTACTTGTGAAAGAAATAGACAATAGTATGGCTAAAATAATCTCTCTTATGAAAGTGGTATTAGATATTTCTTTTTATATATAAATATGATCAACCAATTTTATTTTTCATCAAAGTATGAAACAGCCTTGACTTCATGGTTACTGCTGAATATTATACAAGTCACATCAGTAAAATAAATTGCAACTTGGTAATTTAATCATTTGTAAATTTTTTTTTTCTTACATAGAAATGAGTTGATAATAGTTTGATAGGGTCTTGAGATATGAGAAAGATTGCGTGTGCATGAAACTCTTGTCCTGACTAGAGCCATCCTTTCATAAGATTTAACATTGGAACATTGGTAAGCGATTTTTACTCTGTCCAGGCAATCTAGTCTTTGAGCATTTTACTGAGTAGGTAAGTTTGCTTTCAGGCCTCTCTCTCTCTCTCTTTTTTTTTTTTGTTATCTTTATTTGAGACTGTATCTGGATAAGCGGCTTAGGTTTTGGCAAGCTGTCTGTTGCCTCCACCAACAGTTTTTCTTATATATATTTTAAAGTATTGATGCTAATATAAATCAAAACTACTTGGAAAACAATTGTAAAACCCATCTTTTATTAACTGTGTCTTTTAATGATAATAGAAACTGCTCAGTATTAGATGATATATATATAAATTTCAAAAGTAGGGAGTATTGAATCTCTGTTTATGTTTGATTTTCTCATTCTTTAAGCAAATGAAATAATAATGTATTAAATTTTTTTTATTTTGTATCAGTGTACCTTAAAATTAATTGGATACGGTTAATATTTATTCTATAAGATATTTGCCAGTCTCTGATTCAGAAGAAGGTCCTTATATAAGTAGTGAATGGAAGATTTAGCTAACTTGATTAGAATCGTATACTTGTTTAATTCACTGAATTTTCTACTCTTACATTTAGTTTAATTATTCAGCTCAAATACATTCTTAATAAAATAAATCTTAGTATGAAAAAGGGCACTTTTAAGAAGAATATTAAAGATGATATGCTTCTCAAATTCTGTAATATCTTGCTGTCCCATCCAAATATAAAATTGGCTTATTGGCAATGAATTTACGTAAGCCCATGATGACTGATACTAGTTTCAATTAGTCTCCCTGTTCTGCTGCTACTTTGCCAGGGTCTAAAATGGCCGAGTTTTACTATTTCTGTCCATTCTATAAGTGATGCATTTATGTGCTTTTCATACTAATTTATTTGGGCTAGCAATTTATAGAAACTTGGAAAGAAAAAATTGAATATTCATTCATTCCATTGTTTTGCATGAATGTTCAAATAACAAGGCTTGTAATTATTTTCCAATGAATATAATCAGCCTTGCTCAGTATGAAGCTTATAAGAATTTAAGATAGGTTTTGTTATATATATATATATATATATATATATATATATATATATATATATATATATATATATATATATATATATATATATATATATATATATATATATAAATAAGGCACTACCACGAGATCGCTAAAAAAAAGAGCATAGCTCGATGAAAAAGACACCAAACTTGCTGAAAACAAAATTTTATCATCTAATTGTTTGTTACTATTAAGAGGAAAGAACACTGTAACTTTTAATTATTTTTCAAAATTTTTCTGCGTTTATTAGAATATTCTAACATTCGATTGAAAAAAACCTTGTTTCTCGTGATCACCAGAACTAGTAAATAATATGGCGAGTTTTTTTTTTTTTTTTTTTTCCCCTCTTATGGCACACATTAATTTTGAAAATGTTGCAAAAATAGAAAACTGTCAGATTTTAATGAAACTTTCAGAAACGATGGAAATTATTATGTTTTTTTTAAAGTCATTATAAAAATATATTTTA
Organism: Acanthosepion esculentum; assembly: GCA_964036315.1. Classification (NCBI taxonomy): domain Eukaryota; kingdom Metazoa; phylum Mollusca; class Cephalopoda; order Sepiida; family Sepiidae; genus Acanthosepion; species Acanthosepion esculentum. Next base: position 23,205,516 of record OZ038496.1, read on the forward strand.
TATATATATATATTCCCCCCCCCCATAAAAAAATTAATGAAAACTCTAAAGATTCAATGTCAAAGCACGCAAGTGTATATATTCGTTAAAACACAAGCCTTTGAGGGAAGTAAATCATTTTTTTTAATTTTTTTTTTATCTGCCTTCGTAAACCTAAAATCAGCTCTGAATTGTAACATACAAAACTCAATAAAACAAAGATACTATTTAATTTTAAATGCTTTTAGTTGTTTTTATTTGTTTTTATCAATATGCATAATATTGTCTGAAGGCAAAAATTTTTCAATGAAAAATGAGTTTTTAAAAGAATTGTTTAAAAAAATATTTTATTTTTACATAAAGTTGTTAAATATTGTAAAATTAGTAGAATGGTTCAATCCTTTATTTAATTGGTTATTTAAGTACATGTATCTGTACAGATTATAAAAAGCACAAAGTTTTTTACAAAAAACGAACCACCAATAAGAATAATCTTTCTGTTCCTTGCCCTATCTGTCATCAAAATCGCTATATATCAAAGGTACGGAGACACGGAAGAAACATGATACAATAAAAACATCACGTGACTTGATTTTATATAAAAATGTTGTACGGCACTTAACGGCCTTTACATTTTTACATTTACAATTGGCGAAACACGTGTGGAGAAGTTTTACTTTAAAAAAAAAAAATCATGAACGTCTGATAACGATTGCATTGAATTTCTAAACCCCTGTTCTTATTTGGCTATGAAAAATAAAATAAAAAGGGTATGTGATTTTGTAGAAAAAATGTCTAGCATTCCTGAATAGTTTCTGGAAGTTTTATTAAAATTTGACAATTATTTCTATTTTTGCAAGATTTTCAAAATTAATGTGTGTCATAAGAAAAAAAATGCACTACAAATTTGCCATGTTATTTACTAGAGTTCCAGTGATGACGAGAAACAAGATTTTTCAATCAAAAGTTAAAACGTTCTAATAAAGACAGAAAAATTTTAAAAATAATTAAAAATTATTTTGTTCTTTCTTCTTAATAGTAACAAACATTTTGGTGATAAAATTCTGCTTTCGTCAAGTTTAAGGCTGTTTTTTCATGCTATGCCAACTTAAAATAACGAGGTAAATAAGTTGTTAACGTAAAGGTAAACTGTCACTTATGACCTTCCATACTATAAATTTTCTCGCGTAACATAACGCGCATGTCACTCGTCAATCAACACCGCAGTTCAGACCGGCTTTCTCCCAATTGAAAGAACATTTTTTCAGTGCAGAAAGTAAGCAATCTTTGTTTCAAAGTATATTAAATAAACTTTATAATTTCTAATTTTCTTAAAATTATTAAAAAAAAATTTTAATTGATTTTTTAAATGAATTTTAAACGGCGGCATTCACTTTTGTAAACAAAAGTTTAAAAAAACAGCTGATGATTGATTTCTGTTAATTTTTCTGATTCAAAAATATTCAAGATTTTTAATGAAGATTTTGGACGTGCTAGAAATTATTAAAAAATGTAAAAAAAATATTCAAAAAATACTTCGATCTTTCCTCTTTATAATAACATTAACATTTAAACGATAAAAATTATTTTCATCAAGTTTAAGGCCTTTTCTATTCATGGTATGCTATTTTTTTTATCGATGTCATGAAAATGCCAGAGAGAGATATAGAGATATATATATATATATATATATATATATATATATATATATACACACACACACACACTTCAGTTCAAAAATTTGAGGCCACCCCTGGTAATTTTTTTAAATTGTCCCAAAAAGTAGTTGTTTTGTACTTTAAGAGAACTATTATACATGGTTAAAAAAAAAGTGAGACTTTTTTTTTATAGAAATCTTATGACAAAAAGTTAAAAAAGCATTTTATGATTTAAATTTGTTCTTGTCAAAATATCCTTTAGCCCTGATTACTGCAGCACAAATTTTTGGCATTTGTTGCAAATAAGTATAAGTTTGATAATTGATTCCATTCTTTTTTCGATAACTCTGAGCTTTTTCATTTTTGAACTGTTTGTATGTATGTATATATATATATATATATATATAATCTTCTTTGCTCTGTTCTTACATTGAGCTATCTTTGGATTTATATCCTCTTTGGAATTATCCATGTGGATTTTTTATATATATATATTATAAATTAATAGATTTAAAATATGGTTTTAAATCTATTAATTTATAATATTAATGCTCTGTAAATTTAAATTTACATAGAGCACTATTGTGTAAAAATAAAAATATCTATAAGAACACCGGATTTTATATCTTACTGTTCTTTCCTTTTTATTTATATATATATATATATATATATATATATATATATATATATATATATATATAAATTTCGAGAATTTTTCTAATGTTTTAAAGTTTGTCAAAAGCTAATGAAACTTTCAAAGGAATGTGCATTTTCTGAACCCCTATTTGGTTTGTACATGGTTAACCATTGATCCATAACTCTTCAAAAAAGGAGTGCCAAGGAAACAGTAAAATTTCTGTGCCTACTCCCTTGTATGCATGTGGGGTGAAGCTTCACTTTAAACTCAACCTTGTGTCAAAACTAGGGTGGCACAGATTAATCTGTTGGTTATTGGCCATTTCAGCATTTACTGATTAATCAGTAATGAGTTTGTTTTTCCTTTTTCTATCTCTCTCTCTCCTATTTCTTCTGCCAATTAATTGGATTTCAGAAGTGGTCATCCTTGTTTACTACATCAGTGTAATTTCACTGGTTGAGATTCATCAGTTACCTTGGGCATAAAATAAATTTAAACCTTTTTGAGTGTCTCTACCACACACACACACACACACACACACTTTATTATCAATTACCGATTATCAACCAATTAACTAGGTCAACCATAGTCAAAATTTACTGTGTTAAAAGTGGAGAATAATTATGAATAGTGCAAGTAAGTAAAGTTATTGTATTTTAAGTATCTCAAGGCCTGTGAAAGATGGTAAATAATAATAATCATCTCTAAGCATAGGCATTTGGTAGATAGACATGGAAATAAGAATATAAGTTATATATATCCCCAAAGAAAAAACAATAATTAAGTTTTTAAAATGAAAAATGCTTAAAGCTTTTATTTTAGTTTTAATTTAAAATTAATAGATTAAATTTCATATTTTAAATACATGTATTTCAAAACATATTGATTGGAATTAATTTTTTTGTTTTAATTGCTAAAAAATTTTTTTTTTAAACCCATACTTACAATACTCTTAGTAAAATGTAATTCTCTTTATTAAAATATCTTTAAAAAAATAATATGCTCTTCTGAAACTTTGAGGCCGATTAGCTGATTTAAAGTTTAATCAATCTGATTTGAAACATTACTTTTAGTTTAATGCAGAAATGCATTTTTAACACAGATGGGTGTTTTTATGAGGTGTTGACAGCTCTATTGACAGACTGATGTTTGTGAAATTTAACTAATTTTTTTCTATGGAGGGAATATTTATGAAAATATTCTAATGTTTTACTAAATTTTAGGTACTTTGGTTTTAAATTTACTATATTGTTCTTATTTTCTGATAATGTTGTATATGGATGTTGGAGTTTACAAAAATCAGCATATTCACATATACACATTCCCAATTCTTTTTTAAAATAATAGTGGTTACCGAATGGTAGTAAGCTTTTCCATTTATGATTTGTAAAAATAGTTTTTACTTAATAGCAATACCACCTAACTGATACAAATTAGTACAGAATTTGAAGATTTAAAACTTTAGGGGAAAAAAATGATTTAAATTCTCCAAGGACTTCTGCTCATAACTAATATAAACATTAATCCTTATAAAAATGAATTTCTCAATTTCATAAAATTGGGAGGTAATAGATATTTAAAAAAAGAAAAAATGTTCCTAAAATAATTGATTTGTGTCTAAGTTCAGAAAATTTAATTAAAATCTAGCAATTTGATTTATGCAAGAATTTCCAATTCAGTGTTAAAATTCTACAAAAAGAGACTAAAATTTCTTATACTAATTTATGGTCACCTGTTGATGCACAAAAATAAACTTTTGCTAGAATTTTGAAGGTTCTAAAAAGGATTAAAAAAAATATAATTTAATAATCAAAAACCCTTTGGTTTTTCCTCTTAAAGATTTTGTTTTTATTAAGTTTGGGCCTTTTTTTTTTTTTATCATGTACACTCATTTTTGGGGTATTTTTTTCTTTTCTTTTCATCATGTATGTTCATTCTTAGCGTGTCTTGGCAGGCATATATATATATATATATAATATGCAAATAAATTAGAAAAAATGAATGACTATTTAGTTAATTTTCATTGCAATCACTATTGTTGGTGGTGTTATACTTTTTGAGCCAGGAAGAAAATACAGTATTTGTTCTCTTCCTAATTAAGCTATGAAGGTTACCTGTTCCTTGGGGTTTCACTTCTGTGACAGCACCCCCACCCCCCAATGCAGTAGATTGAGGCCTTTGGTGGATACCAACACCAGTATGACAGGTTGTGGGGACTGGGTATCCCATATTAATCTGATTTTTTGTTGCATCCTATTTACATAGGGTGGATGGTAAATAGTGATATTTTTTAAATATGTAATTTCTCTCTACTCCACAAGTTTTTATTTATAAGAATGAATTCTACTGTTATAGGTATCTTTTTTAACAAATGTCTTATTTCAATATTACAAAGTGTCATAAAAATGTTGATACACAAACATGCTTTGAAAATAGGTTTATTAATTAATGTTCAGTTACTTTACTCTTGATATGACTTGTTGAAGACCATACCATAAGAGGACAAATACCCGAAAGTTTAATTACTCCTACCTCTGAGCCTGATATACAAGTATAATGGTTTAAAATTGATTTATCTTTTTATATATTTGTGAAAAATGAGTGAATTCCTTGAAAAATGATTGCTTACTATAGATATCAGTTTGCATTAAAAAAGCATTGAAGCTAAAGTTTAAATTTTACATAATTCAACCCATTATTTTTCTTTCATTGGATAATACAACCTTCCTCTTTGGTAAACCATTAACATATAGAACTAGTTTTTATGTCTATAATTTTTACTGTGGATTGATATCCTGTTGTGACCTGATAACATAAGAAACCTGTGTGGTTCATGTATTTGTGACCACTACATTAAAAAAAAATCATCTGCTTTTATAATTTGTATTTTTTTTTTCATATGCTGCTAATCCCCCTCCATTCACCACAGTAGTTATTAATGTCTTCTGTAATCAATAAGTCCTCATTACAAAGACCATATGCTGAGTTTTTATTTTTTTTGTTCAAATATCCAGATTTCTACTTACATTCTTTGAAAAGTGGACCACCATATTTACTGGCCTACAACTCTATATTGCTTTATATGTATTTCCTGCTGTATTAGTATAGAAGTTGTTTTTTCTTTTTGGCTATTGGCTTATTTTGTAGTTTATAAGGCAGGCCCACCAATGCTTCATGCTTAGGTTTACTGGCTTTGTATATCTTTTTTAGATATTAAAAAAATTCTATTCATGTGCTTGTTTATTTATCTCTTCTTTTTAAAATAAACTTTTGGATAGAATAAAGAAAATAGCTGCTGTTTGTCAATATCCAAATCTGAAGCAATTGGTGAAATTGTTAGCATAAAATGGAAGAATAGGATTATTGCAAAATAAAGAATTCTTTTATGTTGTATGTTAATTTTCTACTCAACTCCCTTATCAGTTTCTGTTAAAGGCATGTCATACAATAGTTGCTGAGATACAGTGTGAACCAGCAGATGCTGTTCATTTATTTTGCATTATTAAATCAATTATATATATCACAGCTGTTTAAGGTTTCCTATAACCCCACTGAACTTAAATAAAGTCAATTCAGGTTTGCTATGGTAAAAAGTTTCTATCCCAAGTAAAAATCATCACAAAAATGGCAAAAGTCATTTTGTCACAGCTTATTTTCTCTGAAAAAATGGATTTTCATACTTTTATAGGGGTAAAATATTGAAAAATGACTGTTTTACCATCATCTAAACAAATATCAAGGAAACTTGATCTGAAACTAGGTATTTTCTGAAAGCAAAGGATATATTCTTTCATTTAAAAGTAAAATTGCCTGGTGTAAATGACTCAAGTTTTTTTCCATTTTGTAAAATGTGAAAAAATAGTGAAAATTTTGCATTTTTTTCTAGTTCTAAACAAAAATTTACCCCATTAATGGGAAATTAACCCTTTTTTTTTTCTTTTTTTTTTTTTTAATCAGAAAGCCTAAATCATAATCAAACTATTTCAGGCATAAAATTGAGTTTTGAAGGAAATCAACATTCCTGGGGGGGGTCAAAAGTCCATTGGTAATTTTCAATTATGACTACCAGGGGTTAAAAAAAATTGACACCCTCCCACGGGGAATCTTTAGTAAAAGGCGAAAGATTTATCTGCAATTCCTGACCACCCGAAATCAAAAGTAAAATTAAGTCAAATTGACTTTGACATGTCTGGGTCAAAGGTCAGCCAGCAATAAACATTTAGAACAAGTTGCGGTCAGCTTGTAATAAAACCTACCACTCCCAGATAAGAGCAAAGAGTGAAAAAAGGGTCAACATTGGTAGGGCTTGATATAAGGTTTTTTTTTTTTTTTTTTTTTTTTCCCAAACCTATGTTTGAACAATGGCTTGATGTGTTTTGTTTTTAACACCCTGTGATCCGGGTGATAACAACAACACTTAGCAGATGACATTGTTTTTTTTTTCGCCGCATGTCTTTCATATTTCCAATCGCTGGGTCCTATTCCTTTTATTCAATGATGTTCATGCCATATTAAGGAGAAAGGGATGAAGTTTTAATGATATTATTTTGAAGTGAAAATA
>OZ038496.1:23229616-23254616 GCA_964036315.1 Acanthosepion esculentum
TTACCAAAAATCTGCTGAATCATAAAATAAAAAAATGCAATAAAGCAATGGCATTATTTTATTAGAAAATCTTTTAATTGCTTTTATAAATAAGATATATTAAGGACACTATTGTCTTTAAGAAAAAAGTTTTTTCTGATGAATAATGAATTTTTTACAAGAATTTTCATTTAAAAAAAATATTTTAATTATTGAGTTTTAACTCTTAAGATATTAAATAAAAACTATTTACTAATCATAAATGGAAAAGCTTAGTACAAATCATGAAAAAAATTTTTTAAAGGGTTTTGAATTTTGTGTGTGAGTGAGTGAGTGAGAGTGTGTGTGTGTTTTTGTTTGTTTGTGTTTGTTTGTTTGTTTAGATAGGGGTACCCATACATGACATTAACAAAAAATAAGAGCAATGACTACAGTAAATTTAAAGCCAGAAAGTATCTAAAATTCAATAAAACATTTGATTACACAATATTTTCTTAAATTTTTAAGATTACTGAGAACTTAAAATTTTATATATAAAAGGCACTCGTTATATTCAATTATTACGGCTAAAGCCTCCATAGAATAATAGATACATCAAGCTATCAAAAATCTCAAAAGCTTAAATAGCTACTGCTGTGCTAAAAAATGCATTTCTACCATATTTTAAACACAAAGTAAATAATATTTGTTTCAAATCAGATTAATTATACTTCAGCTAATTTTCCTCAATGTTTCTGAAAAGTATATTTTATTTTTGGAAGATTCTTTTTAATGAAGAGAACTACATTACGATGAAAGATGGCTAAAAAGGTAATTAGCTATTTTAGCAAAAAAAAAAACCCTCCTTCCAGTCAATTTAAATTACTTTTTGAAATGCAGCAAATATTTATGTTAGTAGCTGAATTAGCAACCCGGTTATGACCACTCAAATTTCAACAAATTTTTCAACTTGTGTAGCAGAACCCATTTTTAATTACATGTAACTGAAAGTGTAGGCTTCAAACAAGTGAAAAATTAGAAATGTTATATAGTCTTGAAGTAGAAGAAAGATAATACTAATAGAATCAATAACTATTAGATCAGTCCAGCCTAAACATTGGAGAAAGTGGCATTCTCGAAAACGGATTTAAAAAAAAAAAAAAATTACACCTTGTAAAAACAATCTGAAACCAGTAGGGTAAAACCAGGTTAAAAATAAATAGTGCTGGACTTGCCACAAAAATGCATCCATGCCTGAAACTTTGAAAAGTTACTAAGTTTTGGATGATGAATTCAACAAAACAGTTATTTTTTTTTATGTAATTTTAATACCTTTTGACAAATATATTTAATTTTGGAAGAGTTTGTGAAATTAAACAATTTTTGACTTTTCAAAAAAGGACAGTAATGACTACAAAACTTAAAATTTGTTTAATAAAAGGAATCATTGGTCAGTCTTTCAAAGAAATGCTCATTGTAAATGCATTTCTTTTCAAACTTAAAAAGAAATGAAGAAAAATAAATTTATTGGAACTGATGAAAAAAAGCCTTTGATGGAAGTTTGAATAGTTGTCCTGTACTTCTCAATGGTGTTTTTAAGTCTGAATTTGTTTTTAATTCTATTCTATGGCCAATATTCCTGGAACACTTCATATTGAAATTAGCATTACATCAAAGTCACATCTAAAGACATGTTGACTCCACTTGAGCAATATCATCTGACAAAGGCCATCAGAAACAATCATTTCTGCACTTGATTGGGACTAGAAACTTGATTATTGTACTGTATGTACATGTAATACAAAAGAGTCTAAGCATACTGCAACCTATTGGTACTTGTAACTGAAAGTCATCTGAGGTGGTTCTTTTTCATCACAACTGCTAGAGTTGTTCGAATACACAGATTCACTGGGCATCTTCCTTGTTGCTTTAGATGTAGAGATGCAGTGACTAATTTTTCCTGTTAAGTAGTTGCAGAGATCATCTTCCAGAAGAGCTTTACTTCCAGTGGTGTTGATCTTAACACTATAGAGAGCCTTCAGATAATAAAAGAGAACCTTTCAGTGCTTCCAATCCACTATCTGACACCAGTTAACATTTGCTGAATTTGTTTCATGCATTTTGACTGATCCACATTGGTGTCAGGAAAAAGGTTGAAGAACCAAGCAAAAGCCTGTAAGTAAAAATGTATAATTCTTGTATCACAAAAGGAAGTGGAAAAAGAAACTGACAAACGTATTTCTTAAAGAGAGATTTTGTGAAACAACTTCCTTTTTTCATTGTCCTCTAAACTTTTGAGTGCTCACTCATCTAAGTACTTTCCTCATTTCTTCATAGTCCTTAAAACCATGAAGGCTACAGAGGTTGGACTGAAAAAAATAGAAAAGACCTCACCTTGTTGCTAACTGGGCCAGAAGTCCTTTTGACTTTCTGGGCACATATGTTACCACCAAGTAACACCCCCCCCCCCCCATCACCACCCAAATGCAGAGTTCTATTAAAAGTTACATCACTGTAATGTTTATTCTTTTCATCATTCAGAGTTTATAACTGTATCAGTAACCTTTTTGGATGTTGCAAGGAATTTGGGTCTGCCTTTAGCATGCTTCTCCCACTTACAAAAAAAAACTACCTCTCGGTGTTGAGAAGATTAAATGTAAATTTTATTAAAAACCTTGATAGGAATCTCTGGGGTGGAAAGCAACACAGACCTGCTATGCTTATCTTCCAAAATAGCTACAGAAAAATTAGATTTAAATAGTCTTTTACAAAAGACTAATGTGTTAGCAAAAATTAAAGAACTATAATTTTTTTTTTTTTTTTTTTTAAGAAAATGTAAATTTTTTTAATTTAGCCTCTGAAATAGGACCTAATCCTTAGAATTTGTAAATAAAAGATAGAGAAAAGGAAACTGGTTAGAATTTGAAAATTACATTTCAGTTTTTTCATGAGCCCATAAACACATTGTTTATTTTTTGTAAAATGTATCCAGTTTAGAAAATGTAAAATTTTCAATTTGATTCCCAAAACCTGAGAATTAGAAAAATTATATTAAATCCATGAATGTATAAATGACTATTAAAAGCAAAATGGGATACTTTTTCAAATTTTATTTTAATTTTTTTTACAAACGTCACTGTGCATTATTTAAAGGAGTAAAACGGCCAGAAAATGCATAAAAAACAGCAGCTGAAAATAAAAGTGATTCAAGCTGTTTGGAAAAAATACAATAGATAAATACTTTGTACACTTTTAAAATGCATTAAGGAAAATTATGAAAAAAATTTAAACTCTCATAGAAACTGTAAAATTTCTTACAAAAATCTCTTTTAAATGGAATTCAGATGGTAATGTTTAGTCACTCAGTTAGCAAATCAAATTTTGATATGATAGACCCACTGGTTCTGCATGAAATGGACAATGTAGACCCTTTTTTTTGAGTCCTATGAAGGATATGAAACTAACTGATTATTAAAGATGATTTCCTCATGAATTTAAGCGTCCTACGAGGCTGGCATCCTGTTCCCACCCCTTCACCGTTGATACTGTTAGATGTAGACGTCTCTTCTACTCCAATAGCTTCATGTCTCGCACATCTCGCCTATGGAACTCCCTTCCCTATTACTGTTTCCCTGACAAATACAATCTCCAACGGTTTAAGTGTAGCGTCAATCGTCATCTCCAGTTGCCTTGATCTATCCACTTCCCTTCTCCACTTCCTTTCGCCTTTCATTCCTATCTGCTCTCGCTCTAAATCTCCTGTAACCCCCTTGCCTTGATCGACCCTCCGTCCTTCTCTTTCTCCACATCCCTTCCTTTACCACTCCTATCTGCTCTTCCTCCAACCCTTCTGTAACCCCATGCGTGATAGTGGCCACCAGCCTTGCTTGGGGTGATACGCTTAAAAAAAAAAAAAAAAAAAAAAAAAATATTAGTTGACAAGGAAAAGAGTTGAATTTTTCTGGTATTTCCAACTTAGAACATTTTTTGTGAATGGCAACTCCACAAACCCTATTTTAAGCCCACCAAATTGATAAGTGTCCTTTTTTTTCCTAGAAGATGGAACTACTTTGATATGTGTAGGGACACACAATTCTGAGTGCAACAAGTTTGAAAAACACCACTATGAAATTCTGTTTTGAAAATCTGGTAAAGAAGTGCCCATCATTGAAATGGTTACATACTGTAAAGAGACATTGAATAAAAACTAATCATCACAGTTGAAAAAAGATTAAATTTTGTTTACATACTAATTTTATTAAAATAACTTTGAAAATAATGAAAATTCCACCAGTTGAAATTTTATTATTTTGACCCATTTCCACAGTATAAACTAGTGTGGTTTGGAGATACCTATTTTAAAAATGAATAAATACAAAAATATATTAATTTTTATTAAAATTAAACTTTATTTTTATTTAAACATTTTGGTTAAATCACCAATTAATTTTTGTATGCATTTCAACTGTTTTTATCAAAATATTTTCATTTACAATTACTTGTCTTGTGATTAAATTTTCCATGTTTGCTTATCATTTTTTTAAATTTTCTTTTGTACATATTTTCAATTCAGTTTGTGGTAAATAGAAAACCTAACATAAATGTTGCTTATTAATGGTTCATTCAAGTTTAACCAAAAGTGAACAGAAAAAATATTTTTTTGCTTTTGTTTATTAAAGCAAAACGAATTCCTACAATTAAATCCAAATGTTTCCCACATATAGAGATAATAAAAAAATGTCTAAATTTAAGCCCTTCAACCTTAATTTTTCAAGTGAGATTCATTCACTAGTTAAAAAAAAAGCACTTATGTTTTATTTATTTTTGTTTGCGTGTATGTTACAAGCCTGCAATGTAACTTCTCATAAGTATTACCCTTATTTTATTAATTTTTTTTTTTTTTTTTTTTTTAGCCTAAATTTTAATGATCCTTTCCAGCATTAGTACTTCTTTCAGATCAGAATTTTAATTCATATTGTTTTATGTTTCTTAACCTGGTCAGTACAGTAAATTAAAACGAAGTGTTTATCAACAAGTTCAGTAAGAAAAGATAAACTGATTAAAAGATTCAGTAGCGGGGGATGAGAATGAAATCAAAAAGACTTTACTTTTGATATGTCATTGTTTGCCCAGCTGTTGCAAAAAATAATTGAGGTTTCACAAATAACTTTCCATCTGGAAAAAGAAGACCAACACCAGATTAAAAAAAAAATGATTTTCCTTTTGTATATATTTGGTAAATTGTAAACATTTTGGTGTTTCCAGTCATAAGCAAAAGATGTAGTGGTTTCATCAAGCATATCTGTACCATATAGACATTGTTAATTTAGTTACCTCAATCCCCCAGTAATTTTTGCAGTAGCAGTTTTTTAATTGAAAATGTCCTTCCTATACTTACTTACCACTATTATGTTTACATACATATGTTGAATGTCTTATTTCCATTTGAGCTTTACAAAAGATATACAGATTATTGTAATTAACTATAAGTTAATTGATAGACTTTACATTGTAGATACATTAGTTAAGAGAATATAGCATATCAGATGAAATGGAATTTTGTATCATAGCTTTTATCAATTTGATTTTTAAATACTTTTCTATTTTTTAGGTTTCTCATTTGGAGCCATGGGAGAAAGGTAGTCGAAAGACTGCTGGTCAGACTGGAATGTGTGGTGGAGTAAGTATTTTAATTCACTGTAAAAGTTAATTTAAATCCATTTCTCATCAGATATTAGAGTAGAAATTGTCAGATCATATGAATCATTTTTATACAAAAAGAAAAATCAATGTTTGTGCAATTTTAATTGCTTATATTAATTTTCTTTGATTAATTTTCCTGCCAGTACATGAATTGTATCTATATAGCTAAACATTTTGATATTTTTATTAAAAAATGTTTCTCTTCGGAATATCTTTATATATAAGACAGTATATCCTATGACATTGTCAAGTGTAAGACTAAATAGAATGTGAGGTGAGGTGGGGTGCTAAAAACCTCTCTTGTTGACCTACTTCTCAAAATCTAACACCCTCCCCCTCCAGAACGACTTCTTGGTCAGTACAAGAACTTTTTAGTACTCATTTGTAATTCTGGTATGGATTTGGATTGACATTTCTCATGGAAAAGGTTACTTAGTGAATGTAAATTTTAGTTAGTTCCAAATCAGAAGGCTATAAAATAATTTAATATTGTATTCAAAATAGGTTGTTTTAATTTACATGTTTATACTATTTTACTCTTAAGTTATAGACACAAAAAATCCATTCCTATCATGAAGAAAACATTGAATATAAAAATATTGACCTTATAAACTATTGAGAAAAGAAAGGCTGAGGAATTAAAAGAATGAATGCCAGTAGTTATAATAAATATATATTGTTTGCTTACATTTCAAGAGTTTTAATTGTAAGTTTTTAAGCTTTAATGTTAAAGATAAAATTAAATTTTACACTTTAATATGAATTTTTAAAGAGTGATTTGTCAATAAAAATTAGCAATAAATTTTTAAACAATTTCATATATTAAATTTTTCAGAATTTTTTTATTTATATATATAATAGTTGCAATGATTAATCAGTAATTATTCTCAATAAAGATTGCCCCCCCCCCCCCCATAATGTAAAACTTCAGCATTATTCAAATGTCTAAAATAATTTACGATTCTTAATCCAGGGATGAAATTTGTGATGTAATAAACAAGGATGAAAACTGCTTGATTAGCAAATATTGATATTACCAATTATCAAGTGATTAATCTATGCAATATACACACACATTTTGCATAAGAATTTTCTTTATAATTTGGCTGAAGTGTATTTATGAACACAGCTTTGTATTAAACTTGGTAACAATTTTGCTACATTGCTACATGTGTTATTTATCTTGCTGTATTTTACTTAGTGAGAAAAATGCAAGGTACATATTCACAAAGAAAATGAGTTAAAAAGGTAATTAAAAGCAGAGGGGCACCAAAATTTTGAAAATTTAAAAATACACTGCATATTTATTACATGACTTTTTGAGTAAAATTTTCTGAGAATTTTGTCTGTGGCATTTTCCAATTTTACTTCAATAAGAAGTAAAATCTTTTTAGAACGGCTAATTTTAACTCTTGAAACTATTCAAACATTGTTTATTATAATAGTAAAATCTACATAAATGAAAATAAAACTCTTGAATTTTGTGAGACAGTTTGTATCATTTTCATCTTTTTAATAAGCATTCACATTTTTTCATTCAGTTTCCTTTTGAAAAATGTTTTCCTCTTTGCCAAAATGCCACATATTTCGGAATACATAAACTCATGCTCAATTTTTGTTTTAGGTACGAGGTGTGGGTGCTGGTGGCATTGTTTCTAGTGCATTTTGCTTGCTTTACAAACTATTTACATTGAGGCTAACAAAAAAGCAAGTTATTGGACTGATAACTCATCGGGACTCTCCTTACATCAGAGCTCTTGGCTTCATGTACATCAGGTTAGTATTTATTTCTATTCTTTGTTTATAGTTGCGTTTACTAATCATTTGTATACCAAGTGTCATATTTTACTTGATGCTCAGCTTTGCCTTACTATTTTTAAAATTATTTTTTATATACCATTGAAAAATGTTTGAATTGTAGAAATGACTTAGAACTAACTTGAAATATAATAATAAAAAAAGGATACATTTTAATATTACTGATTTTCATTGTTTTCAATTACAAATTGAACAAAAACAAATTCCTCTGCTAACCAAAATCCAACATGAATTGAATTCTGGAATACAGAAATAGTTAAATCATAAGAATTTATTACATTTGTACATAGTTTTGTTTGTGTATATTAAATGTTTTAGTATTTTTTATACTTAGATTTTGGTCTACTTAATATTGTATTTCCTGCCATATAAGGTATTTTTTTCTCCAGACCCTTGACCAAAAGTCACCTTGCATCTCATACTCTTCTAGTTAGGTTACCAGGATTAGACTAATCTCTAAACATTCATTTAGTGAACTAGTTATAATGACTTCATGTGATATATATATATATATATATATATATATATATATATATATAAGCCTAATTAGGATTGTAAATCAAAATAATGTTAAAATATATAAATATAGATGTAGCACTGGGGAATATAGTAACTTTTGTTTTAACCAGTCTATGAAAATTATATTCAAAGTTTTAAGTTTATACTAAAAATACTCACCCGGCATTTTAGTTTACTTTTGTTACAAGGTTGTCTGGATAAATTTTTAAAATAGAATTTATTTTATATGTATATATTAAGCTTCCTAAATAATCTGTTTAGTCTTCATAAACATGCAGAACTAAAACTAAAATTTGAACAAATATCTGGAAGGGGGGGGGGGTCTCTTCTTGATCAGGCTGAAAACTTGATGACAGTAGGTTTCTTCTATATTTATTTAGAAATATAATACATTTCTTTTGTAAGTACTTTTGCAGCTTAATTGACAATATTTTTGCAGGTTTTGTAATATTAAGAAAGCAACATGCATTACTGTATTTATTGCATTGTGCATTACTTGTTTCATTATTTTGATTGATAATTATCATTGTACACAAGTCATCAAATAAGTTGGAATAACACAGTATTCAGGTTGAAAGGGGAAACTATGAATAAGTATCTTAAATGCTTGTGAGTATATAATCAGGTCAGCAAATATCCTTCTCTAGCCATTTTCTTTTTGTAGTTTTTTGTCTTTATACAGTTTTGTTATTATTAAGCAAATCTATTTCTTCATAGAATGAGTCCTAGTTTGTTTTTGTTTCTGTTTTAAAAAATCGGTTCAATCGCTAAACTTCTTCCTATTGTCTTTTTTTTTTCATTATGAATTTATAATTTGCAGGATAATCTGGTATTGCTTAGAACAGAAATTACTTTCATGAAAATTAGCACAACCTAATTTGTGTTTATACATTCATACTGTTTTTCTTTCTTAGAATGTGTGGGGCCTTTTGAAAGTTTCATGTGAACAAACCATTACTTGGATAGCTGAGTAAACAGATTGTCTTTTAAATAATGAATTAAAAATAAAATTAGATATACTAAATGTTAATGATCAGACATTTGTATGGATTATTGATTAGAGATTAGGCTAGATAGTGGATACACTTTTTGTTAATTAAGAGATAAAGTATTTTAGCAAATAAAGATGTATGAAATAATGTAGGCACACAGTTTTGATAGTTTATGTTGAAGAAAAATCTGTGTTTTGACTATTTTGTCGTTATACTAATGACAGAAACCATTATATTTGTATTCTTTCTATATTATTTCTAATTCATCATGAAAATATTTGTGCACCAATTTTATTTTCATTCTTTAAAATCAGTTTGGTTTAGTTAAAGAAAAAACAAACTTTAGTGGCTTTCTCAGACCTCCATGGAAGATAATTGTTCAGACTATACGCTCATCCCTACTGCAACGTTTAAGTTATCAATATTTCGTTCAGCAAATCTCTGGTTTTCTTCAGGTGATGGTGCGGAGCTCAGTGAGCAAAGAAAGAAATTTGGCTTCTGTGATCTGTTTTTTACATATGTGAGGCAGATGAATTTGAGGGAGATGTCATGGGAAAGATGTCAACCAGTGCAACTGAAGTAGGCCTGTCTATTGAAGAGTCCCTTGAAATGGCTGGTACTCCAGAAGGAAGGTGTATGTCTTATGTGGTTGTCTGATCTTTTTTTTGTTTTTGTTTTTGTTTTTTAATATAGAAGTATTGAACTGGAGGTAGGATGTCTTTAAGTTGTTTGGGATAAGAGTAATTGTATAAGATTCAAAATGATTTGAGAATGGGCCTCAATACTGAACAATTATTTTCCAACTTGAATCTTTCTAAAATATCAACCTGTTTATCTGTCTGGTGGTTAAAACAGCCTTCAAATCATTACTAACATTATAATAATAATCATTAAACAGATGAAAATAGACAAATAGAATTAAAAAAAAAGACAATCACTCTTGGATTTTAAGTGCTAGTGGGCAGAAATTTGTAGCTTTCCTTGTCATTTTTATTTCCTTACTTTCCCTCAGGCTTACTTCATTTGGTTGGTAATATTTTTGTTTGTTCTTTTTTTTTAAATTTTTTTTTTTTTAAATTTTTTTTTTTTTTTTTTTTTTTTGGTCAAATTCTCCTAGTTTCTCCTGTTACCCACCTGCCAATATTTTGACTTATTTTTAATTCGTGTTAATTCTTGCTATTGCCATTCCATGGATCTCTCAAAATCTTGCATATTAAGTGATTTCTACCATGTCTAGAGTCGTACTTTGCTGAAGATGTTATAAATTATTGTTTTTATATTCTGGGGATTAACATGTACTAACTTTATTAATATAGTTCACACCTATTATCCAATAAAAAAATTTTTTTTTTTTTAAATTGTTGATTTTGTTTTGTTTTAGATTCACACAGCCTCCCCAAGAGTTGTGGGATTGGTTTGAAGCCTATCTTGATGATGAAGAGGTATGTAACAAAATAAAAAAAAAAAGAGAAAGAAAAGTCCCTCCCACCTAACTTGACCTTTCTGAAAATAAATGGGCATTTATGAAGTTAATTTTTTTTTTTTTTTAATTATTATAAATGATTTTCACATAATTCAAAATTTGGCATATCATTGCACAAATGAAATGTTTAATTTATTTGCGCTTACATTTTGATAAATGTTTATTAGTACTAGATAGTTTTTATTTAACTAGTTAAAACAAAGTTTGATTAGGTGAGTAATAATTGTGTATATGTAAATATATTTCTCATAGTTGACAATTCCCCCCCCCCTCATCCTTGAGATAATTGAAGATGGAGAAGGGATATGAAAGCATTACTTTTGTAGTTGGGTGTAGGCTTATAAATAATGTGATAATTGACCTTAGTACAGTAAATTTTCATGGTTTAAGTTAGGAAAAAATCTGGAATTCTGTGTATTGAGTTATTCAAGGTTACTTCTAAATAATAGATGATGTATATTCTTTTATATCTGATTTAAAACAAAACCCCTTCAACTCTTGTGTTGCTTCTTGGTACCCTATAAATTATGGTGAGTATAAAAATCAACCATTTTCTTTAATCTGTGTGATTGCTTGTGTGAATGCTTTTATGTAAAAGACCCCAATTCTTGCTATTTTTATTATAACAAATTGGTAATATTTTGATGACCATCATCATTCATCCTTAGAAAGTAACATTTAAAATTTAAATTAAGATGCCAATTTGAAATGTTTTAATAAATTAAAACATTCTTAACTATTTTTCTTATTACATTACTCTTTATATTAATGATTATTTTGAACAATTACAAATGTCTATTGCAGAGATGTCATTTTGAAACAATGTACACTTTTTCTCAGAAGGCAATTGAAAGTTGATTATTAAATATTTTTTAAAGAATGTATATTTTTCTTTTAATGCAAACATTAGTTTTGTAAAATTTCTGTTTGTCAGATCCTTGATATTTTTGACACATTTGTAGAATACATACTTGGATATTGCAAGATAATTTTAAAATTTTTATATTTTAACCTGAGATTATTAGTATTAAGTAAGTGTTTTATGGTTTTAAAAGATGTGTGTTCAAGACAGATGTGTTGCTTTAACATTTAACAATATTTGAGTACAATTTTTACTTTTGTTCATATCTATTGTTAAACAAAAATTTTATGAAATGATTGTATCAGATTGTAAATTTGTTCCTTTATTTTTGTGTATTTGTTGTGGGGGACAAATATATTATCTAGTTTTTCTTGTGTTAATCTTGAACTATTATTAGTATTTGCAATAACTATAGTTAATTACTTAACATGAATCATTTAAAGTAATTGAGTGACAGTTTCAGAATTCAAACATTCAATTTTTTCTATTTAAATATGAATTATGTGCCTCCACAAATGAAAGATAGTAGATGAGGAAAATAATGCAATATTGTTACATTTTAAGTTTTCTAACTAGACAGATGTTTTATTTGTTGTGTATTTGGGTGTGTGTGTGTGTGTGTGTGTGATTGTTTGCTGTGCTCTTGGCTGCTAACCTTGCCTACAGTTGCTGTTTTGTATAACTTCAGGGTGTTGCTCTAGGCCCAGCCAGTGGCAGTGAAGAGGCAAGCTGCACCTCAGACTCTAGAGGTTATGACCAAAGCAGGCTAAGCTGCTGCTTGTTTTACTTATTTCGTGGCTACTTCTACCACCACCACCATCATCATCAGCATCAACACTACCACCATCAATTGATATCACCTCCTCCTCCAGTTTTAATTTTATGAACATCAATTACATTTGCATATATACACATCCTTTCTGCAATAGGCAATGAACAGTTGAAAAAGGAATAAATTAAGATACAAGAGAAATAAGTTGTAAAATGAAATTTATTGATACATGTAATAGTTTTATAATAGCAAAGTGTTTTGTTATAGTTGGTATGTTTTTGAAATAATGAAGATTATAAAAAAACTACTGCATTATCAATAATGCGGCTATAGCTTTCATAACTTTTTCTTGTGCATCTTTTTTCTTTCCTTCATTGTTCACTGCTAAAATGTATCTAATTATAACTTAGACATTTTGAAATACACAAAACACACCAGAAAAGTAAACACTATTTTTAAATTTTATTTTTCCTGACCCTTTGCTTAAATGATTGTTAAATTTTAAAAGAAAATGGAGGAAAAGTATATTTGAGATAAAGTACATTAGAATTGTTTACTTTAGGCGAATATCCTCATCTTTGTTGTTTATCATCACATGTTAATCAATGTCTTATTTGAATGCCTGTAGGTGTCTTGCTATTGTAAATCAGAAAAAAAAACAGATTTAATGTTTTTGATTTTAATTTATATTGATGTGAGGAAGTGGTAATAATTGAACCTCGACTCCCTGGCTAATAAATAACATTTGATTTTGTTAATAAACTTCATTAATGTCATACTAATGAATAATAACGTAATTGTTTTTTTGTTA
This sequence comes from Acanthosepion esculentum, assembly GCA_964036315.1. Taxonomy (NCBI): domain Eukaryota; kingdom Metazoa; phylum Mollusca; class Cephalopoda; order Sepiida; family Sepiidae; genus Acanthosepion; species Acanthosepion esculentum. The sequence goes on from OZ038496.1 coordinate 23,242,535, forward strand.
TTAACTGTTGATCTTATGTTTAAGCAAAGTATTATAATTTATGACACCTGGAGGCACTTACAAGATGCTGGTTCCAAATGGTGTGGTGATAAAAGCAACAAAAAGTGTTGATGTTTGCCTTCATAACTTTATGGATTGCAAAAGTTTAACAATTCTATCTGAAGTGTCTAAGAAAAAAAAAAGTTCATTATGCAAGTCATTAATCATTTAAGATGTTTTTAAAAAGTTGATATTTTAAATAAATGCAGCTATTTAAAAAAAAAAAAAGTCTCCAAACATTTCTCTATGCCCTGAATATTAAGTAAGTTTTGTCTATAACAATGTTTTTCTTCCTTTGCTCATCTAAATATGTAGAATAAAAAAAATCTCACACCAACATGATTTATTTCCCACCATTGTCTTTCAGTTATTGTATATTCATAAACCTCTGGTAAAGTGCCATTAGAATATATTTTGTAAATATTTCTTTAATGTTTATTGGTTTTCACTTGTATTAAATAGTCTTTAATGCAAAAAAAATGTTGTAAATGATAGTTTTTATCTTGTCTTTATATTACAGATGTGTACAGTTTTAGTATCTGTTCTCACTTACAGAAAATAGCCACTGCCTATGCCTATTTATATTATGAAGAAAAGTAACCAGAAATTTGACCATAAAAGGAAATTCTTTTTTATACAAGTTACAGGCACATTCATTCTAAAAATTATGCCAGTTGCTTTTTGCTTGTCTTATGTTTTAACTTTATTTAAAGGTTCCCCCTCCCCAAATACTTTAAAGTTTTTACTTGCTGTAAAGCTTTTGAGTTGAAAGTTTTGAAATAAAATCTCTGAGATTTGAACTCATCACCAACAGTGTTACTAACGGTTTCCTAAAGTTCCATGTGTCAAGCAAAATGCATTGTCAGCTGATTCCTGTGAAAAATTAAAAAATGTCTTATGATTTAAAACAAAATGTATAAACGAGTGATATTTATACTGCAGGATTATTTCGAAGAAATTAGGAAACTGAAATTGCCTCTTAAGCTTAGTACCTACACTATATACTTGAATTTTACACAAATTAATGGCTTTAATTTAATACTCTTGTCTAAAATTCTCAACAGCGTGAACAATTGAAGTAAACTAACCTATTTTCTTCAATTGATCTGTTTGGTATGATTTTGGTGGGGAATGACAAACTCTTATGAAGATTATTTTTCCAAAAAAAGACTTGATTATTCTTGCAATGGCTATTTTCTGTTTTGATATATTTACATGTTTGATGTGCCTTTTAATTCTTTCCTGTTTGGTCTTCTGTGTTTTTAGTAATTGGTCTTTTAGTACCAAAATATGAGGCCATTGCCTCTCTCTTTATCTGCACAGTTGGGTAGAGCAAGACCCTCTTTTTTCTTTTTTTTTCTTTTTTTTTTTTCCAGTTAAATTTGTTTTACTTATATTTGTTTTCTTATATTAATGTTTTCTTTTCTTTTTTTTCTTTTCACTTTTTCTTTTTCTTGTCCCCCTCCCTCCATTCTGTTTCTTTCTGCCCTTCTCTCAGGAAATTGATGTGAAAGCTGGTGGTGGACACAGCATGACGATTGGTGAAATGCTTCGACATTGGTTTACCAAATTGGAATGGTATTCTACACTCTTCCCTCGTATTCCTGTCCCCACACAGAAGGATCTTGATGAGAAGCTAAAAGCCAGGGCTCTGTCCAAAGCTCAGGATGGCAAACCAGTTGGCCCACTTCCTGTCATTTGTAATGGTGATGAAGGGATGGAAGAGGAAGCAGAAGAATGGAATGAAGAGGAACCGAATGCTGCTGTGGATGTTGGCAGCAAAGGGTAAAAAGCATTTCAGCATTTTTCTTCCTCGGCTTTTAGTAAGAAACAAAAGATGGAAGTTTTGAAATTTAAAAAAAAAACAAAAAAACATTTGAAGTGTGTGTTCTTTAACCCATTAAGTTTGTAGGGGCATCACATGTACTGCAGCCAAAGCAGCAGTGGTATGTCTAGGGCAAGATATCTTGGTAGCGCCCATCTCTTATCAGAATGATTTTGAATCTAGTTTTCTTTCTCCTAGGCTGGTTGCCACTTCAAGGCAAAATAGCCCAGTCCATCCTATATAATCCATAGCTGGGGGCATGATGAATTTGTACCTTTTTCCAAGGATATTTGTGCAGAAGTGAATATATACTCGTTTTGATGATTTCTTTCACAGATGCTAATGGTTACACAAGATTTTAAACTGTAGACATATCCAAATGGGGAGGGGAGTCACACCCCCACCAACCCAATCTGTAAGCATAAATTAACGCTAGAGAGATTTTAATTATTTTAAATCCCAGGCTTGTGGCTCAATTGTTGAAAAAATCTAACTGTGATGTCAGTGCAATTAAATAGATATATTTAAAAAGAATCCTTGAAAACAACCCGTTAGTGGATTTTATATAAAAGTTTGATTTCTCTTTCAAATGATACCCCCTAAATTTAACCTCCTTGGTTTTGACAGATACAAAGTTGTAGATTTCCAGTTTCTTTTTTAATAAATGTAAGTCTCAGAATTTTGTTGCAGTCATTTCTTCTTTTGTTCTATAATCATCTGATTAAATGTGGCAGAAATTCTTGTCATCTCCAGTAAATGGGTTAGGACTTTATTGGTAATTGATATTGTAAACTATTAAACACCCATTTGTAATCTCCCCACACACACTCTTGGGATTATAACAATTTTACACATTCTCTTGTTCAGTTTCCTAGGCACAAACAAAACTTGAGAGGTTTACAATATATGACTTTAAATGTAAAGCTTAACAAAAGTATAACAAATAAGGATTGGGGGCGTGAATGCAGGGTGTGGGGAATGATGCACAAATGTGCAGCAGAAAGCAGTGTTGGGGTGATATTAATGTAGTAGAGCATTGGTTTCATAAGTATGTAAATGATATCATTTACATACTTATGAAATCAGTGCTTCTGTAAAGGAATTTTATTTTTTTTCCTGTTTATGCCAATCAAGTTTTTTGGAGAGATTATTACTTACACTTAGTCATAGGCAGATATTAAAAAGAAAATTAAAAAAAAAAAAAAATAAATGAAATAAAATTATATCTCTAATTTTTTATTTTTTATTTTTCTTCAGCTCAAGATCACCAGAAAGAAGACGATATGATAGATCCTGTGATAAGTCTACACCACATCGGTCACCCCAGAGCAGGAAGTCACCAGACAGGCACAGAAGTTCCCATTCACCTCACCGGAGGAAATCGCCAAGGCACCGTTCGCCTCACCACAGAAAGTCATCCCCTCCGCCATTATCATCATCACACAGAAAACTGTCACCAAGTTCTGGTCACAGCAAATATTCCTCAAATTACTCGTCCTCTGCTCAGCATTCTTCTTCCATGGATGACTTTGCTGTGGAATTGGCTCGAGAACGTGAACGACAGAGACGGGAACGTGAGCGTGACTGCAACGGCAAGCCCAAGGACCACCATCACCATCATCACAGGCATCATCATCATCACCGCCACCGCCACCATCACTCTACCAGCAGCTCCAAGTCAAAAGACAAAGAGCCAGGAGGAGTAGGAAAGAATGCCTCATTTGTGAAGGAGAAGCATCAGTCAAGCAGCCGTTCACCCAATCGGTCCAGATCTCACGAGAAGAATCATTCCAAGCGATCACATTCAAAGGAGCACAAGCACTCCCAGGCCCCAAGCATGTTGTCAGTGTCATCAAAACACAAGAAGCGTTCTCGATCCAAGTCAGTCGAGGAGAGGCCTAGTGGTGATGGCGGCAACAAGAACCACAAAAGTCGATCGCATCACAAAAAAGATCACTCACAAGACGGTGAGCGTCGTGAAAAAAAGAGCAAAAAAAAGAAGCATGATCGAAACAAAAGCAAAGAGAATGGTGACTATCACAACTGAAAGGAATGACTTGAAGATAGAAATCCAAGGCAGAGAAGTTTTTATTTTAATGGGTGAATGGTACGTGGAATTTGTTGATTGAATTCATTTGACATGACGCCTATCTGCAATTGAAGACTTATTTATCTCTTTAGTGTTTTTTTTTTTTTGTAATCAGCATTTATTGACAATGACATTAAAGATATTTACCATAAACTATAAAACATGAACAACCAGTACTTACTATTGCCAGTGGTAGGCTTTTTTTTTTCTTCTTGGTATTCCTTTTTTTTTTTTTTTTCTCTTTTTTAGCCAATATGGTTATGAGGCTAAGGATCATGTGTGGTGTTTTTCTGGAGGGAATAGATTATATTTTTCTTTTCTCTTCCATTTTTTAGCTGAAAAAAAAAAAAACTTTGGTGATAATTTTTTTTTTCCCTTAATTTGCAACATTTTTTAACTTTTTTTTAATTTAAATGTTTTATATTCATAAATATATTTTTTAACCTTTGATCTTTAGCCTCTATCCCTTCAAAAGAAAAATTCACATGTCCATCAATTTTGTACAGCTTGTTGACATCACAACCACTCCCCACCCCTTTTCTTTCTCTCTCTTCTTGAGAATAATCATTATTCCTTTCAGGAAATAAAAAAAAAATTGTTAAACATCTATTATTGTCATTTATTCAAGAAGATGAAGATAATTTACTGTGTTATTCAATCAATTTCCTGCCCAAATGATTAAGTAGCAAATTGTATTCCTTTGTAAATAATTTAACTGCTGCTAAGATCTTTAACAATGCATTGGTAATATTTATCCATAGCTATTGAAAGCACACAACTGTAGTGAAATCATTCTGGCATTTCAGTCTTGATAAAGCAGTGAGCAAAAAAAAAAAAAAAAATCTTTGTATTTAAATTACTTTCTTTTGCAACTTTCAGATCATACTTAGCAACAATGCATTATGTAAAAATATTATTTTTCTTTTACAAGAACAAGTATTATTGTATGCAGCTAAAGCTGATGGCTTACCAGGGATTTATGGGGAGGTAATAATGGGTCACAGTTGTGAATTTTAGCAGATTTATCTCTTAATTCTTACCAACAATTCTAGAAGTACTAGGTTGTCTGGAAAGTTCATGCTGATTTTTAAGGGAAATTAAAACACAACAAAATTATGCCGTTTAAATATGAACCATTTTGTTGCACAACCTTTCATTTTTTCTTTAACTTAAAGATTACGTCTTCCTAGAATTTCAGTGGTTTCTCAGCAAAGAACTCATTAAGGTGGTGTTTTATGTCCTTCAAAGAATTAAAAATTTTACCATTGAGATTATTTTGCAAGGACCTTAATAAATGAAAATCCAAAGGAGCAATATCTCTGGAGAATATGGCAGTTGGGATAATATCCCAACTAAGCTGCAACAATTTTTTGCTGGGTCACAAAAGAAACGTGTGGTCTGACATTATCCTGGTGGAAAAACCTTTTCTGGTCTTCTTTTTTTCCCTTTAATTGATCCACTTGTGAGCAGTACTTTTTAGAATCAACTGACTGGTTACTTGGCAGAAGCTCATAGTACAGGATACCTTTCCAATCTCACCAGATGCACAGTAGACTTTAAGAAATTAAGCTCAGTAATCACTTTTTTTTTTTTTTTATGAAAAAATATTTATTTTCACTTCAAAATAATATCATTCAAACTTCATCCCTTTCTCAAGATGGTGTGGACATCATTGAATAAAAGGAACACCCGGTGATGGGGAAATACGAAAGACTGCAGTACAAAAAAAACAATGTCGTCTGCTAAGTGGTATTGTCATCACCTGGGTCATGAGGTGTTAAAAACAAAACACTTCCAGCCATTGTTCAAACATAGGTTTGAAAAAAAAAAAAACAAAACAAAACAAACCATATATCAAGCCCTACCGATGTTGATCGTCTTTTTTTTTTTCACTTTTATCTGAGAGTGGTGGGTTTTATTACAAGCTGACAACAGCTTGTTCTAAATGTTTATTGATGGCTGACCTTTGACCCAGACATGTCAATTTGGCTTAATTTTCCTTATTGCTGCTAAAAAAATTTCGGGGGGGACCTCTCGGTTTCTGGTGGTCAGGAATTGCAGATAAATCTTTTAGCCTTTTACTAAAGATTTGGCTGGGAGTCAATTTTTTCTTCTCTTTTTAACCCCCTGGCAACCATATAATTGAAAATTATCAATGGGCTTTTCATTTTGACCCCCTTGGAATGTTGATTTCCTTCAAAGCTCTCAATTTTATGCCTGAAATAGTTTATGATTTAGGCTTTCTGACCCGACCCCCAATGGGGAAATTTTTTGTTTAGAACTACAAAAAAAAAAAAAATTGAGTCATTTACTTTTAAATGAAAGAATATATCCTTTGCTTTCAGAAAATACCTAGTTTCATGGGGTTCAGATAAAAAGCTTCCTTGATATTTCAGATGAAGACAAAAGTCATTTTGTCAGTTTATTTTCTCTGGAAAAAAAAAAAAAAAAGGATTTTCATCCTTTTATAGGGGTTAAATATTGAAAAATGTCTTGTCTTCATCTGAAATATCAAGGAAACTTTATCTGAACCCCCATGAAACTAGGTATTTTCTGAAAGCAAAGGATATATTTTCAATTAAAAGTAAATGACTCAATTTTGAAAATAGAAGAGACTGGAATTGGTAGAAACACTAAAATTTATCAAAAGCAACCATCCATGAGCATTTAGTGAAGTTTGGGGTACCACATAATCTGAACGAAAAGAATATTTTGGTTTGCATTTTCATCTGTAATTTGCTGTGTGAACAATGAAAATGCAACCATTTTTTAAGCAAAAAGATCCTAGGGTAACACAAATGTTTGAGGTTTCTGAGAACCCCAGTCTTGTGGGATGTGGGTTATTCTTAATGTCTTGATTTGGTTGTCATGTGTAGTCTACCTGAGCATTCTTCATCAATAAAGCAACAATAACCAACTCAGAACTGTATGGATAGGGTTTGTTGTCAGCTAAAGCACCTTCACCATACACACCACATCTTCTATTTTCATAAATTGACACAAATGAAGATTAAAGTGGGCTCTAATTGGAAATGAAAGCATATGTCAATAAATTTGATGGTGGAACATGGACTAAAAATGACAAACTTTCCATGAAGCAATACTTAACTCTGGATTTTACCAGCGAGTAAATTTCTACCTGACACTGACCAGCAAAAGCAGTTGACCATACCCCTTGTGAGAGTAATTGTCCTCTAAAAAGATTTCCCCAACTTAAGAATCGGAGAACCATTGCTGTTGTGAATTCAAGTGACACTTATTGTATTTAGGTGGACCACAGTACCAAGAAATTGGGAAGGGTTAACCTGATAAGTAGTAACTTTCATTGAATAAATTGTTATAAAATTAAGGCTTAAATTTGTTCTGAAAGTCATTTTCTTTACTTACTTTGCTCGAGGAATCATGTAAACATGACTACTGTTTAAAAAAACAATCGTTTTTAAACCTAAATTAGCCCCCCCCCCCCTTTATTTGAGGAATATTGACTCATTTAAAGTTATTTCCAGCCAATTTAGAAATACAAAGAATTTTGCTTATTGGAAATATTAAATTTAATAACTTGAAATTAAAACTAAAAAACCTTCCAGAAACATCATTTTAAACCTTAGGTATTGCATTTTGCAGAGGTTCCTAGATTTATGCAAGCATCCTTCTAACTAATTTTTTTAAAATTATTTTTTTGGTAAGATGCAGGACATTTTCCATGTTTGCACTTAATTTTTTACTGAAATATTTTTATTTATATAAAGAAATCTGAAAATAAGATTATTGATCCCTAGTATCTCATAAGACCCAAAAAATGAGGGTGTTTTCATATACAAAAGATAGATCATGCTGAATTAAGCCAATATTAAAATAAATAGCTCTGTTTAAATAATTAGACCCTTAAAATGTTAGCATTTACTTGTTTGTTAACCACACACCCATTTATTTTAACAGCATGTTTTAATAAATTTGCATCAATTACTTTCCCTTGAAAGGCATGACCAACATTTTATTTACATAAACTGTAGCACAATCTTAGATCTCAATTCTGTTTCTAGTGAAAATTAAACCAACAGCTTGAGAGTTTAAAGATGAAGGTCTTAAAATAAAGTGGTGAGTGAATATTTTGATCCTGCCTATTGAAATCTCTAGTTAGCACTTAGAAATCTGTCATAGGCAATGAGGAACTTTAGTTGCTAATTAAGCTGCTAACAAATTTAGTTTCTTACATTTTGGTTTGTGGGGTACATTGCAACACAAGATCCAACTTGTTATTGAAAAAGCAGAGAAAACTCAGTTTTAAAAGTTTTTATTTTTTCTTTGGCTCCAGATGTAATCAATGTTTGATTGGAAGTGTACATTTTTTTTTTTAAGATAAAATCTTGATCACAGTGAAAATGTTCGACAATAAAACACTCATGCAACTTGATTTGTCAGGTGTTTTTGTTGTTCACTTAAAAAAAAACGTCAAATAAATTAAAATATATAGACAAATATACAGAAAAAAAAAAATTCATAATTTTGAGAATGAAGAAATAAAACCAGCATTCAACTTTTCCTCATTAAGGTAATCCTTTTTCCATTATGCTGGCCACAAATGCCTTGTCTTTCAATGCATCCTCTAGATCTCGTTCATCCAAACGAAGACTGACCTAAAAGAAGGAAAAAAAAAAAAAGTTTGAGAGCAAAACAACATTTAAGTTTCTGTCTATGCAACAAGATTGGTATTTGTAGTTCCTGGCACATGAGCACACATTTTAGACATTAAAGGCCAGGTTTTGAATTTCTTGAGTGGGAGTCGTAATTTGGTTATGAACAAACAAAGCCTGAGTCACCACCGATTTCTACAGATTATGAAAACTGCAATTTTAAGTGTCTGCCAATTCTATTTTCAGAATTGCATATTATGTACATCTTCGTAGAAGATTCTCTTTCTTATAGAACATGGTTGTCTTAATATAACTAGTATGGGTATGAACATTAATAAAAACTGGGAAGAGCCCCCACTACACATTCACAAGAAAATGAGAAAATAAATGCCCATCTCAACACCATATTGCATGGCTGGCAACACAGATGGGAGCTTTGGAAGCAAGGGTGGAACAGCTTTTATCAAATCCCAGAAATTCCCAATGTCCACCTTTGTTGTTACTTTACTCCAAAAGATATTCAATTTTTTTTTTTTTTACAATGACAAGGCGGCTTATGTTTCACTTGAATGATTATAGTTCAATCTCCAAACATTTAAAGGAACATTCATGTCCATATTCACAGGGAAATAAAAATTATTTGAAAGAAAATTTTGGAATTTTTCTTAAATTTTAATTAAACTTGAAAGGATTAAAACTAATATATACAGACAGTTGACTAAATTATTTAACCCAACACCACAAAAATTGTGATACGTAAGGTTTAAAATGAAAAATCTTTATTGAAGATTTTAATTTCAAGCTAATAGATTAAATTCAACATCCCAAAGACTGAGAAAAAGAAAGGAAAAAAAGTTTTTGTCAAGTTTTCCTAAAAAACAAATATTTCAAGCCTTGAAATTTTCATTAAAATCTGACAAATACTTGAGTTTTGCAAGAATTTAAAATAGTGCCATTAAAGATCACAAAGGAAAACATATAAATGGGAACTAGTGTGACTAACTGATCATTATACAAATTACTATTTGGCAATTAATGTTTGAACAAGTATTATTAGTGTGAGCATTATTTGAAGGTGTTACAGCTACCAGTATCTGCATTTACAAAGTCTTGTCTACAATGAGATAGAGGAGAAAGAGTATTTAGTGTGTTTTTTTTTTTTTAAGGCAAACATGTGGGTGGGTGCAATATGAAGACAGCTGTGCAATGGTGTGGGTCGCAGTTTGTATTGCCATAAGTGAAACTGGAGGCCTTGACATCTGTGACAATGTGTTTTCTTAATGTTGATGGCTGTCCACTGACATTGGGCAAATTGACTTCAGGAAAACAGCTCACCTTGTTAGAGAATAAAAAACGTGACTAGATCTCTTGAAATGAAAATGTACCTTCGTTAATCTGGGCTCTTTGCCTTTTTTGGTGGAAATAATTCCTCTGGCATCCAACAATGAACACATGTTGATAAACTCAGACTGGTCCACTCCCACAACATTATAATGCTGACACACTTTTTTAAACACATTGTGTAACTGAAAAAAAAAAAAAAAAAGCAGGAGTGAGAGAGTGCACTATATGTTTCCTATTTTTATAGCAAAAAGTAATCAATGTCAGGGATAAAGCATATGTAAAGATAAAAGGTGATTACTGAGGTTAACACCAGTCATCCAAGCAATCTTCAGGCCAGATTTTATATAAAAACACACAGCATGGTACCACATCAAACAACGTTTTATGCTATAATATCACTTTCAGCATGATGTTTAAATTGCCAGCTGCAACAAGTTTCAGATACACTAAATACATCTGGCCATAATGCAAGAATATACATGTCATTGTATTAAATTCACCTTTGAATTTCAATAGATTAAATTTAATATTTCCAACAAGCAAAATACTGAAGAAAAAAAAAGACAGGAAATTTTTAACGTGCTAGAAAGGATTAAAAATAATTAATAAAATCAACAAAAAATAAAATGAAGAGAAATGGCCATACATTTTGACAAAGCTTTGCTTTTTTTTAAAAAATTTTTTTCAAGCTATGATGTTTTTTAGAGTTTTGCTGTAAATTAAAAAAATATGCTCAGACACCAAGAATGTATTAGATATTGGTAAGGGTGATAGAAAGAAAATATGAGTAAAACAGACAAAATAGGTCAAGTGAAGGCAAATCAAAGGGAAACAACTTACATTGCCAAGATTAATTTCTTTGGCTGGTTTTTTCCCTTTCTTCAACAAAAGCAACAAAGTACAGACTGCAATCTTTTGCTGGAGTGGAATGCTTTCAGAGTCTTGGGTGGAAGCGATGACTCGGCAACCATACACTTCACTGATGACTCGAGCAATGTGAGGAATCCCAATCTTCTTTGGTGCAACACCTGACTTTTTTGTAGGGCTATTGCTTTCTGCGAACGGGAGAGAAAAAAAAGGGGTCAATTTCAGGTGAAAAATTCCAAGGAAAAAAACTGCCTAAAGAGAGACAGAGAAAAAGAGAGTGTATGTGTATGTATATATATATATATATATATATATATATATATATATATATATATATATATATATTTATTTATTAATTAGGAAGGTACACTAGTTTGAGAAACTTACCCTGATCATTCGGATAAAAGTTTGTTGGTAAGGGCCTCAGACTCAATATGGAGGCCTACATTTAGTGCTTAGGAAAACCTGTGTCTGGCAACAAGAATCTGCACCATGCCTAACAAGCAGGTGAATCTAGTCATGGCTGCCAGACAATTTCTGCAACCACATCACCTATTGTATCTGGCTATCTAATGCCCCAGACTGCAATTATTATGTGTCAGGTGCAGTTGAGCAAGAGACCAGCAAAACTCCTGGTAACACCAAAGATGAACTAAAGGTAAGGATTATGGCAACCAGAACAAAGTGACTGTTCAGAAACATTGCAGATTCTGAAGTAGTCTGGAGGCTGTGGTTGGAGGCAATGGCAATTTTATTGAATAGATTTACTCTATTATTCAAAGATATTTTTGCATAATGTAGACAATTTACCCATCTCTCTTATATATATATATATATATATATATATTCGACTGGGCCTTTCATCACTGGAAATGTTTGCCGCTCAATTGGAGCAGTTTAAGTTTAAAGCCAGTCCACCCAAAAAATCAATATTAGTAACAACAATTGCGTGTATTTCAGGACCACTCCTGTCTTCAATATTGCTCCAGTCTCATGCGCAGTAGCAGCTGAGAGGTGCTTCTCCTCAGCCAATGTGCCCTTTGATCAGAGGGAGGGAGATTTGTAGAAAAAAAAAAAAAAAAAAAAAAAAAGAGTAACACAAACAAGTTTTTTTGATTGATTTTCCACTTCCAAGGTTGTAATTTTTTTCCAGCCAATTTGGACTCAAAACCAGCACTGAAGAATTATCCATCAAACAAAAATAAAAATTTAATTGAAATCTGATGAAAACTGTGGGACCACATAGACAAAACACTTTTCCCCCATGCAAGCTCATCTATTTAA
>OZ038496.1:23257116-23294616 GCA_964036315.1 Acanthosepion esculentum
TGATACACAAGCACATACATGCACTTTTCAGCCACAGAATCTTCATCAGGTAAAAATTTCCAGCCACTCACCTGTTCAAGTCTGTTTTCTATAATTTCAACAATTTGATCTTTTGTGTAGGGGACAAAATTCAGTAATGTTGGTTTGAGTTCAAGTTGGGCTTGAAGACGGGGCAGAACTCGGTCAGTCAAATCCAGGGCATTTGCCACACCTAAAATTGCACAAAGAAAAAGTATTATTTGCTGAAAGAGTTTCTGCCACTTAAAGAGCAAAACAATGATTTAACCCTTGATATGGTTTATGCCAAACATGTGGAGGTGTGGAGTAAGAGACAATTTGATCATAGATAGATTTCCTTACTTGAGAACCTTTATGCTAGACCCACATGTACAACGCAAATTAAATTGGATATTAAAATTGAAACAATATATTGGCATGTTAATGAGTTTCTTATTCTGGAATTTGAAGGTTTGAAAATATTTGAACCTGCAAAACCTTAAGCACTGAGAGCCCAATAACCACCATGGTCAGGGCCTAAATGCTCAAGGGTGAAGAAGTCCAGTTTTTATTTTTGATGGACTAAAACCACAGCCTTCAAGCCTTCGAAGGTGCGGGGAACGCCATCAAACGGTAGGAAAAGGAGCCGAATGTACCTAAACATTTCAATTATGTCAATATGTCTATTTTCAGTTTGGACATGACTTTTTTTTTGATTACTTTTGAACAAAAGCAATCAAAACAATGACACGGGAACATAGTTACAAAAATGTCATAACCTATATATATATATATATATATATATATATATATATATATATATATATATATATATATATATATATATATATATATATATATAAATTATTTTAAACACTATTTTTAGTGGATAATCATATTCAAGTAGACGCCGTTTATTTCTTAGACAGTATTTTTTGTCTACCATCCTAAATATTTGAGGAATCTTATTCAAGAAAAATTATGCAATCTCTAGTCATATTCGAACCTACACCTCCCACAGACCTATCAGATCTGACCTGCTTTAACCAACTCTACCACAAAGAACCTTTGCTGATCAAGCAAGACTGAATTGCGTCCTTAAGTGAAATCCTTTTTCATCAGGTTCTCGAAATTTCATATTTGCTCAGTTTTGTATCTGAATATAAATAAAACAATTTCTAAAGTAACGGATTTTTTTTTAAATTTATTAGTCGGACAGATTTTATCAATTTAAATAAAGATTTGAGTTAGATGATCTGTTCATTTATTTTTGTCTATTGGCTTGAAGCTTATGACGGTCCCTCCGCCAAGGGAACGCAGGTTCAAGTCTTGTCAGAGAGCACATTTTTCTTTAAAATTTCTCAAATGTTCAGGCAATGTTGAAAATAAATAGTTAATTAATTTCAGTTTATTTTAAGCTGCAAGACAAACCCATTTATCTGTTCTCAAAACAAAACACATTAAAAACAAATATTGACCTCACCAATGAGAATAAGAGATGAACGTTCCAGTGCTGGCCATTCAAATAAAGTGTAAAGGACGTCATGTTGCTTACTATCCAGTTGATCAATTTCATCCAAAATCCACACACTGGAATCAAGAGAGAGTAGAGAAAATGTCAATGATTAATTGATTTTAAAGTCTTTATTTGTTAAATCAAAATAAAGACTAACTGTAATTATGTCCAAGTCTCACAAGCTTTTGTTTCACACAGGGAATTTGATAAATGTAGCCTTTTGCCACACATGCATTTGTTCAACTTGTGTGTATGTGTGCGCAAAAAAAAAATCTATCAAAAGACTGCTTCAACAGCACAATTTCTTGTAGATGTTTAATCTGACTGCTTGGAAATATTATCACAGCATAAAATTGAAGTATTTTTGACAAACAAATTGTTAAATGAAGAGAAAGAAAAGATTGATATTTACTTGCTTATTTTACTTTGGTTGAGAAATTTCTCCATTTTTCTGGAAAGTTCTCGTTGAGAGGCACCCTTTTTAACACAGGTTTTCCCAGTGATTTCTGTGTACAGCTTAGCATAGATGTCCATTGAATCTCTCACTCCCATGCAGTTAAGGTAGACAACATTGCATTGAGATTGGTTAGCCTGACAGGAAGACAAAATAAAGTTTACTATGTCAAATATATAAAATATTTGAGTAATTCTGTTTAAATTATGTTTTTTTTTTTTTTTTAAGATAAAAAAAATTGCAAGCCAATATGAACAAATATTTTTCAAGTACAAAAGTGTAAAAAAGGTAAAATTTTCCACAATCCAGTCAAATGCTTGGTAAATTAACCATTTGTACAATAGAGAAAATAAAATTAGTTTCAATAGCATGACACACACAAGCATCCATCAGCCTCAGGAAACTATGTACAGTCTGTTAGGGCGGCTAGCTAATCCCTGTTAGAGATGCCTGCTCAGTCACATTTAGGTTCCTTTAACACCCAGAGTCAACCAATGGTTTATACTTCAACTATGGTAAGTGAACCCGTGAGATAGAGAGATGTGGTATGAATGATAATAGTACAAGGTCAACAGACTAGAGCACCCAGTCACACTGACTTGTGACTGTTAGTACAACCCTCAATGGTTTCCAATCTACCCAATTTTACTCAAGGCTTTGGTCAACTCATGGTATGGTTTTCAGGTATTTCCTAATAGTGATGAACACAAAGATTGTCTCCTGAGGCCAGTGGTTCTCAAATACACCCAATTTTCACCATGTCAGAAATCATCTCCCAAGATGAAGAGACTCAAAAATTATTGAAAATCTTCATTCTTTTACATATTAGCACATATACATGGAGTTTTACAAATTTATTATAAAGGAATTTTACAAATTTACAAGCAAACTGAACAGGAGTAGAGAAGCTCTCCTATGACCCAGTCCATACCCCCACTTCTCTTAAATAAAAGTAGAGGCTCATCCCTTGTTCCCTGTTTAGGAAGGGGTTCCTAGTTCCTTTTTTATCTGGCCTCAGCAGTGGTGGTGGTATGAAGTTTTTGTGATATGCATGGATGGTGGCTATGACTCTTCATACCGAGAGTACCAGGTCGGCAGTTTTCTGGTTGCTGATCCCAACTGGCAGTTAGTATCTCAAGCAGCTGCTATGATCAACAGTTGCATAATATCAAGGTTCTTGCAGTGCCATGGACGGGTAGCTCTGCATGCACCTCCAGGCCACAAAACCAGCCCAACAAAAAACACCTAAACCCCCATAACCTTCCATTTGTGGTATTCATACCAACTTCTGCAGTGGGGAATCATTCCTCTTCAAAAACTCCCTGGACAGCCTACCTCTCCACAAAACTCATCTTAACTCTTCAACCCTCTTCCCTTGATTTCTCCAGCCCCGACTATCTTCTCCTTAGAAAGGACTATTATCCACATGGGAGCTTATATCAGCAAACATCTCTCACTGGCTAGGGAACTCGCTTGAATCTCCAGACCATTCTTACATGTGTCTTTGCCTCTCTCTACTTGACTGAGTCAGCTATCTCTTTTCTGGACCATTCCCATTCCTCTCAAGACTGTTGCATATTTCCAATAATATAGACATGGCCATCTCCCTATACACGTTTGTAAACATTTGTTTGATGACTTTAATGACCACCATACCAGGTGGCTTAAACACTGTCATTGGCCTCACCGGAATCCAAACCCTTAACTTAATCTCTCACACAGGGTTGACTTCCCTACACGTTTCCCCAGAATCCCTGACGGATCCACTCCACTCCTACTAGCCCACAGGAATCACTTCTTCTGGCTGTAACAGAGAGACACGTGATTGCAACAGACATGGTTGTCTTTGAATGTAATGAGGCCATGTCCTCAATGAAGCGAAGTTACTGTTTGCTGATAGAATGAAACAATCTTGCAAGTTCAGTTCTAGAGATTTTTGGTTGCTCTGCAAAAGTGTGTTTGAACAGCAGCAAATCCTTAATTCCTCCTCTAATCAATTCAAAGTCTTGACATCTACAGCAGATAAGGTTGAATGCTTTGCTCAGAGATTCTCTTCCAACTCAACACTCTAGTCACTTGGAGTACCCACACCTGATTTGAGGTTCTACTGAATATGTGCATAAGCCCGTCACTGGTCTTGAGCATCATCCCTAAATCAGACTTCCATAAGGCAAGTGGAGATGACAGGATTCCAGCTGCTGCCCTAAGTGATAGAGAGAGAGAAAAAAAAAGAAGAAAAGAAGAGGCAAATTAAAAATAAAGTGTTGGTTACCTTCAGGTTTTTCATCATTTCTGTGAGAACTGCAGTTTTGCCGGTGCCAGGAGCACCTGAAATATAAAGGCTGCCACCTGTTCTAGCAGAGACATGTTTGTTAAGGAAAGTGTTGATCATGGCCTGCTCTTTCTCACGACAGACAACTCGTTCGGGCTGTGCAGTGTTCAACACCTGTTTCGTCTTGTGATAACATTGATTGGCTAAAAATATAAAAAGAATTTATATAAAGCAGCCATTTTATTAGGAAGAAGGAGAGAGAGAGAGAAAGGGAGAGATTAATTGGTCTAAGCTAGGTATTTGTTGCATAATTAAAAAAAAAAAAAAAAAAAAAAAAAAGCACCAGAATACTGGATACAGTAGGATAAAGGTCAAAAGAAACATACCAAACATTGAAGAAATAATACTAATGCATGCATGCATATATATATATATATATATATATATATATATATATATATATATATATGGTAATTCAAGATTTACTACAGAACATGTTAACATTATTGAACTTCATTTACTCACCGTCAGGTTGTTTTTTAATAAGAATCTCGCGGCAAGAGTTGAGCTTAAATTCTTCTGCTGACTTTGGTAAAGACTTCAGAGGAGAAGTCTTCTGTGGACTTGATAGAGAAGTGGATTGGAGAGGAAACAAACATTTCTGAGTTTTGGAAGGGGAGCCCAAAATAGGGGGATCTCGCTTTCGTTTCTGTGGCGAACACAGGTTTTCATCTGTTACTGCTGGTGGCCTACTGCAGCTTCGTTTCTCTGGAGAGAAGCACCGCTTCACAGGGCTTCCCAGTTGGTTCTGCTGAATATTTTTGATGGGAGAGAGACACTTCCGACTTAAAGTGGCACTGACCGCAACATCTTTGTTACACAACCCTTGTTGAGGGGTGCAAGGCCCATCATTGTCATTGGAAGGTATTTCTGCAAAATAGAATCGTGATTTTTAAATCTACAAAACCCATGAGGTGTGAATGGACTAAAAACCAGCAAGAAAAATAAAGTTAGTCGGCCAAGTTCAAATTCCAGCTGAAAGTTTGTATTCACTTCAAATTGGGAAAAATCACAAATCCCTTTTCCTACTATAAATGGGTTAAATAGCAGTGCAGACTGCACTGTCTAGCCTTGGTTGGCAATGAATTTAGAAGGAAAATTCCAAATTTAAAGCAGGCAACAAGAAACCACAACTATCTTTTCAAGACAATGCACAATTTGCAGATAAAAGAAAAGAAAAAAGGAAGCTTAACCATTTTCATTATTTAGCCAATAAAAAACTAAATCAGTTTTTTCATCTCATTTATGTAATAATATTCACATTCACTAACTGTGTGTATGTGCGACAGGCCAGATTCTTTCACGAATCAAAGCCATGATCAGTAACATCCACATTATCAGAAGAGGCCACCACATAGATAGGCAATTTGTTTACTACTCCTATCTCGTGGATTCTCATGGTGACACAGACACGCATGAGGATATAGAGTCTGAACAAAGTGAAGAAACCAGACTACGTGGTAAACCTTTTTATTGACAACACATCTTCAGATCAGAATGAAAGGTGTGTGTTCTTTTTATTAAAACACAGAACGTGTTTGCTAGATTGGTGTCTTCCAGATGACATGAAAGAACAAAACTTTTTTGTATTAAATATTAATGCCTGTTTGCTAGATAGGGAAGAATAAAAAAAAAAATGTCTTTCATTCTGACCTGAAGATGCAGCTCTAAGGCAAAACACATTGTCAATAAAGATTTTTTAGTGTGTGCGCGCACGTGCGTGTGAATATAGAACATTATCTGAAACAAAAGTGGAGAGATAATGGAACAAAGGTGAAAAGCCTTTTAACACCGAGTTTTGCTGATGTTTTAGGCTCAGCATCTAAAATCATTTAAAGACGCAGTCACATATATAAGGGATGTATATATAAAAACATCAATAAAGGCAAGCTACTCAAAAGAGAAATGATTGCACCTCATGAAGGCCAAATTTCTAAAATAGTTTATAACATTTCAGTGAATTGAAAGCCAACAGATTGTGGTTAACAAAAGAGCATGACATTGTTTTTCTGCAAATGAATCGTTTGTGTTACAGAAAAAGAAACAGATAAACACAAATTTATATATAATATAAATCATAGTAAATTTTAAAACATTATTGAAGTCTTAAAATTTACAACATGAGAATTCTTCCCACTCTTTGACTATCAAAATAAATGACCAACCTTCATAATTATCCATGGCCTGGTATGCAGCTAAACATTAAAGAAGAGTTTCTCTACTGAACAAATTTATTTAAAAAAAGCCTATTTGATAACTGCTGAAAATCTCTAACGCAAAAGGTCACTTTAGTTGACAAATCAATCAAAAGTCACCCGTCGTCATGTGATGCTAGCTTAAAAGCAAAAAGTCTAAATTTATGATATAAACACACACTGGGCCCAGGTAAGGTTGGCAATAAGTAATAATATTTATGTGTGAGTGAGTGACATATTTACATCCTATATATTACTAATTTATCTAAGCTGTCAAAAAGAAATAGCATTTTTTATGAAATAGTTGAAGTCCTTATTATTAGTAGGGTTTCACACTTTAGTTTTTAAATATATATTTCTACAATTGTTATATCAACATATTAATTCTACAGGGGATCATTTTATTACTTAATAAAAATAGAAAGTTAATCCCCCACTTTATGCTCACAAGACTCTTAATATTAGTTCATCCATGCCATAAAAAGGCTTGCATATGTGAAATATTTATTTTGTTATGTCCTTACCATTATTAGGTTTTTCACACATTTAAATATATTTCTAGAATTTAGACTGTTTTTCTGCTATCAGTTGGTCATTTCATGTAACACCGAAAACATATTGGAATAGTGCTCCATTTATAAATACTGTCACATGTTATCTTCCTTGCACATGCAAGGAAGTTAACGAATGAAGCAAAAAGACAATATACAGATATAAATGTGTATGTGGTAGACATTTGTGATCTAGGTAAGAACTTCTTGTATCCGAATTTCACATCTGATCTGCAAAGACCCAAGGAATCTTTTGTGAAGAAATCATTCAAATTCTTTGCTAATGTACTTGTTAAATTACTCAAGCACTTTTTAAATTTAGAAATTAATTTTAAAATAATTATTCAACAAAGAAATATTTGTGTAAAAATAAAATAATCTTCCCCCATCACATCATTAGCTGACACTTTGAAATTTTTTTTTTTTTTTTTTTTAAATACGTGTCACGTCCCTTCAGGATGTAGGCAATCATGGCTTGCCAAAAACTTATTTTCTGTGCATAGCCAGGACTTCTTGGGAAAGATAATGAATGGTTCCATGTTACCTTCCACAGAATTCTGAATTCAGAGTTTTCTGTGTTTTAAGAAATACAAAGCAAAGGAAAATATTTTAATTCTTTGTCATTTCAACAAGCAAAAGCAACCAAGAATTAAAGTTTAAAAATATACTAAAATTCTGGCATACATATAAGAATTTTTATTTTATTAATGTGACAGAATTTTTTTTATCACTTTAAATTATTTTCAGTTGATATTCATATTTGAGTAGATACAGGTTTGACTTTAATGAAATTTCTCAAATATTCAAGCCGGTAGAAAATAAATATACTGTTTAATAAATAAATTGAGTCCCTACTCAAATACGAGTTGACACTAAAAATAACATTTAAAGTGAGATAATGTTTCCCACACCATCAATTAATAACACGTTGAATTTGTTCTAAAGGTTGTCAGTATTTGAAAGCAAAGCACTAAAATTTTGAAGAAAAAAAAAAAAAAAAAAAAAAACCACACAAAAAGGTTAGGCTGTTAATGTCAATTCAAATTTTAATAGCAACAGAATTTTAAATATATTTTAATTTAGCAACCCTAGCCTACATCATTAGCCGCAAAAGTTAAAGCATAGACAAAGGAAAGAAAAGAATCAAAGACAGCTTTCCTATTCTAAGAGCATGCTGGGACTTATTTTTTGGCAATGTTAGATCAGGGGAATATTATGGAATTAGAATGTGAATTGATCATCCCACAAAGGTTTGGGTCCGCAAGATCTTGGAATGGGGGGGGGGGGGGGGGCTCTAGGTATTTGAAAAGAACACAATACAACTTACCAGACTTGATAGGTTTGTTTTTATCACCATAAACTTTTCTACTGCGCAGTACAACATTTTTACGGACAGCAAATTCTAGTCTTCTTTGGACTTTAGCCTGGGCCATTTTGAAAAGTGCTAAAAATATAAATAAAATAAAATTGAATTTAAGATAACTTTGGAGCATTCAGAAATAGGATTTCAATTTTTATTTCATAGAAATCAACTCAATATCACACTTAATGTTAAATTACCAAAATAATAAAATCCAGCCACATGGACAGTCTCCAATGACATGCATTTGTTAACGTGTGTTGTGTTTGAGGAGTTATTTTACAGTCATACTTATGCCCTCATCTTCGTTATCATGTTTCAAGGTCATTGCACTCCAGCTTCATTCATGTCTATCAATGCTTCTACAGGAAATTTGGAGTGAAACCCTTTATTTAACATATGTATTTTTCAGCACACATGCACAGAGCTACTGAATGTGACACAAGGTCAGTTTAAATGATTGCCAGCATAACTGCACCTTCTTGGAATAACATTTTCAGCTGACAAAGTGGAAAGAGTATTTTGAATCAATTGCCAAGTCTACAAGCTAAGAAAGTTGGTTCACTATGTTGTGCTAGACAATTTTTCTTGCCAGAATCTATTTTATTTATAAGTCTATCAGTCATTCTTGCTTAGAATATTACTGCCACATCCGGTCTGGCGCTCCTGCTATATATTTAGAGATTCTTTGATAAAATCCAAAGAATATGCAATGTTTTTCATCCTGGCCTGGCATCTCGCATTCAGCCCCTTTCCCATTGCTGATTTAATGTAGCTTCATGTTCTTCTCTATTAATATTTTCATGGTAATTGTTCTAATAAACTTTCCTCCATAGTGCAAGCCTTTATGAATTTAAGCAAAATATTAGATTTGGCAACAAAATCTCATTACTTTACAGTTGAAATGGCTAGATGTAACCATAAGATCTATGCTAACAGTTTCTTTTTCTCACACTTCTTGTTTGTGGAACTATCTCCCAACTTCTTGCTTTCCAGTTAACTTTGATCTTCAAAAATTTAAATGCAATGTCCATTGCTACCTTCTGTCATCTCCCCTTAATAGTAGTTTATCTCATATTCTTTAACAGTTAGTAACCCCTTCTGTCCTAATGGCTTTATTGCCTAACTTGTAGTGATCAATACAAAATCTTTTCACATTATAAAGTTTGTGCATATATGTACAAGGGTGAATCAATAAGTCCATAAGTTGAAAGAACTCAGTTGAATTTTGATTGGAAATTTAAATTATATATAGAATTTGATAAACATAAGTATTGTATAAACAAGATATTGTATTGAAAAAAAAAAAAAAAAAAAAAATTGCCATTTTTTCTGACCACTTCAGGATTTGGGCTTTCCTCTCTAAGGCCTGCCTGACATGGGGAGTAAAGGACCATCTCCTGCCACTCCCAAGACATGTTAGGATTGGAATTCAGAGTTGCTTTCATTGACTGACCAAAGCCAGCCTAATCCCCTTCTCTCTGTGTGTGAGAGAGAATTTGAGAGAGAGAGAGAGAGAGAAAAAAAGAAGAGAAAAGTTATCCCCTGTGCCAAAGGTAATTAGCAGGTGAAGATATCAGCTAGAAATTTGAACCTGCCTTGCTAATTCAGTGTGTTAAAAAAAAATGATTATAGAAATAGCAAAAAGCATCTAAGTATTTTCCCAAATATACTCACTAAAAATAATAGGTTAGTTACATATGGATCAGTATATCTGCTAAAGATCATTGTAGCATCTGTGCACTGTAAAAAGCTAGAGTAGAGGTGGGGGTGAGGTATCAAAAGGCAAAGAGAAAACTGCCATGTTCCGGGCCTCAGACTTTCTCTATCATTTCTTGACTAGTATTCTGGCATAGCTTTCGCACGATTGTAAAAATTCTAACTTTTTATTCCTACTCAAATCTTTTTAATCCAACCCCCTATGTACGAATGTTGACCAATTGGAACTTGTTCATTTTAGGTTATTTGTTTTACTTTTAATTTAAAAGTAGGTAATAATGTTGTTTAAAACTTTTGAATAATATTTCCTATTTTTAAATGAATCCCTACTGGTGACGTCTAATCAAAAGTCAAAACAAGTTTAAATTCGTAGATTTTCTTTAGATCCTGAACAATGTATTTGCCGGATGATTCTGAAAAGCTCGCGCGTCAAAAATGCCCCACGTGAGGATTTTTGTATGCAAAACCACTGACGAATCTGTTTTTTTCATTAAATTAAAAATAAAATGTAGAGGTAAGAATAGAAATCATTAGTGGCCAACATCTGACACCTGACGTCAAAAAAAATAAAAAAATAAACACGCCTAGATATTCAAATTGGAGGGGGGAAGAAAGCAAAACTTCAGTTAAAGATTTAGGAGAAAAAAAAAAAACCCCACACATCTTACCTACCCTTATGAACTGAATTCAACAAGCTCAACAAAAGCCGCTTGACCAAGGGAAGGGGTATGGTACGGGTGAGAGATTTAGAGGGCTAACAAAACTTATTTAAGGTGGGGAAGTTTTTTTATTGTTAATTGTACAGAAAAAAATAAATAAATTAAAATTCTGCTACAATTCTTTTTTTTAATTATTAGCATCAGGCTGAGCCGGGTGATTCTCATGATTACAAATTTCGAAATTTTTTGATCTTGGTCGTAAAAAACGTAAAGTTTCTGGCTAAAAGTGTACAATAGAGAGAGGGAGAGGGGGGGTATATTTTTATTTTAAATATTTGCTGAAATCTTCTCCTCTCCAGTCAACTTAAAAAAAAGTTCCATTTGGATACTTTCGACAAAGTTTTGTTTGAAAGTGTCAATCTTTTCAATTGATAGTTTGGTTCGATTAATTAATCGGAATCCGAAATAAATATTAATTTTATTCACATGTTCGGGATTTTTTTTTTTGCAATTAGCAATAAAAATAAATTATCACAGAAAAAAGCATCCATTCCAAATTTTGCTTAATCACGTATTTAAAATTTAATAAATTCAATTTTCATTTTTTTTTTTTTTAAACTCTCCACGAGATATTTTTTTTAGAACTTTGGTAGTCAATAATAAAATAAAAAAAAATTGGATTATTATTATTATTATTATTACTAGAAATATAATCTAACACTAAAATAAAATTTTGTCTTTGAGCATAATCTGAAGTTTAAAAGATACTTCTTATTCAGATTTAAAAGTTGAATCTGAATTTTTGGCGAATTATCACTTCATTTTTAAATCATACACATAAATTAAAAATCGAATTAAAAGTAAAATAAAATTGCTAATGTAATGAATTTAATGATCATAAAATTTAATACTTTTAAAAATTGATAAAAGTTTAATTTAAGTCATAAGAAAGTCCAGAAACATTTATTTCACTTACGTTCAAATGGATTCTAAAATTAAAGCGGGAAATATCTTCTAAAAGAAAACTAAAAAAAAATCTCAAAAAGAAATAAATTTCTAAGAGGATCATTAATCCTACATAAATGGAGACATAATCGGAACTTAATAAAGTGATTTGATTATTTTTTTTAAGTAATAATTTTTGTAAAAAATTAAATGAAGCAGAATTTTGCAAAATAAAATCTAATAATGATTTTTTCCTCAAGTATGGCGCGTTAAAGAAACAATATGAAAAAAAAAGTCTTAAATTTGTTGTAGAAAGAAATATGAAATACACATGTGAGCAATTTTTTTATTGTATTTTAAATGAACAAATAAAAGAATTCTAAGCAGCTTGAGCTCTTTTCGTAGAACAAAAAAAATTTATGAAGATACTATTTAAAAAAATAAAAATCTATAAAAAAAAAAATGTCACACTAAGAAAGTATATAAACATTTGCTAAGTTTTTACTTTTTAATCGATTTTAATTGCAATTACACTTTAATAAGCAATGATAATTAAAAATAGAAAATTCACTTTGAAAAGATGCATCAAGAAATTAAGATCAATATTTCACTTGGCAATAGTTAAAAAGATTAAACATTAATAATGCTTTTTAATTGTTTTTTTTTTTTTTAAAATAATTCAAACTTTGAAATATTTAAAAAAAAAAAAATTAACATTCAAAGATTAAGAAACATCATAAAGCAATTTTATAAGTTTGTACACGTTACATTACAATTTGATACATTGAAAAAAGTTTGATAAATTCATAAAAACAAGATTTTTTTCAGATATACTTTTCTAAACGAAAAAAAAAAAAAAAAAATTTTCAATTAATAATGTTATTTTTTTAGTTAAAACCGATACTCATGGTTTTTGTTTGATGAAATGGGAGGAAAAAAGTCAAAATGGTGTGGATTGTAAAGCCCACGTAAATTGAAGGATACAAAATTTTAATATTCATCAACGTACAAATGATAAGTCTCGAAATTTGACAAAAAAATTTTTTTTTGTACATTATTTCCATCCATGTATTTCTACTTTCTACGCACATTTGATGAATACGTCTTCTTGTCTAACTTTTTCTTCTGCCCGAAAGTGATTTTATAGACACGATTTAAAAAATAAAAAAAATGAAACGTAATGCAGTAATTTAATTAGATAATAATGTTAGTTTTAATTTTTTGCATTTTAATTAAAAAATAAATAGGTTTTGACTTTTGATTGACTTTAAAACGATTCAGTAAACTTCGTATTCTTTCTTTACATTTTTCATAAATGAAAAAACGTACCGAAAATATTGAAATCAGAATTCACTTTTTTTTCTTAATATTAAAAAAAAAAAAAATTTATCACCTAAAACTTTCCTTTTAAAAAAAAGGTCACATTTTATAAAACGAAAAAGCATAAATATTGAAAACAATTTCAACTTAAATATTTCAATTTCATTATGAAAATTTTTGTATCAGGTTTTCTACAACCTTTTTTTTTTTTACAAATAGCACAACACAAAATATGACAAAATTAACTTTCATCAGCAAGTTTTTTTTTTCGTAAACATAAAAATGAAACATTTTGAATATTTCATTTTCCTATTCTTCAATGCGCCTTAGATTTTATTAATTTTTAAAGCACGGAATGCTTTGCCAACATGATGAACTTTTTCGTAGTCGCCATCAACTGGTAACTACGTATTTTGAGCGCCAGAAACATTTGTTGGTCAGACTAACAAGGGACAAGACTGCTAGAAAATAAATATAAATTAGAGATTTACTTATGAAAAAGATCGATTTTCGTACATGTTATCAAACAAAATAAAAACGTTTACGGATGTCGCCCAAACCAATATTTTAACAAAAAATGTCTTTCGTGAATAAAACAATTGATTGAACAGAAAAAAAATCCTGATTTTATAATTCTAAAAAGGATGTACTGTTATTTTAGCTATTTATCTAACACGGGAAATGATAAACTTACCTCAATCGAAGAAATGAAAGCAATCCGAAAAATCGTTTTATTTTTTTCTCCAAATGATATTCTTCTAACTTCCTCAGATTGTAGTTGGCGCCAAATGTAAACTAAAGCTGAAAATAAGAAAGTTCGTGACCTGTATGTCAGCAATGACCTGGAAGTACTTTCTTGTCCAATCAATTCACACCATTTCTCAAGAACGCGGGAGAATTACATACAACAGATTTGGCGCCAAATTATCAGCTGTCAGGGAAGCATGCATTTTGCTTTCTTCTATTCTTAAAATATTGACGCAACAAAAAAAAAAAACAAAGATCTAACAGATAAATTATTTTAAATCTATTTCCATGTTTCTAATTGGTATATCTCAAGGTAAGTTTTGTACTTAAAAAAAGAAATGATAATTTTTTTCTTTTAAATAAATAAAATTTTAATTAACAAAGAAAGTATTGTTTAAATGATTTCTTACGTTTTTTTCAGGATGTTATTCAAATGTAAACTATCTTTGAATACATATATATATATTTTTCTTTTTCAGTCTTATAAATTTTTCATAATTTTTTTTCAAATATGGTAACAATATTTGCCAAATTTGAAAATAGGCTTAAAAACGAAAAAATGTCTACTATCACCTACTATCTACTGCTTACTTAAATGTAGAGGGAGGAAATATTTTCAGGATTCTAATTAATTATCAGAAATAATTATTTTATTCATTTATATTCCAGTACCTCCAACTTTAAGTGATTTCATCAGTGGAAGAAATTTTTAAATATTATTTAAATCAAATGAATAATACATGAAATAAATATTTAGAAAACTCATTTGAAAGTAAATGTATTTTTTTATACAATTATTTATCAATAATTTGGGCGAATGGGAACAGATATATATATATATATATATATATATATATATATATATATGAAGAAATATAGTCTTAAAGTGTGCTATATTTATGAGATAAAGTGCTCAATATCAGAGATAGAGCGTGTGTAAATATAAAAGTGAACATAGAAGTCAACACTTAGAGGCAAGTCTGTTTCATGCTAGATGTAATCGTCAGGCCACCGATTGCATCTAGCATGAAACAGACTGTCGCCTCTAAGTGTTGACTTCTATGTTCACTTTTATATATATATATATATATATTCTCTCAACTGTGGGTCTGTGATTAAATCATATAAGCATGGTGGAGTAATGGATAGTGGCTCGAATTGAGGAATTGGAAAGCCAAGTTTGAATTCCAGTCGAATCCATTATATTCACTTACATGCTAATACCCTTGGGAAAGGTATGAATCCTCTTCTTCTCTCCCCCCCCCCCATCTATGGGCAAATAGCAGGACAGACCAACTATAGCTTTGGATGGCAACTGGTCTACCGCAGAAAGAAATGGCAACCTACTACAGGAAGAATGTATCGAAAGATACATGATCACCTAAGTGTGTATCACACATAACTGAATAGGGAGGGTGATGTAGTAGCGCAGCTGTGTTAAGCGACTGCTTCAATTGGGATTTTTACTACTAAAAACCTGCCTGCTTGGATTATAGGGTTAAATAGCAAGGTAGACTGGGCTCTCTAGTCTTGGTTGGTAACCACCATAGGAGAAGAACAATTATGAATTCAAACCATTTCAGTGTAGGGCTGGCAACTCCTGCCTGTAAAAATCTATTTTCTACAGAGATCACAGTAGCAAAACCTGTGGTGAGGCAGTATACTCTACATGGGAGAATAGTGACAGAAGAGGGGGAGTTTATTTTAGGATAAAATATTGAACCATGTTTAAGTCAAAATAACTTTCAATTTAATCCTTTATCTGTTTCATGAAAATATTACAATAGTAAATTTCCATTATTTTTTTTTCTGCATGAGTAATCTTGAATTTTTATTGATATAATTAACTCTGTTTTCACATGGAAGAAATAATTTTGTTTTTAAATCATTTGAAATAAAAAATATCAGAATTTATTAAGAAAAAACAATGTTTTTGAAGAATTAAAATAAAAATTTGTGGAGCATGCAATCGCAACACTGAGGTTGAAGTTTTGAAAATTTAAGTGAGTGTGTTTTTACTAATTAATTTTTTTACTGATTAGTAGGTTAATGCATCTTTAAAATTTAGTTAGCGGAGGGATTTTGCCATTTTAAGTCATTAACTTTACTAATCTACTTTTTGTATGAATGATTCATTGTTTATATATATATATATATATATATATATATATATATATATATATATTATAAATTTAAAAATATGGTTCCATCATGACACAGGAATTACCATGTTTCAAAAACAGAAACTAAAAACTTCAAATTCACTTATAGAATTAAATTAAAGTCCCTAGTCCAATTTCATTTTCAAGTGAATTTTGGAATAACTTATTTGGAAATTTACCGAGTTTGGGAAATTCAAACATTTTGACAAGGTGTGGTAGGGTATTCATTTTCACTGACAACTATTATATCAAAATATGAGTTACTTTTGAAAAGAGATTAAGTCAAGGTAGGGTAGGGGTGCCTTTTCCAACGAATTTTGACATCTGTTCAACACATGTTATCTGGTCTTTATCAACGACAAAAAGTTTTTCAGCACTTTTGTTTCGCCATTAAATTTGTAATTGTATACATAAAGATTTTTTCTAAAAGAGTTGTTTGTATATGAATATGTCGTATTGAACTACAATTTTAAAATATTATTCTTAATTTTAATTACTAATAGACTATATTTCTTTTAAAACAAATTAATGTAGCCAACACAACAATTTGGAATGTCCTGAAAAAGAAAGAAACTACTGGTGTATTGAGCGAGACATAAAACAGATTGGCCAAGGAAAACAACAACAGTTGATGACAGAAACATTGTGAGAGCTGTGAGGAAAACCTACCAACAAGATCCACAATGCAAGGGTTAAAGTCTCATAATCCACGATTTGAAAAAGACTTTGAGAGCAGAAATATAGAGGCATGTCACAAGATGCAAACCATTCTCTCTCCATCCGTTCGCTCACATATTTGTGTTTGGCGATTTTAACGCCCATCACAACAAGTGGCTTAAGAATGCTAATACCGACCTCGCAGGCATCCATACTCTCAACTTTTCAGTCTCTCAATCCCTCATACAGATAATTGATTTCCCCACGCGTTTTGCTTACAACCGGGACTGTAAGGCCTCACTCCTCCACCTGTGTTTTACCTCCATCCCTGAGTCTTGTAGTGCCACGCAGCCCTGTCCTATCGGTAACTCTGATCATGCTGTAGTGTCTGTTAGCATCTCCTTCAGCCCCACCCCCTGCAAGGAGCCTCCTACCACCAGAACCTCATTCTGCTACCAACGGGCTGACTGGGACTCGTTTCGTGATTTCCTCTGCGATGTCCCCTGGGATGCTATATTTAAGCTCCCCATTCAAGAATGTGCTTCAGAGGTCTCTTCCTGGGTTAAAGCTGGAATCAACGCTTTCATCCCTCAAGGAAATTCAAGGTCCAACCGTGCTCCTCCCTTTGGTTCACAGCTGCTTGCTCAGCCGCCATTGCCCATAGGAACCACTTCTTCCACCGTTTTCGTAGTGATATGTCTGACTGTAATAGATGCCTATTTACCTCTGCCCGTAACGAGTGTAAGCGTATCCTCAACGAAGCCAAGTCACTATTTGCTGCTCGGATGAAGGAACGTATTGCATCCCGCAAATTCTGCTCCAAAGATTATTGGCGCCTCTGCAAGAGCGTTCTGAACAATAGCAAACCCTCCATTCCTCCCCTATTCAATCAGTTTGAGGTCCTGACCACCTCTGCCGACAAGGCTGAATGTTTTGCTCGGAAGTTTTATTCCAATTCAACGTTAGACTCTTCCGGGGTACCCATGCCCGAATTCCTTCCCAGAACCGAGGCCTTTTTGAACGGATTGCACATATCCCCATCGTTGGTATTGGGCATTATTTCTAACTTAGATCACCACAAGGCTACTGGTGGCGACGGGATACCAGCCATTGTCCGGACGAAATGCACGCCTGAACTGGCGCCTGCCCTCTCTAAATTATACAACCACTACCTCAAGGAGTCTTGTTTTCCTGACTGCTGGAAGTCCTCAACCATTGTTCCTGTCTTTAAGAACGCTGGTGACCCCTCCGACCCTTCTAATTACCGTCCTATCAGTCTCCTACCCCTCTTCGGCAAAGTCTTCGAGGCCATTATCAACACCGAAGTGATTAATCACCTGATATTCCATGATCTGCTCTCAGACAAGCAGTATGGTTTCCGCTTTGCCCGATCTACAGCCGATGTGCTTACAGCCATCACTGAATTTGTCTACTAAGCTATTCATAATAATGGTGAAGCTCGTGCCGTGGCCCTAGACATCTCCAAAGCATTTGATAGAGTTTGGCATGCTGGCCTTCTTCGCAAGCTCCAGGGTTATGGTATCACAGGTCGATTGTTTGACCTAATACAATCATTCCTGTCAAACCGTGAATTGAAGGTCGTTCTCAATGGATTCATCTCCAGCTCCTATCTCACTAACGCAGGTGTTCCTCAAGGCTCCATCCTAGGCCCTACTCTGTTCCTCATATTCATAAACAACCTTCCTGACACCATAGACTCTCAAGTCGGTATCTATGCTGACAACACTACAATTTACTCCTGCCTCAAACACAAATCTAGTGATGCTGACAAAGTTAACCTGGCAGTTCAAATTGAAAAGGACCTCCAATCGGTTGTGAACTGGGACGAGAAATGGATGGTTAACTTTAACGCCTCTAAAACAAAACTGCTCTCTATTAACCACTACAAGGATCCATCCCTGCATCCCATTAGAATGTCTGAAGACCAACTTCTCGAGAGTTCCTCTCTGCGGCTGCTCGGTCTCACGCTGTCCACTGATCTGAGATGGAACAAATACATCGAGTCAGTTGCATCATCCACCGCAAGGAAAGTTGGTTCCCTGTGCCAAGCCAGAAAATTTTTCTCCCCGGAATCGATCCTCCAAATCTATAAATTGACCATTCGCCCTTGCATGGAGTATTGCTGCCATATATGGTCTGGAGCCCCTGCTGTTTGCCTCAGGGTTCTTGATAAGATCCAGAGATGGATATGCAATGTAATTGGCCCTGATCTGTCATCTCGTCTGCAGTCGCTCTCTCACAGACGCGATGTTGCCTCGCTCTGTCTTTTTTACAAATACTTTCATGGTAATTGCTCCAAGGAGCTGCTTTTGCTGGTCCCTAGGCCTCATGAATTTAAACATCCTATGAGGCTGGCATCCCATTCCCACCCCTTCACCGTTGAAATTGTTAGATGTAGACGTCTCTTCTACTCCAATAGCTTCATGTCTCACACATCTCGCCTGTGGAACTCCCTTCCCTATTACTGTTTCCCTGACAAATACAATCTCCAACTATTTAAGTGTAACGTCAATCGACATCTCCAGTTGCCTTGATCTATCCACTTCCTTTCACCTTTCATTCCTATCTGCTCTTGCTCCAAATCTTCCTTCTTTGGGAATGAGAATGGTATAATGGTGATAATTAATTGCCAATACCATGAGAATAAACAGTACACTGCATGATTTCACCCTCCCACACTTGTGGAAAAGGACTCTGTCAGATATCTCATAATACAAAATATGTAAAAGTCTAGCTGTAGATGCCATGATTATGTGGACAGAATTTAACACTGTTCAATCACGGAATGATTTTGGGCACAAGAAAGTGTAGAGTTAATCCATTTCAAAGGTGATAAAGTTTAGGCTTTTTTCTCTGAAGAAACAGTAACAAAGATATACCAGGAATATTTGATTTTCCAGATAAATATTAGTAAGAAATACTTCACATCTCTATCACTATTTCCAGGGAAAGTCTTCAGACAAACTATATGCTTTAGTTCCACCAGTTCTAACCTAAGAGCCATCATGCCACGCACATTATATGGAACCACCTTCATTCCTTTTGTATTCCATTGGTGAGATGTAAGTTCCACTTGAGCAGCTTCTTCCCATGAAATGTTGCTTTGTTGATCCAACTCCCAAGAGAATGCTTACCCAATCCCAACAATCTGAACCTGTTCGAGTCTAGAGTCAACAGTTATCTTCCCCATATATCCTCATAAACTGAGTGGCATTTGAGCCTTAGACAGGGTCAATATTATTCTAAAAAAAAAAAAAGAAAGGAAAAAACATCATGAAAACTGTTGTTACCCAAATGTAATGCACAATAAGCCTGCATTTTTCCTTTTTCCTTTCTATCGAATCTTCATAATATAGGTGTCAAATTGTCGGGAATTCCTTGCTTAATCCATAATTACAAAAGTTTTTTCTCCACCTTGACTAGAGACGAGGTGACATTCAACGATATGGCGACTTATGTTAGTTCATTTGGGGAAATTTTCATGCGGCCCAAAACTGGGGCATCAGTCATATTTCACTTCTTTATAACTTTTTTCCAGGAAAAGAAATATTTTCAAAATTGGTATCAAATTGTGTGCAATTTATTCATTCTTCCATGTCTAGAAGGTTTTTTTCATTTGGTTAGATAGTGAAAAGTACAGCTTTCACCATGCGCGCGGTGTGTGAATTTCTTGCTTAATCTTTGTTTGAAAACTTTTTTTGAATATGTTGAACAGGCTTATAAATTGTATATATTTTTTTTACTAACTATATCTCCACTTGTCTTCAATGTTTTGGTATAGATTTAAGTTTTTGAAATAATTTATTTTCAAATTTGTTTAGTAAAATTATGAATTGTGTTGTCTTTGGAATTAGATTTTCCTATTCATCAATTTAATTTTTCTTTTCTTTCAGATATATGAACTGTGCCATGTCAACTAAGCAAGTGTGCATTGCTGATCCTTCTCACCACGGCATGCTGGAAATGATGCAAGATTTGGCAACCTTCAGTATTAGATATTTTATACTACAATCACCGCTACACTCTAACTTCCCATTCTTTTTCTGACCATCAAGGAGGCTCTCAACGTTATGAGCTATTGGTTGCAGCAGCAAGTGTTGTCATCTCCATGTCTACTATTTTACTAGCTATAATAATAAATATCGTGTCCCATTTTGCTGTGGGTTTGGTCATATTGCTTCTTTTTTTTTAATTGTGATAAATTTTATATTTTTTGAGAACAATATTTCAAACTGTTAAAGAAAAAGTTTATGGTACACACAAACATATGTTCTACATGGCTGTATTTTTCTGAATGCACCCTCAACCCAGTCTGTACAGATTTTTGTATGCTCAACTCTGAGTTCTGGTATAATTTAAAATTTTCTTTCGTAAAAGTAACAGAAGCAAAATTTTAAATGTGAAATATCCTGCTTCATAAGTTGTCTTTAAACAGGAATTGCAGAAAATGAACATGTAATATTTTGATCTCATACATCTGTAAAAAGCAATAAATTCATAAGCATTTAAATAGATTCATTCAATTCTTACTAGCAATTAGTTTAGAAGTCTATAGATTGTGAATTGATTATAAAAATTACATATCTACATAAGTTAAAAAAAAACCCATAAATTAGCATATCATGCTTATTTTTTTTACTACTATGAAAGAACAAAGTCTGTTTGCTCTACTTCATTAAATCTGATTATTTTTGTATAAAATATTTACATATTAAATGCTATTAAAACAGATATTTGTTGTATTTATCAGCTGAGCTCCTTACAATTTTACAAGTTATAATTCAAAAGAGAATTTTTAAATATGAATAATAAATTTGCCAAATATCAGGGAACAACTTGTTCCAAATTTATTCTGAGTTAATAATTCAGACATATTTAAATTTTAATTAGTAACTTATCAAATGTCAGAACTGGGAATCCTTGACTTTTTTCATGATTGTCATGTCAATTTTATTCTCCTCATGAAACTTAGAGATGCTGTTGTTAGCTTACTACTGATAACATTGTTGTAACACAGTCTTGTGAAACTGGCACCAGAGAGAAAAAGAAAAAGAAGCAAATTCCATTGTATTATGGTGCTGGGGGATGTATATCTATTTATATGCATGTCTGAGGCTGCTCTTCCATTGGTCAGCCATTTTTAAAAAAACATTTCTCAATAGAAATGATAATAAAAAACAAATTAAAACTTCATTTTCAGAAAGTTTTAAAAGGTAAAATTATTTTGTTGTTTATTTTTAGAAATCATTTGAGGTTTTTTTATATACAATTGAAGTGTAGAAAATGATTAAAATATTGGAGGAAACTAAATTTGGCAGTTTAAAGCTTTATTTAGCATTTTGATGGTGAAAAAAAAAATCTATAGATAAATTACATCATTCCAAGTGACATTTTAAGTACATTCTTGATTTTAACCAGTGATTTCCAAAATATCTATTCAGCAACAAACTAATATTTTTTTTTTGCTTTTATTTAAAAAAAAAAAAAAAAAAAATGTAAATATGCAATTATTATTAGGTATCTAACTGGGCTCTGTTCATTAATGATGCCCCAGATTTTCAAGAATCTTATCAATCCAGTCTGATAGTTAAGGCACAACTTGTTCTGACAAATTGAGGAGATTATGATTATAAAGAAAATTCATTTGTTGCACATTTTTCATGCCGAATCATATTTTCAGCTTGTCTCAGAGTTAATATTTGCAATACTAGTGTTTAGATTGTTCTTACTGTTACAAACAATTTTAAGTAAGCAGCAATTTGCCAGGATGATTATTAAATATGAGAATCAGTGATTTCAAAAGCAAATCATTGAAAGCTACTAGCATTTAATGAGTTTTTAATGCCAAGATTATATTACACAGTCCTCCATTGATATTGGATATGGATTCAAAGTTGCTTAACTTTTCATTTTATATCCTTCAAATTACAAGCAGCCATAAAGGAATTGCCAGAAACATTTTCTGATCTAAACGTGTAAGTGCCTTATGACAAAGATAACAATAATAGTGTCAATTGGATTCAAAGAATCTCAGGAAATGCTGGCAGAAAAGCTAAAAACCAGGAAAAAAAATGATCCAGATTGTTATCTCTGGATTTGTGTATCTTATGCTAAATTTTGCTACTTATTTTATTCTTCAATAAGTATTAAATTTGAAAGCAAAACTTTTACAGTACAAAAAAATCAAATTTGTTGTTTGATGTAAATTTGATAAAATAAAGGCTCTGATAAATGGTACATGCTTTTGAGATTTGATTCATTAAATTCTATTTTTGTTATTAATGTTTTTACAAGTTACAGTTCAGTTGAAATGTTATAAGAGGAAATAGATTAGAAAGATTTTAGATATTTATCCCTATTTACACTTTTAATTTGATCTTCCTTAAATTACTACATTCAGAATTTCAGCAAATTCTGGACACAGTAAAATTTTGTGAATATTGTTAAGTTTCTCACCTGAAAGCTTTTACTGTCATGTTAATCTAATTATCTTCCCTACTTGTTAGTGAAAGTCATACAAAATCTTCTGATTATTGCTTCATAACAATGGTGAATGTTTCTGACAAATATCCAGAAGTAAATCAGTGTTTGCATTATTAGAATCTTTAATAATCAAATTTTTATTTATACTTGTTTAGGCTTTTGTACAGTAATTTTGGAGGGCCTGAAATCACACTTGACTTAATAAAAATTTCCTACTTTTTCTAGAAGAAAAACTTTGTCCTAAATCTTGCATATTCTACCTCAAACTTGTTCATACCATTCATTCTTGATACATTACAAATATTGAGATGTAAATTCATCAACTTTTTACTCAATGGCTATTAATTGTTTCCATTCAGGAATTTCTTGGCCTTAGAAATCTGACTTTTGAGAATGGCCAAAGTTTTAGGAAATATGGTAAACATTTATAATGTATGCAAAATAACAACTTTTTAAATATGAAAATTGCAGCAAATTAAAAAAAAAAATTGAATAATTTTGTAGTATATACATTTGCAGAATACTATTTTACAAAAAAAATTGAGTTTTCATATTATTATTGATACATATCTCATGAACAATGAGATGTAACAGGAGAGATTACTTTTTAGATAACTCATCAAATTAAAACAAATTGACTATTTACATTACAAGAACACATGGCACAGTGGATAAAGGCATTGGTTAGATCCAGTGACAGAACCCAAGGAGTGTGAGTTCAATATCTGGTTAAGGCAGGGAAGAACTTTCAGAAGGAAATTAACAGGAGATAACTGACATCCATTGCACATGGAACGAGAACAGTCTACCTCAGTGAGCGAAATAAAGGGTTCAGTTTGACATTCCAACCACAGCGTACAACAGCCGAAACATTGTCATAAATATGGCGACAATAGTCCGAATAAGGTACATAATACCTCATCTCAGAAATATAGACAGATACTGAAATTGACTATTCGTTAACTGATTTAATTTAGCTTTTACTTGATAATCAAAAGATACTAACTTGTCTCTTTTATTTTTATTTATAACCTGAGTGGCCAACATCTACAGAAAAACTTCATCAATCTCCTTCTGAAACAGTTTTTACTAATAAAAAGTCAACATAATTTTATGTTAGGAAGTCTTTTTATTTTCACAGATCTTTGCTTCGTAATTGAAATCTTATAGCAATTTTTACTATTTTGAATGTTATAAAATGATAGTATAAAAAGAAGTTACATCAATTTTTGTTATAGAGACAATCTTTTCCAAAAGGCAACGTAGATATTAGATTATGTGACTATAGTTATTAATCATTCTGTTGAAAATGATTATTTTAATATATTTTGTTTAAGCAATTTCAAAAATTCTAATTCTACAAAAAGAATCTGAAACCTGGTAAGAAAGTTTATCTTCATAGCAAGGCTTGATCCTCTCATTTATAAACAAGA
The DNA here is from genome assembly GCA_964036315.1 of Acanthosepion esculentum. Lineage (NCBI taxonomy): Eukaryota > Metazoa > Mollusca > Cephalopoda > Sepiida > Sepiidae > Acanthosepion > Acanthosepion esculentum. The sequence goes on from OZ038496.1 coordinate 23,281,668, forward strand.
ATTTTTCAAATATTTTTAGTTCTTGACTTACAAATTTCCCCAATTTTATTTGCAAACAATAGAATATTGTGTGATGATAAATGCTGAAATACAGAAGAATAGTATTTCTGCTGACAGTGAACATATGTTAACAAGTAACTGATTTTTTTTTTGTTTTTTATTTCTCTGCTTGGAAACCTATTTTGCATATTTTAGTAAAGAATTTAAAAGTTGCTTCACAAAATTAAAAACAATAAATATTAAACTTTATTAATAATAATTACTATATAAACACCTTTTTGTAAAGAGAGGTTGTCACAGCTTATCTAGTTATAAGTGAACTTTAATTAAAGCTTAGGATTCCTAGGCCCGTAACCACTGAAATGAGTTATATACATCCAGTTGTTCCTTATACTCAATGCTACTAATATCTCTGTTTTTGGAAAACGAAAACTTTTATAATTATTATATCGATGTGTACAATTTTTGTACCATGCATTTTAAAACTTAAACGCCGACTTGAATTAAGTTATTTTTACCAAAGAAACCAGAGCTTATCAACTGACTTTAAAAATTGTTTGATTGAACTCTTAAGCAATTCCTTATTTAAATAAATGATATAAACATCAAAGAGTGATTATGCCTAAAAGCCATTTGGATGACTGGAAGTGCTTAATATAAATTCATTCACCTTAAGATGAAAATCAAAGTGAGCCTTGCTCAGTACTGAGAGCATATCTTGATAGCTATTGGTGACCCAGATCTTTTAATGCACCTGTCCAAATCATCCTTCTGAATATTGGCTACTACATGCTGATTCCTACCTTTGACCTCAGCATCATAAATGAAAATTAGAAATAATACATTGGGAATGTAGGACATCCTTTCAGATTTATCTCACCATTGCTTGGACAGAATTAGAATGCCTGTTTCTCCCAAGATTCCATTCTTGGACCTACTTTATTATTAATTTTCATCAATGACACAATAATTTACTCCTGTCTCAATAGGAAGTCTAATCAGTTTCATGTTAACTTTAATGCCTCCAAAAATGAAACTTCTCTCTGTTAATCATCTGAGAGACTCCTTTTGGCCTCCCATCAGGAGAGTGACTTCTGAAGTGAAAAGATTATATTGAATCCATTGCTAGGTCTGCTGATAAGAAATTTGGTTCACTGTGTCATGCTAGATGAATCTCTCTTACATATTTATAAGTCTACCATTCAGCCATTCTTTGAATATTACTACCAGATATCATCTGGTGCTCCTGCTGAATATTTAGAAATTCTTGATAAACTACAAAGACGTATCAGCAATATTATTGGTCCTAACCTGACATATTTGCATCAGTCACTTTCCTACCACCGTAATGTAGCTTCTCTGTGCCTTTACTACAAATATTTTCATGGTAATTGTTTCGATGAACTCTTCGCTATGCTATCTAAACTTTAAGTGCAGTACTAGATTGGTGGCAAGGTTTCATCAATTTTCACTTGAATTGGCTAGATGGAACTGCAAGTTCTATGCTAACAGTTTCTTTTCTCACACATCTTGCTTGTGGAACTCTCCTCTGGTTCCATGCTTTCCAGCCAACTTTGATCTTCAAAGATTGAAATGCAACCTCTACCATTATCTACTGTCTTCTTGATTACTCTACTCTACTCTTCTCTTGTTGCTCCTTAATAATGTTTCTCTTTTTACTTATTCTTTCACTCAGTAACCCATAGTGTCTTAGTGGCTTTACTGCCTTGCATGGTGTGAAATGATTAAAAAAAACTGACACTAACATCACCAATCCATATAGACAAGACACTTCTGGGGGCCAATTAAATAAGGTTTTAGAATTTGATCTCTCAACTCTGCTTTCTATGTTAAAGAAAAAAAAAAATGACATTATTTCATATTAAACTTTTTATTTGTATCTGGCTTTAGCTATTCTTGCAAAAATATTTTATTGGAAATAAATCAATCTAGTGTTTGTGTTGATAAATTTCAGAATAGATAATTGTTTTTATATTTACACATTTATTAAATCCATATTTGAAACAAAGATTATTAAATATATGCAATTTATTGATTATTGAGTTATGTTTGTAACAGATGCAATTCAAATTTAAACTTAATTTAACTTTCAGAGAAAAATTTTAAAGTACAAAAAATATTAATTTTGTTCAGAAGACAAAATGTTTTTTAATGAAAAACACTGATAAGCTTAATAAAATTTAGATTTGATTAAAATCTTACTTTTTAACTTCATTTTACGAATAGGAGTGCTTTAGTATCAGTAGATATATAACTATTGAAAAGTTCTCAACTTGGCCAAAAAGCCTATCTTCCCACCAACCAAAATATGTGGGAAATCTTTTCATCACCTTCTCATATATATAAATGATATAGTTTTAAGATATGCTATATTTATGGATTAAAGTGGTCATTGAAATCAACACCCACTTTGGGAACAAAGAAAATATGCACACAAATCATCCTTTAAAATAGTAACTACATGAACAGCACAATACTTTCTAAACATATCTGAGAGAAAGAAAATCACACTAAAAATGTGGAAAATAAGAAAAACAGCATTAGTCTACAACAACAAATCTAAAAACCAAACTCTAGGGGAGAAAATAGCTATAATTACCTTCCCAGATGAACACAAACTACTAAATAAACTACTGACTCTTCTCAAAATGAAGACACAAAAACAAATTAAAATAAGCAAATATAATAATAACAACTAACAAGAAATACAAAAGTTAACAAACAAGACTAAATAGCCCCCACCAAAAAAAAAAAAAAAAAAATGCAAACAGATCCATAATTATTTCTACCCAATAGATCCTAGAATAATTCAAACATAACCATTAGAACAATACAACAGACTTCTCACTAAGCATCACTGACCTGTATATATAAATAGCTGAGCAAAAACATAATGCATATGGCCTGACGATTGTGTATAAGCATGAAACAGACTATCACTTCTGGGTTTTGACTTCAATGTCCAATTATATAGTGTCTGTTTTTCTTAAAAGTCAGCCAAATCTTCCATGTTGAATTTTAATGATTTGTAATTTTCTCTTAACCAAATCAGAAGGTTTGCTATTTAAAAATGCTTGTTTTCAAATCTAGTCATTATACTTAGTTATCAAAATAAATAAATAATACAAGATGATTTCGGTAAAGCTTTTTATAAATAATATAAATTTTATCTGTAAGCCATAAACTTACATGTTTTTTAAAGTTACTTTTATAACTGCAAGAAATAAAATTCTGGTGAAAAAATATGTAAACAATGAAAAAAAACAATAATTAAAGAACTCTTAATTTTTGTTTATTGCTTGTGTTGTCAACAATTGTGTGTGTGTGTGTGTGTGTGTGTGTGTGTGTGTGTGTGTGTGTGTAAACTATGTTTATATGTATGTATGCCTAGAAAATATATTTAGCTTGTGTAGATTTCATTTCTTTTGCACAAACTCGGATTGGTGTTGCTCCTTTTTAATTTTGTTTTCAAAGATTTTTAGCTCTGAAATTTTCATGTACAATTTTGGAAAGCATAAATAGTAAAAACTAAAGATGAAATTTGTAAAGATAAGTGCACTAGTCAGGACAAAGTAGATTATTTTCTGCCATTATGAAGTGAAAAAGAAATTAGAAGCGAGAATGTTTTTTAAGTTTCTAGCAAAATTTCCATTTCTTTTAAAATGTTAATGTCATCTGAGTTCAGAATAGAAATTAGACTTGAATCAAAATATGTGCAGCCTAAACAATTCTTCTTTTTGCTCATCCAAATATGAATTAACAGCTTAGTTAATGAGGCTTCAGTAATTCATTGTATTTAATGTCATGTGAAACATTTGCTTGATTTTATATAGAAGTATTATTTGAAGACTACAACAAAACACTAATATAGTTATTGGGAAAAAAAAGATTTGTAAAAAAACTTTTGTTACATCCTAATTTCGTATGAATTCTCATTCCAGCCTCACAACCAACAACTGCAATATATGATTTTGATAAAAAAAATTTTCCTTAAAACCTTTGCATAGATTCATCAGAAACTTATAGTAACTTCATTGTTTAGGCAAAAATAAGCAAATCAGGCAGTTTGTCTTTAAAAACATTTCCAATGGAATAAGTTCTTCATTTACTCAGAAATATCGACTTTTTCTTTTTTACTATTGGAAGATGATAGTTTAAACCTCTCCTAGATCATCCAGTGCCTTGAATTGTGTTTGAAATTTCTTATATTCATTCATAGCTATCATTAATCAAGAGAATTAAATAAGAAACACAGATTTCATTGAAATCAACCGCATTCCCATCTACAATTCTTTTTATAGAGTTTTAGAATTACAAATAAAAAGCTACCTAAATGTAGGGAGAATCTTGTAGGGAGACTGTTTTAGTTAAATTTATGAAAAATGATACAAATTTGATGGAATTGTATTGGAAGTTCACAATGCTGGCAGATTTATCATCACAAATAGTTAAACAGAAAATCTTTAATACTTTATACTATTTAAAGATTTCTCACAGGTTTTTTTTCTCAACTCTATTCCACTTGTCATGTTTCAAAAGGTCATTTAATTTAGATATACTCTGTGATTTGCAGAGATAAAAATCAGATTTTATTCAGTGAGTTTTCTATTGTAACATTTTTTGCATAAAAATATGTTACTTTACTTCAAAAGGAATAGAAAATATTATTCCAAATTATCACATATACAAAAAGAGGAAAATATATTTTGATTTTAAAAGTATATATATATATATATATATATATACTCTTTTACACAAACACTTCTAGGGAATCAAGCACCCTACACAAAATATTCAACAAAAACACAGTAAAAATCAGTTACAGTTGCACCAAGAACATGGCACAAATAAGAAAAAAGCACAACAGGAAAATTACCAACAAATCAAACCAATGTGCAACTGCAGAATAAAGAACAAATGTCTCTTAAATGGTAATTGTTTACAAAACAACGTAATATACAAAGCCATGATAAAATCACCAGATAAAGAAAAAGTATATATAGGAGTAACTGAAGGACCCTGGAAACAAAGAAATTATGCACACAAAACATCTTTCACAAATAGTAAATATGCGAACAGCACCGTGCTTTCTAAGTGTATATGGGAAGTTAAAAACAAAACGTACACCACACCAAAAACATCTTGGAAAATAAGGAAAAGATCACCAGCCTACAACAACCAATCAAAAACATTGCTTGGAGGAAAAAATAGCTATCATCACCTTCCCAGACCAAAATAAATTATTAAATAAAAGATCCGAGGTCATCTCAAAATGCAGACATAAAAACAAATTTTTACTATGTTACTTAAAAATCGAAAACTGAAAAAAAAAATAAATAAATAAATAAAAATAAATAAATTAACCCAAACAAATTACCCGATCACACCTGTTAGAAAAGACAAAATACAATAAATAAATAAAACAAAATCAATGAACACAAATAAATAAATAATAAACAAATTAACAAACCATTATGACCAAAATATTAGTTAGATTATAAAAATGAAACCAAAAAATCGGATGAAAAACATATATATATATATATATATATATATATATATATATGACGTCTGTATTTACAAAAAATCAGCACGTTTATACAGACACAAAAATTTTTTTTCATTCTTTTTAAAATATTGGGGGTTGCTAAATAGTAAACTTTTCCAGTTATGATTAGTAAATATAGTTTTTACTTAACAATATCATCTAACTGCTACTAATTAATACATCATTTTAAAAGATTTAAAACTTTATAAATTATACTAAATAAAATTTTCAAAAAATAAAATAATTCTTTTTTCTCATGACAATTGTGTCCATTATATATATTTTTATATAGCTTTTCTAATGAATTAATATCTTAGTTTTATTGCATTTTTTAAAAAAATATGATTTTGAGCAAATTTCCTGTAACATGGGGCATTATTTTGAAAAGAAAAAACGAAACAAAAAACAAATTGATGATTTAAATTCTCTAAAGATGTGTGTTTATAACTAGTATAAACATTAGGCCCCATGAAAATGAATTTCTTGAAATAAAAAATTAAGTAAGTGGCAGGTAACAGATAAAAAAATATTTTTTTGTCAAGATTTTATAAGAAAGAAACATTTCTATAATAATTTCATTCATTTTTTAATTAGTCCTGAAAGTTTTATTAAAATCCAATAATTATTTGATTTTTGTAACAATTTCCAAATCAATGTGTTTTTCATAGTAAAAAGATGCTAAAATTTTCTATACTAATTTATGGTCACCCACTGATACAAGAAAAAAAATATTTGACAAAAATTTTGAATGTTCTGAAATGAATTAAAAAAAAAAATATAATTTCATAATGAAAAAGTCCTTTGTTTTTTGGGGTTTTTCCTCTTATGAATAACAAAGATTTTGACAATGAAACTTGGTTTGAGGATTTTTTTCCTCATGGTATGCTCATTTTTTAGCAAATCTTCAGAGGTACCTAAAATAAAGTATATTAACAAAAAATAAATGGCATTCAGTTTCTTGTGTATGGTTGGATTTTACCTTAACTTGATTCCTCCTTTTGCTGATATTGTCTTTCTGCTCACTGAGCCAATTAAAAATAACCCTAAATCTACTAATATTACTTTTACTAATTATGGACTTGATTCTTCAAAGTTATAAAGCAAAAACTTTGCTGAAATATCAACAAAGACTTATCCCCAACTCAGGTTACACTATTAGTATCAAACATTTCAGTTCATGCTGTTGGCACTGAACTACAAGAAATAATTGATGGCATCACACTGCTTATTAGTTTCTTTTCTAACAAACTTACAGAACGTTGATGAAATCTTCACACTTTTTACTGTGATCTCCTATCTGTTTACTTGACAATTTTACACTTTTAAGGACATAATGCCACATTATTTACAGATCACAAACCTTTAATAGTAGCATATAAGAAAGAAACAACTTTAAAATCATAAATACAAAAACATTACTTATCTTTAATCTCAGAATATATATCAGAGATGAATGATAAAAATATATTGCTGACTATTTAAGCCAGCAAATTTTTATGAGCATTATCATTGCCAAGGAAAGAACAAACAAAGATTGAAATGTCAACAGCGTGTCTTGATCAAATGTGAAGAATATCTACATAATTGTGTGAAAAGTGGCAAAAATTGTTAATATGCAGTTCATTAGTTGCTGTTGGTAAGGAAAGTGATTAGGGTGTTGTCAGAAATTGCCCTGGCAACACTAGTTTGCCGGACACAAGATCTGCAGGTGAACATTGCATATCCTTCTTTAATTGAGAAAGTGATAGCATGACTAATGGTAAGTTAGCCATCCAGGATTGGGTGTTGCTCGTCGGCTACAAATTCGAGGTCAAGTTGTTCCTTACTGGCGTTGAATAAGAATGCTCTCGATAGGGTGTCAGCGATGGTGTTAATGTAACGTATGTCAGTTGAAAATCACATTGAGTCCGACTTTCAAGAAGCGTGTCGTTTGTTTTGTGTAGCAGATTTTTTATGGCTGCATTTTTAAATTACTTATTAATATTTTCTTTTAAATATTGAATTAATTTAAAACAAAAACAATGCCTTATAGAATAGATGCATTGTACCAAATTGCAAAGGGAATTATAAAAACGGCCCTAAAGTATATGTATTTTCTTAAACTAAAGATAAGGAATTATCTGATGTTTGGATTCGTACAATCAGAAGAGATCATTTTTATCTACTAAATTCAGCAGAGTGAGTATTTTTTGTATTAAAAAATAAGTAAATTTTATTGAAACTTTAATGATAAAATTAATACCATGTCTTTGTAATTCATAACATAAAGTTAATAAGACATAAATCTAGCGAGAAAGTTTAGAGAGAGAGACATTCATTCTCGTACGTGTTGTTTTTAAAATCTCATTTTTTTAAGAAATAAACTTTAAAGAAATTTTCGACATAAATTCATTCATGAATTTCTAAAGGAATATTTTATATACATAAAAAATAATTTTAACGATTTTTTTAGAATTGTTTTATTCGTGACTAAATGAAACTTTAATTTAATTGAATTTTATGTCTGTAATTCACAACACATAAAACAGCTTTGTTTTAAAAAGTTATTAAACTCAATTGAAACTTTGAGGATTAAAATAATTTTATATCTTTATAAATTCCATAATAATAATGATCTAGAAGGGAAATTAAATTTCCTTGATAGAAATTACTGGAGTTTTGTTAGGCAGCAAGAGACACTTATTATATTCAGCATCATCAAATCCCCATATCCAAAAATCTATCTGTCTCTTGTAATTGAATCTGATTTTGCAGTACATGTTTTTTTGTAGAAATGTGGAAATACATTCAATAGGGGATTATAAAATTTCTAAACACGTAACTGATCAAAATACTCTTGAAATTCTGATAGAAAATATGAAAAAAATGTACACAGAACAACAGCAACCTGAACCTCAAAATATGAGTTTTATATTAAAATTGGTAATGTCATTTCTACTATTGGTGCAAGAAGAATCAAACATATTAATGCAATCAAATTTATATATGAGCAGCTAAATTTAATGACACAAAATAAGCTTGATTATTTAACAGAAATGATGATATTTTCTTCATTGTTATATAACTGCTCCCCTAAAGGGGACAGATTGTTAAGAGACAGCGAAAATATAATTTTACCTAGCTATTCAACCATTAAAAGATTAACCTTATCAACATATATGAATCCTTTGATTGAGCAACATGATAACAATTTTCTTATGTATATTAAAAATAAATTTAAGCTCCTAGTGCAGGACATCACAGTATCTTTACTTGTTGATGAAATTCATCTAAAACCTTATTTAGATTATAAGGGTGGTAATATTGTTGGCTTATCTGATAACAGCAATGAAGCTGCAACAAGTGCTTTTGCTTTTAGGATTAGCAGTGTATTCTCACAATATAAAATGTTGTGCATGTTATGCCAACTAAATGTCTTAAAGCTGAGAAGTTATTTGACATAGTTAAACATAATAATTGGTTTATAGGAGATAGGCTTTCAAGTATTATCAATCATAACAGATAATAATGCTATAAATAAAAAAGCTATATCTTTCTTTTGCAGTTCTCCAAAGCTTTCCATTGTATATCCACCCCCAGTTATAAAGTCTCAACCTCTTTTCTTCCTTTTTGACACAGTCCATATATTAAAATGCATTAGAAACAATTGGCTTAGTCAAAAAGATGCAAATAAATGCATGCTGTTCCCCAAATTTTGTCATGATGGAAATCATGAATTAGATAGTATCCAAAGTGCCACATTTTCTACCTTACAGAAACTTCATGCCTTAGAATTTCAGTCAATTTTAAAATATTGTTATAAATTAACCTCAAAAGCACTTTCTCCTACTAATCTTGAAAGGCAAAATGCTAATTTAGTTCTGCAAATTTTTAATGAATACACTATTCAAGGATTATTGATCTTAGGAAAACGGAAATATTTGCCTAATTTTGCAGAATATATAAACATATTTTATATTTGGTGGACAATAATGAATGTTAAAATGCCATATAAAGGTTGTCGGCTTAGAAATAAATACTGCAATCCACTTAGAATGAATGAGGAAAATTTTAGATTTCTCTCTGTATTCTGTGACTGGTTAGAATCTTGGAATAGCATTTCTGGAAGAAATGGCAAATTAACAAAGGAAAACTTCAATGCTTTGCATCATACAACCTATGCATTTCTAGAACTGACCAAGTATTGCATAGAAGAACTGAAAATGCTATACATATTACCAGGCAAATTTCAAACTGATCACCTTGAAGCAAGGTTTGGTCAATATCAACAACTTACTGGGGATCAGTATAATATCTTGATACAGCAAGTGTTTGAGTGTGAAAAAATTATTAGAATGCAATCAGTTTTAAAATTAAACTTATTTAATCAGCAATGCATTAAAATTGATTTAAAGAGTTTACAAGAACCAAACTGGGATGAAGTGACAGAGGAGGAAAAGTTATATATATATATAAATATAGAATTGATGTTAAAGAGGCTGATGTAAATAATTGTAGAGAAGTTCTACCTGTAATACTATACTTAGCAAGTTATTGGTGTAATGCAGTTTTTAAGAAAATTAAATGCAATAGCTGCAAAGATTTAATATCTGGAAGTGTAAAAGATAATGTGGAAGAAATACCTGAAATAAGCATCTATTTTCAGGGGATTAATAGAGGTTCTCTCTTATATCCTAATGATAAAACTATAAATTTTGTTCTGAATAATTATGTAGTCATTGATAAGCTGATAAAAAAATCATTCTTTTCTTCATTCAGTAAATCAAAGAAAAATAAAATAAGCCATGCATATAACATTGAATGTTTTTTGCAGATTATGAGGTTCTTTTTTATGTTGACACTTGTGATGAGGGTAACAATATAGAAAAAATACAAAGAATGTTTGTCTGGAGCTCTACAAATGCTCTTTTAAATAATTTTTGTTCTAGGGAAAATAATAATATTACAAGTAACAAGTTAAGCAGAAAAAAAAACTTCATTCAGCTAAATTTTGTATCAGTAACCTATTTTTCTGAAAGTATTATTTGATTTTTAAATCTATTTATTGTTTGTCTCTAATGTATTTTCTTGTTTGTGTTTTTGCTTCTTGTTTATGCTTAATTGTTTTATTTATTTATCATAATTATTTTATTTATTCATCATTTAATTATAATTTGCTTATTTAATTATTGTTTGTTCCCTAATTCATAATTCAGTTGTTACTGTAATAATCTCTTAATGATTACAAAAATTGTAACTTCACAGAATAATTATTAAAATTGAAATAAAAACATGCAAATTAAAACAATGCTGATTATGATTTATAAAAAATGTTCAAATGTGAAACAATTGAAATCATGAATGAATTTCATTCTTAAAATTAATTGTCTGTAACCTTTTTTCTATAAGTATTATTTGAATTTTAAATCTCTTTTTTGTATCAAATTTATTTACTTTCATGTATTTAGTTTATTTGTTTCTTATTTATATTTTATTCGTTTATTTATCATTTACTTGTAATTTGCTCGTCTGTTTATTTAATTGTTTGTTTGTTTCCTAATTCATAATAGAGTTGTTGCTGTCCGAGTGTATATGAATAATAATCATTAATAATTACGATATTGTAACTTTACAGAATAATTACTAAAATTATGCTAAAACATGCAAATTGAAACAATACTGATTATGATTTAAAAAATGTTTTCAAATTTGAAACAAATAAAATAATGAACGAATTTCAGTCTTTAAAATTTAATGAAATCTAACATGTTTAATTTCTTTAACAAAACATTCAGCAACATTTTTTTTTCTTATCGGTTATTTTTAAAAAATTAATATGAAATAAAGTTCTGTATAAAATCCAATTCTGTTTATTTGTTTTGTAAAACAATGTATTTTTTAAAAGTTTTCTAAAACCAATTTTTTTCTTACAATTATTCGTTACATTATGGTTACTATCTGTTTCACTGCATGGACTACTATTGTGACTTCACGTCTCTACCAAATAGGCCTTCTATTTCGGTGGTCATGGCCAAGCTGCCTGCCGGAAATTGCGGTGATACCGACAGGTAGTAGTCATCCTCCCTTGCGAGTTAGATCAGGAATGTCTGCGTGACTTGTATAAGTTGTGAGCTGGGGGCGAACATTCTCTGCTCAGCCGATCCAGCTGAATCGACAACTTGTTGATTTGTTGTTTCAGCTTACTAATCAAGGCGTCGACGGGGGTGCTGTGTGGTTCGTGGATGTGCATACTATTGAGGGCTTTAGCCTCATTGATTTTGTTGGCTATTTCAGCCATTTTCATCAAGTCTAAATCCTCAGGAAGGGTTGCTAGGATTTGGGTGGTGTGGGTGAGCAGATTGTCAGTGAATCCGACATTATATTCTTTCCTAGCAGATTCTTCATCTTGCGTACGTGGTAGAGAAAAAATTCTTCACGCCAAGTTGAAGTGTTGCATGTTGAATTCTTAGGTGTTGTTGCCACAAATTGGGTTTTTTCTTTTGTGGGGGGGGGGGTCACGTCATGGTCACCAATTGTAATGGACCAGGGGGTAGATGGACCACTACTATTTATATTATTATACTTTCAACGTACAGAATTCAAGTAAACAACAAAACTCCAAATGTGAATCAACAAGTATATATTGAAATAACATCCAAGGACAAACATGCAATAAAATTGTATTCAACGTATAGATTAAGGGAGAGAAGTTCTTCTCCTTTAACTGTATTTTGATTTGTAATTGATTGTCCAAAAAAAATCCTCTTGAGAGAAAATGTTCAGGAATCAATATTAGAACAAGGAACTATTTGTTAGAATAGATAACACAAGGATACAATTGATCAAAAAGTGTGTTGTGTTAGAGAAATTAACAGAGTCCTGGTTGATTGAGCTTGGCTAAGTCACAGAGAGAAATGTAGGTTTATATTACAAAATTCTGTGTGTGTGTTTGCAATATTGTAAGATCGTAGATTTGTGTAGACATGCGAATTCTAGACGAATTGGTTAAAAATTAAAACAACTGCGATGGCTAAATTGTCCTATAGAAAGGTAGCATTGATTTATTAGCTAATCCCAGACAAATAAAATGTGGGCATGGAAAAACTTAGCAATCGCTACACATTTAAATTATTTACTGTTTTTTAAAGAAGCTATTTATTTATCAACTATAAAAAATTTTATGTAGGAAACACACAAAGCATATAACTTGTCTAGCATTTTGTTAGATTACTACTTCATTTTTTCTTAGAAAATGACATTGTCTAATGTATAATATGTATCCATTTACATCTGCTCCTGTGTAACATTTGTTGTTGCCATTGATTTCAAATCTATGGGTAATGACCCATTTATGATAAATAATTTCTTAATTTTTGCATCTTCCCTTAATTTAAATTTAAT
>OZ038496.1:23299616-23364616 GCA_964036315.1 Acanthosepion esculentum
AATACACACCTCTGAAATTTTTGCTGAAGTGCTTCTACTCATGCATAATACACATCTCTTGTCTGCTTGGATTTTAAAGAGCTAACACTAGTGTATTTACTAAATCTTCCTTCAATGTATTGAAAGCTTTAGTGTGGTCTTCACCTCAGTACCAGTGATTTCTTTTCGAAAGCAAATCTCACAGAGATTTGTCCTTTTCAGCTAGCTGCAGTATGAACTTTTCCAATTGGTTCACCATCCCCAGGAAGCTTTGAAGTCCAATTACACTTGTGGGTTTCTGTATTTCTCTTATGGAAGCTGTTTCACTTGGCTCAGCTTTAATTCCTTCACCTGAAATAATATGCTGAAGGAACTTTTCTTTACTTTTTGAGAACTCACACTTGTTCATGTTGAGTGTGAGCCAAACCATCTCCAGTTTCCACAAGATTGCTTGTAGATGAGTTGTGTTCTTCCTGAGAGTGTTCCCATATCAGAATATCATCTATATGGCAGACTACAACCTTCCAAATCTTCAGTAGCCTTCGTGCCCATTCTGTTCTGGAAGTGCTATGGTGCTGATGTTATCCCAGATGGTATCTCTTTGAAGTAGAATCTAACAAAAGGTATGATAAAAGTGGTCAGTTTAGCTGACTCTTCTGCTAGCAGAATTTGCCAGAAACCATGTTAGCATCTAACTTTGTTAATATGTAGGCACCAGCGAGTGATCTAAGAGTTTGTTCTATTGATGGTAGAATATATTTTTCTCTACATACTGATTTGTTCAGCTGTGTGAGGTCAACACATATACGAGGGTCTCCTGACTTCTTCATCACCACTAACATTCCAGCATACCATTCAGTTGCTGAATAACACCTATCTGCTCCATTGGCTGGCTTTCTTTTTTTTTTACTTTGTGCAACAAAGGAAGTGGGTAAACATCATGGCATTTTGAGTGAAAATAGTTTTGCATCAGGTTTGAGTTTAATAGTGTAAGATTTCTGCAACCTACCAAAAGCACTACTCAGTTTTTGGGTATTGAATTTTCAGTATATCCAGGTCAATGTTGTTAACAGAGGACACCAGTTGCATCGTGTTGATCACAATAAGAGCTATATACAGATTTTTTAATCACATAGGCTTATTCTTGTGTCCTCTTCCTTCCTTTTGAGAGTATGATATTCAAAAGCCCTTGAAAATCCAGTGGAACACATCCTTTGTTGCTTTTGCAGTGCCTGTGTTGATCTTAAATTTTACTCTTCTGCCATCCACTTTAAGGTCAGCCCTCCATGTGTCTCCACTCGCTGATATTGCTCCCAAGAAAACTCTGCTGTCATCCTCTGTTATCTCATGGACAGCTGTTGATGTACACACATGCTTGTAGTGTCCTTTTTTTCCACATGCAAGACATGTCACATCTTTGACAAGGGCATTGTGTTTTGAGATGGTAAGGGATATTTCCACACTTCTATTCTGACTTTTATTTTTAATTTTTGTTTCTGTATTTTTGCAGTGATTTCCCTTTTCATATTATTCTGCCCACAGAACATGTCTCAGTAGGACTATCTCCCCTCAGATTGCACTGTTGTTACCTGACTCTTTCAGCCTGTTGGGCCATCTCAACGGCTTTTATCAGCATGAGATTTCTGTCTAATTGCATTCTTTCAGGCAAACACGTCTGAAAGGCCAACAACTAAATGGTCCCTGATAAATTCATTTTTAAACCCCAATGTCTAGTTAATACATAGAGCTGTCACAAAAGAATCCATGATCTTCTTGGGTCCCTGTTGCCGCCTATTAAAAACTGCTTGATTATAAATTATGTTTTTGTTTCCAATATAAAATGCATGAAAACCCTATTTAATGCTATCATAGTCATTTATTTTCCCGTTTTGACAATTTTAGAATTTGCAGACTATCGTCATCTTGATCTCCCATACAATAAATTAAGGTATTTAGCTGGTTTGCTTGTGTAGTAATATGGAGATCACTTGCTTGCCAGAATCTTTCAAAATGACAGATCCATTTTTCTTATTCAAGTAGCTTTCTAAAAATTGAACAATTCTGGAGGTTGAATAGTGAAAGACACATATGGTTGCTGTTGAGTAGGGATGGCCATGTTTCTTTTTCCCCCAATTCACTGCCTTTTTATTTTCAATCTTTTTTTTTTTTTTTAATGTCTCAAACAGGGTAGGAATACTAGAGTCTACTCACTGAAGCCACTCCTGACACCATGTTGTGTTTTTCTATTTCAGATGTGCAGGTAAGGAACATGTTGAATAGGAATAATTGACAAGGTTTATTACCAAGGTCTATACACACTGGTCTCCTCACCAGAAGTCCTCTTCCTCCCTCATGAAGAGTCCCTTTTTCTTTTGTGTCTTCTCAGGGTTATTCCTCTTACACCACTGTGTTATGTGCCATGTGTGATACAAGCTCAGGCAATCAATCATCTTTCGATACATGACTGACGAGGCAGACCCCCCCCCGGAGTTTAGTTGCCATTTCTTTCTGCAGTAGACTAGTTGCCATTCAAGGCTATAGAACCAGGTCTGTCCTGCTGTTTACCCATTGCTGGGGGGAGAAGAGGAGGATTCATACCTTTCCCAAGGGTATTAGCATGTAAGTGAATGTAATGGATTCGATTGGAATTTGAACTCGGCTCTCTGATTCCTCAAACCGAGCCGCTATCCATAACTCCACTGTGCTTACATGTTAAGGTAACACGGCAATAATGTCCAGTCTATGTGACTAATAGTGAAGTATTATATTAAGTATATTGAATGTTTTTGTTCATAATTAGACAAAAAATAATTAATGTACATAAATATATACAACTCAATAACTCACTCAAAAGGAAAATCCTCGAGAGTGTTGCCATTGAATATTATCCAAATATTAATCTATGCCCAGGCTTTTTCCCCAAATCACATTTCCTAACAGAATTACTACTCTCCCAAGCAAAGGTACACAACTGTATCAAAAAAAAAAAAAAATCAAAAGAAAATGGTTGAATTCATCAACACAACGATAAAAACAATATTTCCACACGTGATAGTACTTGACAATATGAATACAATAGCATTTTCTAAATTCTTCTTGTTGCTAAGGACATTTTGTTTTGTTGCTAATAGTTACTTTGTTTTAATAAATTCATTTCGTTTTTGCCTTGAAAAAGTTCACATTCGACGAAACACGGCTAATAATACAGTTTTCCTATTGTCTTCTTTACAGGTTAACTCTGAGAATTTTTTCATATATAGTTATGTACATACATATATACTTATGGATGTTTGTATACAACATAATCTTATTCCATTACTTGATAAAAACTTCTTGTACACCAAGCATTTTAACGTCAAACATTGAATTTATACTCAATAGAATGAATTATAGGAAGGTTCATGAAAAAAACATTCTTTACTCAGCACAAATGGAGAAATAAGCATAAGTCCACAAATTAATCCACTTGAGTGAGTGGAATTTAAATAAACACATTACACTTCAAATGATGAAAAGCAACACTCATTTGTCCTACACTGAGCAATTAAATATTTGAAAAAAAAGGTAATAATAAGAAAAAAGGAACTTTACTTTAATTGAAAAAATGCTTGGAATATATACTGGATTGATGAAAGGAAAACCATTTTATATTCAAGATTCAGTCATTGTCAATTGTTTTTTTTAAATTTTGGCATTGTACATTTTAGGGTTTTCTTATTGTGGAAAAATTCTTCACCCAAGAACAATTACAATCCTGTTGCAATGATATTCAGTTGATACTTAGGCAAAAAAGCGGTATGATGCTGGGAAAATCAAACCTACTATTTTTATTGCTTAGATATTTTAAATATCATAAATGATTTTCTTTTAATATATATATATATATATATTAGTAATAATAATGTTAGGAAGCAATGGTTGCTTCCCTTTTGAATGTACAATTTGCAGTTCTTTTGAAGATGTGGTTCTTTTAAAAAAATAATTATTAAAAAAAATGTTGTGTGAATAAGACATCTTCCTATCTTGTCATTTTGTGAGACAATGCCGGCTTTATGTAATGGCATTGGTGTGCTACTGCTATCAACAATCTTTGTCTTAGTCCACAGACGAAACATGTTATTAGAAGTAGTGTCAAAAGTGACAGAAATATTATTTAAAAAAAAGGTTGATTAATTCTAAAAAAATGTCATTAGTACAGATGCCAGAGAGCTTCAATTTCACAAAACCAAAAGCATGGTTAATATTGAGACAACAGTTTTTAAGATAGAGAGTGAGGTTCAGATTGAATGAAGACTCAAGGCAGTTAAATACTGTAGGAATATTATTATTACTATTATTAATAATAAAAATAAAATAATAATGAAAATTTTAAATAAAAACAATAACAAAAGTGTTGCATAAAATAAATTAAATAAAAATTAAAAATACTAAATATACTCCCAGCATGCAACAAAAACTGTTCCTGCCAGAAATACGGACATCCCGCCAAAAATGTTAAATTTAGTCTCTTCACCACGAACCTTGTTACAGGCAACATGTGTCCAACTTCTCTCTGTGATATGGCTTGTAATAATATGGAGTAAATTATCCCTTTTATCACATGTAAAACAATTGTAACCTAAAAAATACACACACCAATATGCACAAGAAAAATATTAATGAATTGTATGAAATTAATATACAATTTACCATGCTTTTCCTGTTATGCCTGTACGTTTTATTTCCTGTCAAGTATGCCTTATCTCTGTGAATACAAGGTTAATTTCTGTTGCCATGATGTGAGTAATGACTCCACAATACTTTATTATATATGGGCTAACAAAAATATGTAGCTATTTCTCAAGAGAAAAATTTCAAATCAGGAAAAGCAAAATTTGGCATGTATTCGACAGAAATGAAATTCACAAGTGTCTGATAAATCCAGATCAAATATGAAAATTAAATGTATAAACAAAAAAGAATTCAAAGTATTTGGCATTTGCTTTTCATTAAAACCACTATCACTTTTCTCTCTCTCGTCTCTCTACACTTCTCTCTTAGCTAATGAGAAAGCAATCCTCAAATAAAAAAAGAGGAAGAAGAAAAGAGTGAACATGATTGCAAAATGGCGGTTGTTTGCTGGTCCATGAGTCTAGTTATTTTGACTAGAAATCTACCAAAATCAGAGCGGTTCTATGTATAACTTTGGCTGAAAGGATTTTGACTTAAAAAAATGAAAGTGACTTTTGATGTTAGATGAAACCAGGCTTTGTGCCAATAATCTGGAGCCCTTTTTTAAGGGGATGTAAACAGATAGCTGAGAGGCAGAGACAGAGAAAGGCCTGTCAGAGAAATCAGGCAAGCATGTCACGTGTAGAAACTAAGTGGTCATCTGCTTAAGACTTTTTCTGCTCTTTCTGAGGGCCGAGAATACACACATATCGATGCTGCAACCTATTTCCAAAGTAATCGTACTCCCGACATCAGCCAATAAGATGACGACTACTACCAAAGTAGCTTTGTAAACTATCAAATAGTGGAACAAACTTTTACTAACCAAATTACAAAGGACTTGCCTCAAACAAAGTTAAATAAGTAAATATATATTATTTGTTTATAACTTTGATTCTGTTTGTTAATTTTTGAAGTTTCTGATAAATATTGCTAAGAACCTCTGGCACTTCTCCACATGTGTGAGATTCCACCAGAGAACACAAAACATGGGAGAAACAATTGAGATGTAAACTAGAGTGTGCTATATGAATGACGCTTAGAGTAAATGAGCCAGAAATAGGATTATCTGCTTCAGGCTCTCTCTTCTTTTTTGCACCAAGATGTAGAACCATTTGATAATTACATTCACACTGAGGAATGTTGGTTTCCTTGGCTCCCTAATGAGTGGAAACTCTTCCCACTTTTCAACACATTCTTTGAAGACCTCAACCCATGAAGTCACACTTTCTCTTGGTTGTTCCAACTCAGTGCAAGGCTGACTTGAGCGTGATCATTGTAACAATGCTTATACTGGCTTACCCTAACCTCGGAATCAAGAAAAAGAAAATGACCATACCCATAACCATGTTTAAACCTCTCAGTGATAAAGTAAATACAAACATTTCTTTGGTTGTTCGAACTCTGTGCAAAAGGTGTCTTGAGCTCGACCATTAATACAATGCTTATACTTACTTGAATTCCTGGATCAAAAAGAAAATAGACATATCCAAGAGAGATTAAGAGCTTTGTTTCAATACAGTCACTATAAAAATGACAATAAATGATCCGTAAAAGAAAGCCAACTTTTTCAATCTATTTCATTTTTATTTTGAAAAGAAAGGAAGATGATTAGTAATAATAATGTTAGGAAGTGATAGTTGCTTTTCAAAAGATTGTGTTTTGACGAAAGAAGGTGAAAAACTGTCAACAAGAGTATTTCTGGAAGATAATGCTTTAAGGCAAACATTTTTTGTAATTATAATGTTCAATAGCAAGAGATAAAGCATTGATAATAAAATTAAATGTTCATTTACCCATCCCTACTATGAGTTTTGCAGAGATTACATTCACTCTTCAGGAGATGTGTGAGTGAAATTGAATTTATTTACAGAAATCATTTCCTACAAAAGTATCAAATATAAAAAAAAAAAAAAATAATAAAAAAGAAAATATGATTTCTGCAAATAAATTCAATTTTACTATGTAGCCACCCACCTGACAAGTGACGTAAACTGTTTGAAACTCAGAGTAGTGACAGATAAATGAATGTTTTATTTGTTATTGCAATAATAATAATGGATGCTCATACCTGTGCTAGGGTGGCTAGCCTATCCCTATTGCAGACACCTTCACAGGCACAATTGTGCTTGTTCAACACCCATAGAGCTTACCTATTATGCTGAGGAGACTGTTTCAGAGATAAAGCACATCATTTCACATGACCAACAGTTTAAACAAGACCTGTTTTCTCGGTTATGTTGACTGTGTTAACACAACCATTGACAATTCCATCTACGCAATTTCACTCACGGCATTTGCATCAACCCATGGTTTGGTTTTCAGGCACATTCCAATGGTGCAGGATGCTGGGATCAAGAGGTCACAACAGAAAGAGGGATCATTATTTCAACTTAGAGCTAAAGAGATCAATTAGAAAAGATCCGACTCAATTCACATGAGAGAGGTGTTTCACTAAAGAGCAGTGAAAAAAACTTGAAAATCAAATCATATGTGAGGCACCTTTTTACTCCAGGACAGAAGGTTAGAAGTTTACAGAAGGCAAAGATCATCTTGTATAAGTTGGAAAATTATCCTGTAATATATATATATTTGAACTTTATTTAAACCCTTCATGAACTTTTGATTCTTGAACATGTCATTTTTGTTTATGATCAATTTCATCACAATTCTTCTGTTAAGTTTGAAAAGTAATTATACATGCTTATTGCACAAAGTATAGTCCAGTAATGTTATAAAAAACTCAGAGAATTCCAGTAAGATATCTTTAATCATTTCTAAGATACAATGGTTCAAAGCTTAATCTAATAATTGAACAATTTTGCTTTTACACCTGGTGTGTGTGTGTATATATATATATATATATATATATATATATATATATATGTGTGTGTGTGTATACATATATATATATATATATGTGAATGTGAACATTGAAATAAGCACCCAGTGGTGACAGTCTTTTTTCATGCTTAAACACCATTGTTTAAACATGAAAAAAGACTGTCGCTACTGGATGTTGACCTCAATGTCCATTTTTAGATTTACATATATATAAACTTAAATTCTGCATATCCGAGCACTTTTGGCTATTCTTTTAGCCTTCATCATGGATAATCTTCATTTTAAATTTTTAACTGACTGTGTTTTTTTTATGTATGTGTTTCACATTACAGAAATATTTTATTTTCCAAACATGGGCAGCACATTGTGGCTCTGTTCAGATGGTACCCAACTGACCTTACTATACAGTGCAGTTGACAAAAACAATCTTTTTTTTTGTTGTTTTACATGTAGATGAGGCTATTATACTTGTACTTTCGCTGAAGCTCAACTTCTTGAGAGCTCCTATCTGCAGCTGCTCGGTCTCACGCTGACTGCTGACCTGAGATGAAACAAATACATAGAGTCAATTGCTTCATCCACCTCAAGGAAAGTTGGCTCCTTGTGCTGGGCCAGGAAAATTTTCTTCACAGAATCGATCTTTCAAATCTACAAATCAACCATTTGCCCTTGCATAGAGTATTGCTGCCGTCTGCAGTCACTCTCTCACAGACGCGGTGTCGCCTCTCTGTCTTTTTTACAAATACTTTCACGGTAATTTCTCCAATGAGCTGCTTTTGCTGGTTCCAAGACTTCATGAATTCAAACCGTCCTATGAGGATGGCATCCCGCTCCCACCCTTTCACTGTTGAAACTGTTAAATGTAGCCATCTCTTCTACTCAAATAGCTTCATATCTCACACCTCTCGCCTGTGGAACTCCCTTCCTTATTCCCGTTTCCCTGAAAGCTATAATCTCCAACTATTTAAATGTAATGTCAATTGACATCTCCAGTTGCCTTGATCTATCCACTATCCTTCTCCACATCCTTTCCTCTATCATTTCTATCAGCTCTCGCTCCAAATCTTCTGTAATCCCTTGCATGCTAGTGGCTTCCTGCCTTGCTTGGGGTGAAATGCTTAAAAAATAAGCAAAAATTTAAAAAAATGTAGTTTGGTAGGTCTCCATGTGTATTTAAATGAGTCCTAATTGAGCTATGATTAGATAGGTAATGGGAGTCATCTTGATAGGCATGTAGTGGTATGACCAAAATAATTATTTATAAGTTTGATTTGATCAGGAACACAGTTCCTTAATAGGCATTTGAACTCATAAATAATAGTGGTTCTCTGTAATTTTTATTTTGTAGGTGTGTTATTGTTGTTGATAAGGTTAGCTGTTTTCAATTTTTTATAGTAGATAATTTAATTTTCTAATTCTGGTCAACTAGGTTTGTGTATTTCTTTGATATTTCTATTTTTAGATATTTACATCTTGCTTATGGTTAACATATTTTTGGCTTTTATAGAAGATTTTGATACTGAAACATAGTAGCAGCCCTAAAATAAAACTTATCAGTAGCAGCTCTCAATTATAAAAATGTCTGAACCCTAAAGTAAGACTCACTTCCAGATTTAGAAAAATAACAATCTGTATAAATTATTCGATACACAGTTTTCCATTTTACTGTTACATATGATGTCATTTTAAATTGATTTCAATTCCACCAATTTAAAAATGCCAGGATTTAGTCAATTTTACACATGATTTTTATATCAAAATAGGAAAATCAATTATTTTTACTCAAGATTTAGACATTTTTGTACAAATGGAGGAAAATGGGAAACTTTTACAGTATACTTTTGCATTTTTATATAAAAATAGAAAAATCAGCTATTTTTCCATGATTTTTCCATTTTGTCTACAAATACTTAAATCTACTATTATTGTAGAGTAATAATCTTCTCTACTATTGTGGCAATAGACTATTCCTACTTAGAAATATGGCTAGTAGCCACATTAGTGTAGGATTTGAGGAGTTGATTTACTCAAATTTTACCATTCTCTATGAGTATTTAATAAAACTCTTCTTACTTTTACTTAGTTGCTCTTCTGTACCGTCACTACTCTAAGTATGGCTTTCCTATTTTGAACAAAGACAAAACTAACACAACTGCAATGATTTTCCTATTTTTATACAATTTTGTATAAAAATAGGAAAATCATTTACAATATATTTTAATCTTTTTATAACAAAGTAGGATAACAGATACATTTGCACATGATTTTGACTTGTATAAAAATAGGAAAAATTCACTAATTTGACACCGTGTTTTCTTTCTTATATAAAAGTAAGAAAATGAACTACTTTTATTCAAGATTTTGTTTTTTTTATAAAAATAGGAGTTTTACTTTCTTTTATAAAAATAGGTAAACCCACTGCTTTTACACTAGATTTAAATATTTTATATGAAAATAGAAAATTCAGTTATTTTACACATTATTCTTACATTTTGTATAAAAATAGCTAAAGTTACTACATTAACACTATATTTTTACCCTTTTATATAAAAGTAGAAAAATCAGTTTCTTTTACATGTTTTTAATATTAATGTAAAATATGTAAACCTACAACTTTTATACAATATTTTAACATTTTATATAAAAATACGAAATTCAGCTATTTTAAAAATGATAAAGAAAAACTTAAGATTTTTACGTTTTACATAAAATTAGTAAAATCTACTTCAACATTATATTTTTATGTTTATGTTTTTATATGCTTTTACACTTGATTTGAACATTTTGTAGAAAATTAGGTAAATCTACTACTTTTATATTATAAATTTTTATATAAAAAGAGGAAAATCAATTAATTTTACAGATTCTACATTTTGCATCAAAATTGTAACGTCTACTTTTACGTTATATTATATTTTTATGTAAAAATAGGAAAAATCTGTCATTTTACAAGATTTTACATTTTTGCATAAAAAATAGCAAAATTTGCTACTTTACACTATATTTTTACATAAAAATAGTAAAGTCTACTGCATTCACATTATAGTTTTATGTAAAAATAGGAAAATTAGCTACTTTAACACAAAATTTTAACATTTCTTGCATAAAGTAAATCTACTAGTTTTACACTATCTTTTAACTTTCTTATATGAAAAGATGAGAATCAGCTACTTTTACACGAGATATTTACTTTTTTGCATGAAAATAAAAAAAATCTACATTTACAATATACTTTAATATTTTTATGTAAAAATTGGAAAATCAATTACTTTACACATGAATTTAATAGTTTTTGTATAAAAATAGGAAAATCTTCCTTTCACTATAAATTTTTTTATGTAATAAAAGAAAAGTCAACTACTTTTACAACAGCATGCATTTATTTGCATCTTTTTGACCAAGGCAATTGTTTTTAATGCATTTTAATATGTCAACTACTTTTACAAGATTTTACATTTTTTTTTACTTCAAACCAATAGTAAAATATACTGCTTTTCTATTAAATTTTTATATTTCCATGTAAAAATAGGAAAATCAGCTGCTTTTATACATGATTTTTAAATTTTCTGTATAAAAATATATAACTCTACTTTTATTGTATATCGTAACTTTTTATAAAAACTGGAAGTTCAGCTACTTTACTCTATATTTGTAGTTTAAGTTTTTTACATTTTTGTATAAAAATAGAAAAATGAGTCATATTATGCAAAAGTTTTATTTTTGTTATATCAATATAAAAATGAGCTCATTTCACAAAAGATAAAGTTTTTTATTTATTTAAATCTTTTACAATGGATTTTTACTTTAAAAATTAAAATAATTACACTTGATTTTTGTTTTTATTTAAAAATATGAAAATAATCTTTCACTTTGTGGAATTTTTGTCTTTTATTTAAATATACAAAACATGAAACTTTTACACTAGATTATTACTTTTTTATAAAGGAAAATCAGCTACTTTTATGCAATATTTTTTTTTAATTTAAAAATATAAAAATCAGCTACTTTTAAACATTTAGTTTTACTTTTTAAATGTAAAAATGTTCTGAATAATTATTTTTTATATATAATTTATTTGTATATAGGTTTGTACTTTTTAATTTAAAAATATGATCATCTGCTACTTCACACTATATTTTTTTATTTAATATATGAATATCAGTTACTTGTACACTAGATTCTTTTTTTATTTAAAAATATTTTCATGTAAAATTTAAAACTTAAAGAATTTGGAGTGATATTCTCTTTTCCATTGAATTTACATTTTGACTGATGCATTCTTTGGTTGTTCTTCCGTACTCTATAATTAGAGCCCGATTATAAACACAAAATTACATTTCTTAATTATTGCGGATCTTCTCATTAGTTCAAACGATACAATTTACAAAGTGCTAAAAAAAGATCTATCTCATCAGGACACTTACGAGAGCGGATACGGCTTTAACTAATTTTATAATATTTTAACAACTTAAATGTAAAAAATCTATTATAATTAAAAAATAACAAATAACTGTATTAAAAATTCATTTTTCATCGAGAATTTTTTTTGCTTTCAGAAAATATTGCCCATATTCATAAAAACAACTAAAAGCAAATAAAAGCATTTGAAATTAAATAATATATTTGTTTGAGTTTTGTATGCTACAATTCAGAGCCGATTTTCAGGTGGGGGGGGGGGGGGGCAATTAAAAACAAAAAAACATGATTTGCATTCCTCAAAGCCTTGTGCTTTTAACTATTGTAATCACTAAACTTGACGCGGTCGAATTTCTAGCATTTTCATAAAATTAGTTATTGGGGTGGGGTAATAAATATAAAAAAATATTTCTGCCATGAATTTAATAAAAGAAAACATTTTTATAATAATTTCGATCATCCCTCAAATATAGAGTGGGATTTTAAAAAGTCCTACTAATCAATAAGTCTCAAAGATTTAATTTAAATCGATTATATGGATGTGTGTCAGACTTTAATCCATTTCTACTTGAATTTGACCCTGGTTTTTCTTAGATTATGAAAAGTATATAAAAGATATTAATGGCTTAAGGTGCAGTTATGATACATTAACAAAATTAAAATAAATGTTGAAACTTTCAGAGCAATAGGAAACATGTTGGTTTTGATAAACTCTAAGATTGAACCCACATTAAACGACTTTTGGGATATGTAAAAAGGAATTTTAAAATTGGAAATCTATAGTTTGATCAGTTTCAAGTAGAGAAAGAATGGACTAAAACGTAGCCTCTCCCCATTTTTTTAATAACTGGAAGTGGGGGGTGCTTTCTCACACCGGCAGTTCTGAAGATAATTTGGTGAATTTTATGCACCTGACCAATTTGGCTTCAACACAAGAATTTTCTTTATCAGAATAAGAGTTTAATAAACTATACATATGCCTGGTTGTACACAGTGATTAAATTTTAATAAAAAAAAAGTACATTAACTCTTGAAGTAAGTTTCAATCTTTGCAGTTTCATGGGTTTAGGTGTGCGAATGTAAATTACAATCGTAAATTTTTCGTTGTATATCGTAGGTTAGTTTTCGAATTTTACCAACATGACAATTTTGATGCGTCAATAATAAAATTCACTTCTATTTGGTTTTAAACTATTAACATATATACTCATAAATAGTTTAAACTCAAAAGATGTGCTGCAAATCAGAAAACTGATAAATTAACGCAATTTGAAAACTTAATTCGTTCACTATATATTGTTTCAAACATAATAAAATACCGAATGGTTTAAATATTCATAATCATTTAAAATACATTGTATAATGTTGTGTTGAAATTAAAAAATAAAATAATAACGTGTGAACCGCTCTGCAGAGATCTAAATCAAACAGAAACACTGTATCTTACCTTGAGTTGTCTAGATGTCTTTCTCAGTATACGAAACTACGAGTTTCCAATTCAAGTTTTCCTCTCTTGGCTTGTGTAATTGTGAAGTTTTCACTCACCATTTACCAAATTCCAACAAAATAAAATTGATCAGCCGACTCTAACATTCACCGGAAGCTGATACTTCAAACAGCTAATGTAGGAATGAAGTTAACATGAACCGTCCACATTCAGAAGACGAATTCAAGAGTGAAGTCGGTCAATCATACTTGAAAGCCGCGGATTGGTTGAAATTGATTAACATGTCACGGGAAGAATATTGTCAACTTAAAGTAGGTCACGGAGTTGACCTGAACGAAAGACCGTCCCCTGTTTTTCTTGCGAGTTTGAGCACGTCGATTAGAGGGGGGGTAGTTGCCAGTGTTGGATTTGCCAAAACCGGCAAATCCAACACCAGGAAGACCCCCCCCCTCTAACGGACGCACAGGAATAAACGATTTCCTGTAGTACAACTAAACACGGGAATGGGATTCTTGCCGGAATTGAACCTCTAACTGCAAGTCCATTTCTTCTCAAACATACCGCTACACTACAAGGAACGGTACGTTGGCGAGATGAAGTTTATTTACTTATAAACCTAATGTTGGCATGGTCTATTGCAAGAAAAAAAATGCAATATAGTCATTAGTTGGACACGAACCCACAATCATAGACTCCGTGAACCGAGATCTTACCACTGACCCATCGTCACTGTCTTGCAGACTTTTGCCTAATAATTGAAGTGTTGACTCTTTGGAATTGAACCCACAAACTATGTCTCTGATTGACTTCGCCGGGGAACATATTAATCCTCATTTCAGGAAATGGTGTAAGCACTTTCAACTCAGACATTCACTATAAAATTATTTCAGCAAGCTATTTTCTAAATAGGTACACATACATAATTTCTGTTGAAAAATCTCATTTATTAATTGAATAAAAATATTTCAATATGTCTTTTCTGTAGATTAGACGAATATAGTTGAAGATTTAAATACTTACGTACATTTGCGTGTATTGTGCAAAACTATGGTTATCGATTGTTCATAGATTTTTAGAATGACGAAAATTCATATTTGTTTCAAAGGTTTATTTATTCTTAAGAATTTTTAAACCAGCCAACGAAAATCGCAAAGTTTTATTATTGTTATGTAATTATTTTAAATTTAACTTCGACGTGTCAAAATATATCCACCGCTTAGGGTTTGGGTTACATTTTCTTTTCAAGATATGAATTATGGTTTATACGGTTAACTGTTTATTGCACTTCTTTATTTTGAACATTGCCTGTTTAGAGTTTGTTAGTGATTAGTCAGACCGTTACAAAGTGAGAGTGTGGTTCAAGTTATGATTTCTAATCGAATAGTAAGTATTAGATGGGTCATTTATTAGCAGGTTTGAAAAGGCGGTTACAAAGAAGACTGATGAAGTGCTGACAGGGGCGCATCCGACGTGCTCTTCTGATGCTGTTACTCATCTGCTTCACTTTTCGTTGTGTTGTGCATTGAGAAATCATTTTCTATAAACATCCGTTATTTGAGCCTTTCTGTCAGTTTGAAAGAATCTGTAGATTCTCCTCTGCCATCTTTCATCGACAAGGGTTCCCACCCACAGAATTGCCGCTCAGTGGAATTTCTTTCTTTTCCAAGAATTCTTTGTAAAATACAGAAATGTTTCCTGTTGCTGCTTGTCATGCTTGAGTGCACTCACCATAGCTTCTCTTTTGTTACAGCAATCAACAGCTTGAATGGGGTGAACACTAAGTGAACAGCACTAAAATAAGAAGTAGACATGATATCCCTTGAAATGGAGAGTGGAATGATAAGAATTTCTTTTCTCGTACTTCCCACCTGTGGAACTTTCTTCTGTTTCTTTGCTTCCCTGGTAGCTACAATCTTCAAAAATTTAAATATAGCGTCAGTCATCATCTTCTATCTTCTTGAATTTCGTTCATCTTCTGTCCTTTCATCAATCCTCCCTTTTCTCAGTCTTCTTTTTCACTTAAACTCCCCGGAGCCGCCTGCATACTAATGGCATTGCCGCCTTACTTGGGGTGAAATGATAAAAAACAAATAAAATAATTCTGCCAAACCAATAAAGGATTCTACTGAAATGTAAGTTTCTCAACATCTTTAATAATACTTTTCAAATACGTATAAGGACACGACCTCTATATACACGCCTTCATCCCCTCCTTTTGTATATTTTCTATTTAGTTTTCTAAGGCAATAAAATATGTTGTTAATTATATGTAATTGTTTATACATTAATGCAAATACAAACAACCTAAGCTTACTTGACTGCACGCAGGCATATATAATAATTAAACTAAATCAACAAAGAACTCCACTCAAATGTAAGTCTCCTGCAATCTTTCATTACAAGTCTGTACACATATGCATAACAAGGAATATATCTCTATATGCACACTTTCATTCGCCCGTTTTTGTATTCTTTGCAAGTTTATCTGCTAATGTTGAGTTGATGTTCTCGCCATCTACGGACTCTGTGGTGATTCACCCGTTTAGTATGTGGTCATTCCGAAGTCATAAAGTGAGTTCAAAAAAAGGTAGAAAAGTGCGCCAATCAGCAGGTGTAAGCTGATTGGCTAACCTTAAAATCGCCAACGGCAAATAATCATATATCTTATTTCTCATATATTCCCAACAAGGAAGAAACATGCCTAGTTAAATGCACTTTCATATGCAACCATTTAGTCAACATGTAAAGTTCAATAAGTGGAGACGAACTGTTGTCAGATATAACAACTTCATTTTCGGATTTACCACAAACCCATTTATACTTAACTACCTTTTCAAATATTACTTAGAGCAGTACCAGCTTGATATATGTACTGAAATGCTCAAAAATAACTTTTATGTGGACAATCTACAACAAACTAGCAATAAGGTGGAAGGAATGCCAACATTGCCAGCAAGCGAAAATAACAACACATCAAAAAGTGCAATGCAACCGTTCGAGTTGCCCTCCGACCGCTTCCAGACGGTACATGTTGATATTGCTGGGCCCTTACCGCTAGTAAAGAATCCTACGGATCCTTATTTTTCACCCTACCGTTATATTTTAACGTGTATTGACAGGAACACTAGATGGGGTGAAGCATGCCCAATATCGGAGATAACAGCGAAATTTGTATCAATAGCTTTCGTAGACTTATGGATCTCTAGATTCGGTGCCCCACTCCATTTTGTCACAGACAAAGGAAACCAATTTGAATCTGAATTATTCACAGAATTGTCAAAAATAATTGGTTTTCACCGACTGAGAACAACAGCGTACCACCCGCAAACAAACTGTTTAGTAGAACGAGCACAGAGAACTCTGAAAATAGCAATAAAAGCAAGAAAAGAATCCTGGTTGTCATCTCTTCCCATTGTGCTTTTTGGAATCAGGATAACACCTAAAGAGTCAAATTAATCCCCGTTTACTGCACTAACGGGATGCCAGGCTCAAGATCTTCGATTGTTAATCGATCCTTCTAAAAATGAAGACATAGAATTAACAAATTCTCACATCAAGACTTTAGCTGAAGAGATGCAAAGATTTCACATGGACAGATTTTCCAGCAGACATCTATACTCTATACCTAATTCATATATTCCTACAGAATTACAAAGTTGTGAATATATTTGGTTGAGAACGAACAGAGTAGGAAAACCTTTGGAAGCGCCGCACACAGGCCTATTCCAAGTCGATATAATAAATATTTTATAATCATAAATGTCCAATAATTTGCATAGAAATGTTTCCATTAACAGACTAAAATCAGCATATATTTCTAAAACTACAAAGTCAATGGATTCCGGCGAAAGAAATCCGAAACTGAACAATTTCCCGTTTCATGTCGATGGAAATGATGAGGAAAATCAAATAACTAAAACCAAATCCAGTAGAACCGGTAAATGGAGAAAAGGAAACATATTTTTACTACTGAAAACCAACACACAAAAAGAAAACACCAAATCATATACTACGCAAAACCGCAAACTTGATGGTAAGATTTAACGCATTAATCAGACCTGAAATTGATTGTAATTGATTTTTTCTCTTTCTACATTTGAAAATAAATAAGAATCAGTAATAAAATGGGTATATGAAAATGAAATCCAAATCCACCATTTTGAGGCTTGGAATACTGATACTACGCAAAAACTGCGATCTTGTTGCTTCGATTTAACGCATTAATCTTACATGAAATTGATTGTAATTGATTTTTTCTCTTTCTACACTTGAAAATAAATAAGAATCAGTAATAAAATGGTTATGTAAAAATGAAATCCAAATCCGCTTCTTTGAGCCTTGGCAAATTGTGTTATCAGCAATCCTAAAGATAAAAGCTAAACTGTCTTTAGTGGCAGGATCCATATTGGCTGGTCAGTTGTTAGCCTTAAATGAAGATTAGGTCTTTCAGGGTGACAAGAGAATCGCCATTTCAATACTCTGTGAAGTTCATCATATCGCTTGAAATCTGTTACTTTTTCCTGGCTATTAAAACATCTGTGAAAAGCCTCTTTGCAAATCTCATATAGATCCAGAAGTTGGCTACTGCAGAAGAGCCCTTCCTAAACAGAACAGTCGCAAGATATGAAACAAAAACATCTTCTGTCCCAAGCGAGGACATATTCTGCAAACAGGAAACGGCGAGTCTTAGGTTTTCCCAAATTAAAGACTGCTAGCAGATATTTTCATTCTACATCTGGGGAAGATATATTCCCAAAGGAAAATGGCACCATGGAATTGTAAGCTCCTGGTGGAGTCAGATTTAACCTTAGCCAGGGCCGAGAGGCCTGAGCAAAACAAAACAAACGTGGTTTTTATACTGTAAACCGAATTAAATTAACTGCTACTTTGGTCATTGTATGGAGTGACGTCACTAGGCGACTGTCATATTACTCGACCAAAGGAAGATAATCGCCTTTTGTATCCCCACAGAGACTCATAGATAAAGTAATTTAAGGTATCTCGCTCCACGTAGAAAATGATGGCCAATATGTTTTGGAACGAGAAGTAAGTGATGATGTTATGAATGTTATTATTGCCATTTCTGATTCCTATGTGAGGACATTCTCAAAAAATAACAAAGCAAGATGTCTTTGAACTACGCCACATCTGAAGAGGAGTGACGTGTTTTTGGAACACATAACAATGCAAAACGACACTGTATCTTAAATCAATATATATGTATGAATAAGCTTGTTTCATGTACCCTACAGTCTTAACCCGGTGCCATCAGACTTTCATATGCTTGAAGAATAAAAAGCTCATAAAGGAGATACCAACAGTTCTTCAATAAGAGATATTCAACGGTTTTGATAATGTTGAGAAGATTTAGAATCCTGGTATATTTTCTATATGTGCTTCTACTATGAAATCAATTGTAATTAAACTGTAATTGGACACTATATATATATATATATATATATATGTATATATATATATATATATATATATATATATATATATTGTTACGCTCACGTGCGATAAGATAGACAATATGTTTCGCACACGTGGTGGTAACAAAAAAATATAAAAACCTGAAGTGTGATTATTGGTAATGAGACAATTTATTTACATTAACAACATAAAAATTAACAGTTAACAAACATGAATACAAAAGCTAACATAATGGATTTTAGGAAACTACTATCTTTTGCCTAAGGCAGGAACCGAGAAGGTCAAATACGGGGTCAGGTAAGGAGTTCACGAGGAAGAAGGAAGGTAGTTACCTTTTTGGAATGGACAACCGCTAAGTTTTAAACAGACCACTCAATTTTTACAAGAATTCAAAGACAATATTAAAATAACATTCTTTGGTCAATGAAAAGTTCAAAATATCTATTTACCACTGGTCCCAGGAGGGTTTCATGCAGACGTTCCGTGGCTGGAGAAATTGTAGAAAGATTCTTACGGTTGGACTTTGAATCCGTGAATCTACCGGAGTTAGCTTGGCGACAGCAACTTACAAACTGTCTGGGTGCCTTTGAAAAACCTATTTATAGGGGACCGAAACAACTAGGTAGAATTTTCTGGGACCTTCTAAAGCGTTCTCGATTTTTCTAGAATGTTCCAAAAGCTATTTACTGATCGAAGCTATTTAGTGAATTAAAACTTTTGGATTTTATTACTGGGACAATCTAGAGTGGCCTATTATACATTTAAACTATTTTAATTACTTTAAATAACACTTTTTATAGAAATGCTCCCTCGTAACACCTCCCCCCTTTAGAGTAAAGTTTTGAAATGACAATGAAAAACTTTCAAGAGAAAATCAGTCTAAGTTATTCATTTTTTTTTTTTTTTTTGCAATGAATATTCTTTTCTCACTATAAAATCATAATTTTATATCCTCGATAAAGCGTCTGCAATGACATTGTTCTTTCCTTTAATATGTACTACAATGATATCATATTCTTGTAGGAGAAGACTCCATCTTGTCAGTCTTTGATTTTTATTCGCCATTTTTTGAAGGAAAGTTAGTGGATTGTGGTCGGTATAGACCAGAACAGGAGAAACAGTAACATTAAGATAAAAGTCAAAATGTTGTAGAGTTGATAACACCGCCAAGCATTCTTTTTCAATGGTAGAATAATTCTTCTGGCAGGTGTTTAACTTTTTTGAAAAATATCCAATGGCTCTATCAATACCTTCATCGTCTTCTTGAATTAAAACACCACCCATTCCAACATCACTGGCATCAATTTGCAGTTTGAACTGTTTTGAAAAAACAGGAGTTGCAAGAGCCGGGCCACCAATGAGGGTTGACTTGATTTTGTTGAAAGCCCCATCACAGGCTTCACTCCATTTGTATTTTACGTTCTTCTTCAGGAGGTCGGTGAGAGGACTTGCTATAGATGAGAAATTTTTACAAAATTTTCGGTAGAATCCTGCCATACCGAGAAATCTCATTAATTGTTTTTTTATTTGTTGGAATAGGGTACTTCAAGATGGCATCCACTTTTGCTGTGATAGGCTTAACCTGTCCTTGTCCAACAGTGTGACCTAAATAGTTTACTTTTGTACAACAGAATTCACTCTTGCTTAGGTTCACACATAGGTTTGCTTCTTCA
This sequence comes from Acanthosepion esculentum, assembly GCA_964036315.1. Taxonomy (NCBI): domain Eukaryota; kingdom Metazoa; phylum Mollusca; class Cephalopoda; order Sepiida; family Sepiidae; genus Acanthosepion; species Acanthosepion esculentum. Next base: position 23,320,119 of record OZ038496.1, read on the forward strand.
AGCTTCTGAAAAAATGTTCTGATGATGTGTAAATGTTCATCCCAGGTCATGCTGTAAACAATTACATCATCTATATAGACTTCACATCCCTGAATATTATGCAGAAGGGAATGCATCATCCTTTGAAAGGTTGCCGGTGCATTTTTCATCCCAAACGCCATAACTTTATATTGGTATAAACCATCCGGAGTCACAAAGGCTGAAATTTCTTTGGCATTGTCAGTTAAGGGTACTTGCCAGTAACCTTTCATCAGATCAAATTTACTGACATATTTTGCCTTTCCAAGATTGTCGATGCAGTCATCAATTCTAGGAATTGGGAAAGAATCACTTTTAGTTACTGCATTTACTTTCCGGAAGTCGGTCACGAATCTGTAAGTACCATCCGGTTTTGGTACCAGAATACAAGGAGAACTCCACTGACTTTGGCTTGGTTCGATGATGTCATTATCCAGCATATATTTCACTTCTGCTCTCAGCTGCTGCAGCTTGATTGGATTTACCCGGTAAAAATGTTGTTTGATGGGTTTTTCCTCTCCAACTAAAACATCGTGTACAGCAACTGTCGTTTTTTCAGGAACATCAGGAAAAAGATTTTTGAAATCACTGACCAAATCATGAATTTCTTGTCTTTTTTCATTTGATAAATGTTCAAATTTTACATTTAAATTAGAAAGGATTTCCGAGTTTTTTAAATGGCTATCTTGACCCATGTCCTTCTCCCTAAAAACTACATCTTCCTCTTTGTCTATATCATTTTCAGATTGATTTGTAATATTAATGTTTGTTAAGGTTGAGACTGGCTTAATATTACTAAGATCATTTCTGTCAATATAACTTTTTAACATATTAATGTGGCAAATTCTTTTCTTTTTTCTTCGATCTGGGGTGCGGATGATATAATTTAAGTCATTAATTTTCTTTTCTATTTCATAAGGACCAAAATATCTTGCTTGTAGGGGATGATTAGGAATTGGTAAAAATATTAAAACTTTGTCCCCACTTTCAAAATTACGATTTTTACTATGTTTATCATATCTAGTCTTCATTCTAACTTGGGAGTTCTTTAAATTATTTTGTGCTACTCTGAAAGCATTGTATAATCTCTCTTTAAAATTGGATACATAGTCCAAAAGATGCATCTCATTTCTTTCAGTCAACCATTTTTCTTTTAAAAGTTTTAAAGGACCCCTAACAGTATGTCCAAAAACAAGTTCAAAAGGACTAAACCCTAGAGAGTCCTGAACAGCTTCCCTAGCAGCAAACAAAACAAAATGAACACCTTCATCCCAATCCTTCTGATATTGATAACAATATTTACTGATCATAGATTTCAAAGTTTGATGGAAACGTTCAAGTGCTGGAGAAATTGTAGAAAGATTCTTACGGTTGGACTTTGAATCCGTGAATCTACCGGAGTTAGCTTGGCGACAGCAACTTACAAACTGTCTGGGTGCCTTTGAAAAACCTATTTATAGGGGACCGAAACAACTAGGTAGAATTTTCTGGGACCTTCTAAAGCGTTCTCGATTTTTCTAGAATGTTCCAAAAGCTATTTACTGATCGAAGCTATTTAGTGAATTAAAACTTTTGGATTTTATTACTGGGACAATCTAGAGTGGCCTATTATACATTTAAACTATTTTAATTACTTTAAATAACACTTTTTATAGAAATGCTCCCTCGTAACAATATATATATATATATATAAGAGAGAGATAGCGAGAGAGAGAGAGAGAGAGAGAGAGAGAGAGAGCGAGAGTAAGCCTATGAAATAAAAATCAGCTCAGAAGTATCAAACTTTCCTACAAATTTTACATTCAATTTTACTGTAGACAATTTTAACTCCAAATATTGTTCCAATTCCATCCTTTTAGACTCTAAGCCAAATTTAATTGAAGATTTCTATGAGGCATCCAATCTCCCTGAGACCAGCAACCATCAGCGCACAATGATCATGCAGCACACAATAATTATTCTTTTTTCTTTTTATGCGCATGTCATTTCAGGACGTAGGCGATCATGGCTCTCCACCTCCCTCTATCCCTTGCAGCTCTCAGCAAGTTCCTTCACTCTGCTTCCTTCCCTAGACCACGTTCTGTCATCCACCTGCTCAAGCCCGCCAGGAATGTCACGCGCTGCTTTCCCTTGTCTCTCTTTCCCTCTATTCGACCCGTGAATATCAGATTCTCCAGGCCCTCCTTCCTCATTATGAGTCCTAGAAACTTCAGCTGCCTCTTTCTGGTGTTTATAAGCCTTTTCCTTGTTTCCCTCCTCTCTAAGACCTCATCGTAGCTCAAACGCTCGGTCCATGATAGCCTTAGCATCCTTCAGTAGAATCACATGTCCGTCGCTTCGAGTCTCTTCTTCATCTTTGAGGAAATCTTCCAACATTCGCTGCCGTAAAGAAGGACAGATGCCACGTAACAGCTCCGTATTCTTTTCTTTGTTATCAAAGAAATCCTCCTGTCTCGCAAATCTTTCCCTTTTTGATTTCCATTTATTTGTGGTGACTTAGTTGTATTTTATATTTTTAATTTCGCGCATGCGCCTCGTTTGTGTTAGATTTTGTCGACTGCACAGTATAGTAGGATCAGTTGAATATCGTCTGTGAGAAAAAGAGCAACATGACGCAATTCACTTCGCCAGAAATTTGGAAATGGCATGCTGTATTGCTTGGCATTCACACCGGAAACTCCAATACGAACATTTCAAAGATTTTAGATGTCAATCTAAGGACAGTGCAGAGGATTCCGGAAGAGTTTGACTGAGTCTAATGGTGATTACAATGGCACAGCGGCTCAGAAAATTCACTCTGATTGTTCTGATAAGGAAAAAAAACATCAGACCCGACACAGGGGCCTACTTCAAGAAGTAGTGCAGCCCTAAATCAAGATGATAGAGCTGCTATTCCCTTGACACTACTATTAATGGATACATTTTTTCTCCCTCAGTTACGTTTATTATTAGATTATCGAAGTATATGATCCAAGTACAATGCTATATTTATCATTTACTATTTTGTAAAGAAATAAATTTGAAACGACATATTTTTATTAAAAAATTTCCAAAAAATACAATATATATATATATAAAGAAATATAGTCTTAAAGTGTGCTATATTTATGGGATAAAGTGCTCAATATCAGAGATAGAGCGTGTGTAAATATAAAAGTGAACATAGAAGTCAACACTCAGAGGCAATCATCGTGGCCCGTCGATTGCATCTAGCATGAAACAGACTGTCGCCTCTAAGTGTTGACTTCTATGTTCACTTTCATATGTATATATATATATATATATATATATATATATATATATATATATATATATGCGGCACAAAGCCGTTTTTTTACGTGGGGTCTTCCGAGCTAGTTGTCTCGGGCAAAAATTACACACAGACCCTAGACTCGTCTGTGTTCTATTCTGCCCGAAGGTAAAGAGGTCGACAAGCTCTAAGAGTTTGAGAAAACCCATCTTCTGGGTATTTACCTTTGACTCCTCACTGAATCAACATTTGACACAAGGTCAGTTTGTTTTAACGTGGAGACCCGTGTATCACCACTCGGGCCACTAGGTAAAACTGGTCTTAGCTAGTCATAGCCGGTCGTACCACTGAAACGGAACAGATTTTAAGGAACAAGTCCGAGGATTCTGTCCAGGTAGCAGGGGAGAGGACAGTCACCGGCACGGAATAGATACTACGACAGCAGCATCTCCTTCGACGGGAAACCCCATCCTCTGATCGACTCGATTGCCTCGGCCTTTATCCGAGACCTCCCCACGAGGCATGATGTGGTACAAGGTCGATTTTTAACGTGGGTCTTTCCGAGAGGGTACGCTTGAGCAAAAATTCCCCGTAGATCCCGCATACACGCGGTCGGGAAGTTGTCTACCTCCACAGACGAGACGGCCATTTGGCATATCCTCGTCTGAGTTTCTCTACGCCTGGATGCAGAGAGGTCGACAAGAGAGATACTACTGGACCATGTAGATTAAAAAAGCATCGATATAGTTCACAATGGAGAGAGAAATCGACAAAGAAAAACTAGCATTGATGGATGTACTAATATCTCGATCAGAACATGGGTTCAAGATATCCCTCTACCGCAAGCCAACATTTACCGAACTATACCTCAACTTCGTCTTCCACCAAAGCAAAAGAAAGTGTAAAAAAGGATTGTCCAAAGCCTACAATATCGAGTAAAAGTCATGTGGCGATCCATGGACATATGAACAAGAAATGGTCAGTATAAACAGTACCATACAACTACGCTTGGTAGTTGACAAGATCCCCCATAAACTGGTAAAGATGTGTACAAGGTGATAACGACAGTCAGAAAACAATCTCGGTTTGCCTACCCTATGTGAACGGTTTATCGGGAAAGATATAAAAGATCTGTGGTCTATATAAAATCAGAGCAACCTTTAGGTGTGGTTTAACACTACGTAAACATCTCTTCCGAGTAGGACCACTCATAGAGGAGAACAGGATTAAGGACTGTGCGTACATCATCCCGTAAAGTTGTAGCAAGAAATATGAAGGATAAAAAGGCCATCGCCTGAAGATAAGACTGCAGAAATACAGTCAGGACGTAACACAAGGGGAAATAGGAAGATCAGGCATGGCTGATCATATATGAAAGGAAAAGGGAGATGACCGCCTCTGTAGGATGAAGGTGATATAATAGATAGAGAACATCAGTGAAAAATACGAAAACTTAATGAATCAGCGCCATGCTAGAAAAATCTCCTAAGCCGGCCAAGCATAGACATAAATGAAATAAGGGAACCAGTAATAGAGAGAGCTGGTGAAAAACAACAATAACAAAAATTGCATATGCGCTCTGGTAAAAAAGGAAAAATAAATGAAATATATATATATATATATATATATATATATATAGTCTAAAGTGTGCTATATTTATGGGACAGTTTGTTTGATGCTAGTGCAATCGTCAGGCAACTAGTTGCCTGACGATTGCACTAGCATCAAACAGACTGTCGCCTCGAAGTGTTGACTTCTATGTTCACTTATATATATATATATATATATATATATATATATATATATATATATATATATATATATATCATTGAATACGTCCAAAAAGAAAGATTCTTTCATTGTTTTTTATCCGATAAAAATAAGGAAACCAAAAATATATCTACTAAGTCGTGAATTATTAAAAAATAAATTGGTACGGTGGTGATTTGCAGTTTAAGATCATTCTTGATTGTTATATATATTTATATGTATTTCTTTATTTTATTTATCTGGCCTTTCCTTTTTTGTTAACAAGTTTTGTTCCACTAGAGCAGTGGTTCCCAAACTTTTTTCTGGGCCGCATTTTCAGTATGAAAATTTACTTGTGCCTCACCAAATTTTGTGATAAAAAAGTACATTTAAAAGTAAAACAACAGGGGACGGTGATCTCACTTTTCCTTCTATATGTGGTCACCTACGCCTGATTTTCTTTCTATTTCCCCTCGTGTTACGTCTTTACGATGTTCTTGCAGTCTTAAGGGGGGAAGCCCGTTTTTCCTTTATATATCTTCCCAAAGCTACAGGGGATGGTGAGTGAACACATAGTCTTCAATCAGGTTCTCCTCTATTTCTTACTTGAAAGAGGTGTCTGCAAAGTTTTGAACAACTTTTGAAGGTCGTCCAGATTTTATGTAGACCACAGATATTTTGTATTTTTTTCCGATAACCCCTTCACATAGGTTGACCGAAGCTATTTTCTGAGTATTGCTATCCTCCTGTACCCTTCTATCCCAGTTTGTAGGAGCTGCTGTCATGTACCTAGATTAGTTGTTACGTTGTAGAGTACTGCTTATACTAACCACTTCTTGGTCATATGTCTCTGAATCATTACTTATCACTTTTGCTCGATGTTGTAATCAGTGGACAATCCCTTTCTTTACACTGTATGCGTATTATTAGGAGTTGAAGTTGAGGTATAAATTAGGTGAATGTTGGCTTGCGATATACGGATGTCTTGAAGCTATGCTTTGTTTAAGATATTAGTGCAGGTTGCGAGTTTGTTGTCGTTTTCTCTGTCCATTGGGAACTGTTTCGATGATCTTATTGAGTTCACATGGTTCAGTAGTAATTGGACTTCTTCATGGGTTGACAAGAGTATGAAGGGGTCATCTACGTAAAGTAAATGTAAGATATATACATAATTTTGGCTTCTAAGAATAAGTTCCTTTTTTAGAAGCGGGTATAAATAAATTAGAAATATTATTTTTGTTATAAGTTTTCATATTTTAGGACTGACATCATTAGTTAACGATCTTATTTCATATTTCTTCATAACAATTGTTCTCGTCTGGCATTACTACACTAAAGTCAAGCGGAACCGAAAAAGTTCGACAGAATTATCTAAATAAATCAAAATAATGTACTTAATTAGATTCTGTGAAAACTGCCTGTACCGAATTATTTAAACAGATGATAAACAGCAAATTTTAAAAGATATTATTATTTGTTGCCGTAAATAACAAACATTAGTTAATTAGTTTTTTTTACATGGTAACTCATATGTATCAATGTCTAGAGGTTGAAATTCAAATGGACTTCTCATAATGGTAACAGGAAATTTAGAAAATTGATGTCTTGCTGAAAATGTGGTTTATTTCGAAATATTATAGAATGTGATGTTGAAGAGAAAAATAACAATAAAATGTACTGCCTAGCGCAAGGATTGAACTTACAGCATTCAGTTAACGAGCTAGCGAGCTGCTAAATGTCACCCCCTGTCAACTAAAATAAGATCGTCCATCCATAGGAGCTGTATAAAAGACTACATTTTTCCTTACTTTTAGAAATTTTTCAGTTGCCGGGGGGATTTTTGTCACTCGGCAATTGGATTTTGACCTTCTCAGACCTTTTTTGGCTCTGAGGACTTTTTGAACCGCTACCTACTGATTTTCTGTTAAGTTTTGAATTATTTTTACCGTTTTTTCTTGCGTTCCGTTTGACTGTTTTGTAAAATTTTGATTTTTTCCTTTTCAGTTCCTTTCCCTCCCCAATTTTATTTATACTTATTTTGCTATTAATCTTTTATTATTTAACATTTTTATTTTCCTTTTCGTTTTAATTTTTCTTTTTTGAATTTATTTTCTCCCCGTACCCACTTCACAGAGTTTATCTGTTTATTTTTCGTTTTTACATTTTCCGTCCGACTTTATTTTCCTTTGTTTATTTTGTTCTGTGTTCTTTCTGTTAAATAACCGTTTAATAACCGTTTAATTTCTGTGTTTTATCCGTTTTTCGTCTCTAATATATTTGTTTGTAAATTTTGTGTTTAGTTTGTATTTCTGCACTTTTTTTTTTACTGTTCTTGTTTATCGTTTTGTTTTAGGGTTGACCGTTTTATCGGCAGCCATTGTGATATTTTGTTTCGTATTTTATTTCTTTTCCGTTTATAACTGTTTAATTGTTGATTTCTTGCCTGTTGTCCATCTTGTACTTGTTTTAAATTTGTATTTTCGTCTTTTGGCAAACCTTGTTTACTTGTTCGTTTAATTGTTTAATTGTTTTGCCGTTAAATTGTTTCGAACCTTGTCTATTTTATTTGTACGTCCTTTTGTTTTTGTAAATTTGTAGTATCGCTTACGAGCGAACGTTGTTTTTTTTTTTTGTATTGTTACTATTAATTTTGTTGTCTCGCTTTTAAGCGAACCGTGTTTGTTTAATTTACCCCCCTTTTCACCCCTCCCTTTTAAAATGGAGAAAAAGGGAAAAAAAGCTCCTTAGTCGTTAAAAAGAAACCCAATATGGCTTCCTTCAAAAGATCCGTGAAGAAGCATTTGTTTAATCCCCAAAAAGACCCGCCTGATAAGGATAGCATCGAGGAGTATCCAGCCTTGGTTAGGGTACCAACAAACGAAGAAATAGTAGAGGCTTTAAAAAAAGCTTCCAAATCTTCAGAGGCCGAAATGAGCCTTAACGTAGAAGTCAGCAATGAAGAGTTAAAAGACAACATAAGTGAGAATGCAGAGGCCGGGGAATCGCCCTGTTGTTGGAAGTTCCCCCCGAAGTGTGTCATCGATATTGCGGAGTTCTTGGAGCGTGCCAAGAGTTACGCACACCTTGTCGTGAAAGGTGGGCTCTTGGAGAAAATCGAAAAACGAATGGTGTCGGTCTTTGTCGTCGATAAGCGTACGCGCAAGATTTGTCGTTCGACGAAAGACACAGTGGTAAAAACACTGGAGTCCCAGGGGTTCAAGCCACTAAGAGTTGTGAAGGGCTCGGGCTTTTTCATGTGGGACATATTGCTACCCACACCAGAAGATTGCCTGAAATTAACTAGACGTGAAATTATCACCCAAGACATTATTCTAAGAGCAGAATATGAATGCAGGCGTAGGACCCGCGTAGCCATATACGAGGTCCCTCCTCAGGTTATCGGGGAACACCTAGCGGCCTTCCTGACGCAGTATGGCGAAATTATAGGTGCTTCCTGCGATAGCTTGACCGGGGGGTGGAGTTTTGACATCATGTTGGATCAAAAAGCCTTCCTCTCCATCCCCAACTGTCTGGATGTTGGAAGCCTGAAGCTGCCAGTCATCGTGACTGGCCGCAAGCCAGTGTGTTGGAAGTGTGGAAAGCCTGGTCACCTTTCCTCTTCCTGTCCAGAGAAGAAGGCCTCTGGAGGCCAGGCCCCAGTCGACCAAAATCCCCCTCTGACCGCGTCTTTGAATTCCGCCTCACCTGTAATGGGCATGCCAGCCGCCGGAACCGGAGTGGAAAATCCCCCGGTTGGGTCAAATTCGAAGCCCCCATTCCCCGAAGAGCTTTCGCCCGCTGCTGGTGCAGTTGTGGAGAAGGGGGAGGGGGGATGGCTGGTTGCTGGCAAGGGCAGAGGGAAGCGCCGGACAGCGGGTCCTCAGTCCCCTGAAGCCCCTGGGACAAAAGGCACGGACAGTCCCACTCCCATTGTCAACAGTAAGGGCGACGCCCCGTCCTCGAAAACCTCGCTTCAGGATCTGCAAAAAAAATATGATCCGGGTTATGAAAAGACCGAAAAAATCAAAAAACTAACAGAAAAATTAGATTCACAAAAGACCCCTAAATCTAATACCTCCTCTGCCCCTCAGACCTCCACTAAGGAAAATACTACTGTCTCCACATCCTCTCAAAAACAGACCTCCAAACCATCATCTCCCCTCAAGACACCTACAAGTCCAAAAGGCAAACCCTCCACTTCTTCCCACTCCTCACTCCTCCTCAGTAGAGACCCCAGCCCTTTTAGACAAAATTTTACTCCACGTCCCTCTCCCAGTCCTTCACCCCTTAAACCACCTCTTATTACTTCTGAAATGCCCCCTCCCGTCAACAAAAGACAAAGAAGTCCAAATCAAGACATAAATGTCAACCGAAAGAAACTACCGAAGCACATTTTCAACCCTGGAAAAGACATCTGCCGTATCTCCCCGACCCAAGCCGAGAAAGCCAGGGATTATGGAAATCGTATAAAAGAACTCAAATACTTACTATCCATAAAACAATACGCCGATAAGGACATTGAGGACCCGAAAAACTTTCCCAAAGCCCAACGTGTCTTAACAGTCATAAGAACTGGTTCAGGAGCGCGTCATTGTTGGGCAATGTTAAATGAGGCAATAGCCTCTTTTAAAATGACGCCTCCAATAGCGATTATTGAAAACGAAAAATTAAAGAAGATGAATCAATTTTGTGCTGGGAGGGTCCCTATTTTCGTTCACCCCTCCCTCTATAGAGCACTAAAGTTGACCTTCCCCTGGGATATCGGCGGGCTCTCCCAAGACGGCACCATCAAGACTGAGATGGGCCATGGGTCTATGGGGGAGGCGGTCGGTATCCTGTCCCCGTCCATGTTTAGGCCAGCAGAGCAACCCTAATCGGTCTGATAATGTCTCTCTGGTTAGCTGGGTCGCCAAAAGACTTTGCTCAGCGGGCTTGGAGAAATATCCAAACTGCCGCCGCTGTAGTGGGGAAGTCGAGACCATTGGTCACGCCTTTTTCCATTGCTCGGTGGTAGCACCGCTGTGCAGGTATGTTGAGGGCCGCATGGTTCGCATGCTGTCTGGAAAGTTCTTTGTCCTTGAGGCCGCTTCTGTTTGTAGCAATGTGGCTCCGCCGTTGACGAGGGCTGAACACTGTTCTTATGCTTGCTAGGTGTTATGAGAGTCGTGATTTGGACGACACGTCAGAAGGGATTCTATGGAGGCGAGAAGCTTACCTCTTCTCATTTGATCTTGTACTTTAAGCATCAGCTTAAAGTCAAGATTAGGTCGGAGAGGTGGCGACTCTCTTCATCTGAATTCAGCAAAAGGTGGGTGAATCTTGCGCGCTTGTGTCGTGTGAAAGGGGCTGACCTGGAGTGGCACTTTGATGCCGGTTAGGCATCAGAATATTGCTTTAGCTGGGTTGAACACGGTCAACCCATCCCAAAATATTAGGTTAGCTTAGGTTTTTTTTTATTCTTTAGTTTCATTTTCCAGTAAACTTAGCTAGGGTATGTATGCTCATTGGCCCCTTTCATTTCTGTCCCTATTTTTTCTTTAAGTTTAATCTCCCATCCCCTCCCTCGTTAGGTGGTCAGTGACGTCAGTTCTCAGGTGGATGCGGGGCGTTTTTTGTTTCGGGTGTGATTTTTCGTATCTGTTGTTGAGTCTGAATGAGCGCATGTCTGTGTGAGTGCTTGGGATGAATGAATGATTTTAATTTTTATAGTCCCGCATTTATTTTCGTCCAGTTAACTGATGTTTCTGCCACATTTAGTGATTGTGGGGGGTTTTATTACTAACACAATTTTGTTTAGTTTCTTGTAAATAGTTATTTGTCTCATTGTAATTACTCATTGGGGTTTCGTTTTTTAAAATTTTTTAAATTGTTACCCCCCCCCACAAACAATATATTGTACATATGGGATCTAGTTAGTATTTTCATAGTCATTGAGGTATTATGGTGAGTGTGGTAAGAAAGGTAAGTAAGAATGTGTTGTTTTGGTGCAAGAAATATTGTTAGTATGATTGGGTCAGCGTTTGTGGCTAGCTAAGTTTAAAAGTTGACAGAAGACCGACCTTCTCCCCATTCCCCACTTCGGCCTTGTGCCACATTTTCTGTAAATACAGAAATAAATAAATTTTTCAGTTGCCGGGGGAATTTTTGTTACTCGTCATAAGGTCCCCCTCCCCTTCAAAAAAAGAAAAAAAAAACCCCAAACCTCAACTGGTGTTTTTAGTTGCTGAGAAAAGAGAAAATCGAAACAAGAGATCAGAAAAAAGACTTAATTTCAACTACAAAAGGTAACCGAACTTTTTTCCTTTTCTTTGTAAGACGGCCATTTGAATTGAACTGTTCAAAATTGAAACTTTAAATACACTTCCAGAAGTCATAGACATTTGAACATTTCTAGTGCCTCTTCTTTTTCTCATGTGTAATTAACAACGTTCAATTTATTCGTTGCTGTTAAAAATTGTTTACCATGAAGTCCTAAAATTAGAGAAATTATATAACCACAAGGTAGGGTTTTTGTCAAAGAGGGTTTTTCCAAACAAATCAATTTATTCAAAAAAAAAAAAAATGAAAGCAAAATTAGGAGTGCGTATTATGCACAGCTACAAAAAAAATCTTTAAAATTTGCAGTTTCATAGGTCGATTTTAGTTACGAAATGAATGACTATTCACCACAAACACGTCAATTTGACACAAACATTCGGCGATTGCGACCGCATAAGGATGTGAAATAAAATCATATGTACCTAAAAATACTTAGAAATGTAAAATAAGAATTATCATAAAACTAAATCAGAATATTATTCTGTGTTTAAAACCATTTTTTTTAATAAGAGTAGGGAACGCTGGCCTTAATGAAATTGGCAAGGTACAATTTATAGGGTTTGATTACCAATGATGCGTATTCTACGTGAGTAGAAGCATTTTCCCCACATTTTCAGCCCAATTTTAAGGGTGCGTATTATGGATGAAAGCGTATTATACGTGGGGAATTACAGTAGTTTGCAAAATTGAATGAAACATAGTTTGTAAATCTTGACAAAAAATGTTAGTGATAACACCCTTCAACCCTTAAGTAATCCTCTACTTCGAAAGGCTCTTAAGCCGTCTATAAAAATCCTTTACAAGTCATAAATGAAGCAAATATTTTAAATTTCTTGAGAAGCCATTAAAGTAACTTTGCTAGCACAATTCTTGGTAAACATGTGATGATATTTTCTGGTAGAAACAAAGATCCATTATTGCTATTGATTTGTGACATTAACATCTATGGAACATGAAAAACATTTGCGAAAAAACATTACTTTTAGACTCTCAGTGGTTGATAGTTGTTTCCTGCACTGTCTACAGCCCATCTAACCAAGTAGCTCCTTTTGATTTGGAATTTTTCATAAATATGCAAATCAGTAGACGCCGTTTATGTTTCAAACTTTAAGTTCAAGCATTATGTTTAGGAATGTTATCTTTTATTCATTACTAATTTTTGATAGATATCTTGTCATCTGATGTTACTTTTCACCACAGCTACTCCAATCGTCAGTAAACAATATGGATTGGAAATAAGGAATAGACTCCAGGTGAGATTGAACTTGCGACCTTTTTACTTCAGGAAATCTATGGACAGCAGCTGCATTACAGATTAAGCTGCTGGGACTTTTGGGGTTGGCAGAAGATCCAGTTTAACCATTAAACTTTTTCCATTTTCCCCTTGGATGTTTGATGCCATATTTGTGATTATTTTTGCCACTATTATTATTAGTATTAGTAGTAGTGGTGGTAATGTTTTATTCTTTATTAGATAAAATATTGTCAACCAATATTTTGGATTAGTATTGTTGAGAAAATGCTCCAAATCCGAAAACGAACGGAGACTGGTCAGAGGGGGGGGGGCAATAGCACTTATCACAAGTTGCAAAATATATTGCCACTTCTCTGTGATGTATAAATATAGAAGGTAAATTTAGTAACAAAAAAAGATTCCCCCCACCTCCTTATGCAAGGGATCACATAGTAAACCTGTCATGTAACCCCTGTAACTCTAAAGCAGTGATTTTCAACCAGGGTTCCGCGGAACCCTAGCCTTCCAACAGTAAAGCCCAGGGGTTCTGCAAGAAGTTTCACAAGTACTATGATTGACAGTAATTTTGAATTCTCCTGTGCAGATGTGTGTTTAGGTACCTCCACTAAATCAATAACAAAACAGCATAGTAAGAATAAAAAAAGGTCCCAAAATTAATAAAACAAACTTTTTCTAACAAAATGTTTATATTTTTATTAAGAGGAAAGATCAAAGTAATTTTTAATTATTTTATAAAATTTTTTAATCCCTTCGAACATTTTCGAAATTTTGTCAGAAAATGTTGTTTTGATTTGAATTAGCGGTTAAACAAACGTTACGACTGTTTTACAATGGAAAACGTAAAAATTATATCACCCACATTTTTTGGTGACAAATACATTAATTTGGAAATTCTCGCAAAAATCAAATAATTGTCAGATTTTAATGAAACTTTCAGCACTTATTCACAAATGAATGAACTTATTTTTGAAATTATTATTTTTTAAAAATCTTGGTAAAAATATATTTTTTTACCTCTGTTACCCTCCCCCACCTCCACGTAAATCCATAAAATGTTAATAAATTTATCATTGGTGGCTAACTTTTATTTTATTAGTTCAACGCAGGACTTATTGGGGAATATAAATCATCTATTTTTTAAATTTTAAATTTAAATGCGCTATCCGAAAATCTGCCCCGAAGGGTAAAATAAAAAATGCAATAAAACATTGATATAATTTAATTTGATAAGCCTTTAATTGCTGGAATAAATAATAATTAAGGACATTATAGTCTGAAGAAAAAAAAAATTCGATTAATAATAAAATTTTAAAAGAAATGTTTCAATTTTTTATTTTTTTTTATGAATTATTTAATAATATATAAAATTTTTAAAAATATTATTAGAATCTTCAAAGAACTGCAGACGAGAAGTTTTTTTAATTAAGAATTGATGATTATATTGCCTATCGAAAATTGAAAAGTTTAATAAAAATCGTTCTGCAGAAAACATCTTTAAAATAATTGAAAATTTTTTTTTTTGTGTAAATATGTTCATTTTTATTAAGTATGATGTTCCATAGGAGTCAATACTTAATTACAACATCTGCAGTACTATAAAAATTAAATTAGATATTTTTACCATGCCTTAAACTTAATGATAACTTATTAATAATATGAAAAATGCATAATAAAAATAATAAATAACATATAACTTAGTTCAGTTATGTTAATTTCATTCTTTCTTATTAAATTAAAATTATTTTAAAAGAAATTAAAATTTTTTAAATTTTTATTTATTCAGAAAACATATTCAAATATCTGGCTATAAATCTAAACTAAACTTCTATAACATATATAATTGCTGAAAATATTATGTTAAATTTTTAATTTTACTATTTAGTTAAAAATCAAGAAAAAAAAATTAAAATTTGAAAATTTTATGTTTTAACCTAATTGAAATTTTGGCACGTTTGGTCGCCATACTTAGCAATGACAAATTGCTGTTGTCAGTACTAATCACCACCTCGTTAAAGAAGGCTGCGTACCGTTTAGTTAAAAAAGCTTTTTATTTTAAATTTCTGGCAGTAAGCAATTATCACTTGACTGAAATCAGATAAAGGTAAGTTTTAATTTTAAAAAATTGACTTTAATGACGTATCAGCGAGGTATATTTTACTTTGCCACATTTTTAAAACAGAAATTTGCCTACTAAACTAAAGTGTTAAACTTTTAATCATTCATCAAAAATGGTTGTAAATTTAAATTTATTTTTTTTAAATCAGGAAAAATTTTAGATTAAAATGATTATAATTTCGGTTTAGAATACACCAGTGCATTTTTCATACTGGAATTAAAATTTAATCTCTTGGCTTTCAATTAAAGTTAATTTTAAAGCTTGAAGATAACTTATTTATTTTTAAAATTTAAATTATTTTGCCTAGTGAACTCCACTATTTCGGCATACATTTTCGATAACTAAGTTTAAAATGATTTTTTTAAAACGAAAAATCATTCTTGAAGATTTCATTTTAACTTTAATTGAAAGTTTAATCATTAAATTTATTATTTCCATTAACTCAACAATTCTGGTGTTTTTCAGACAGAAACTATATACATTGGAATGTGAAATTTAATTTCAAATTCTTAGATTTTCTTAAAAGCGGCCATTTTCTTAAATTTAAGAAATTTGTAAACAAACACAAGTTTATCGATTTTAAAAATATTTAAAAAAAATTGACACATTAGTAAAATTAGAAAATTTAAAGTTAAATTAATCTGATTTGAAAGAAATATTACTTACTTATAGCATAAAAAAAGTAATATACAACCAATTATTAACGATCGGTCGTGTTCATCTGATCTTAATAATTTATGAAATGGTAATCAAAATTAAATGTGACTTTCCAATCCAATGTAGTTTCTATCTGAAATACACCAGAATTTTTACTTAATGGAAATAATGAATTTAATCATTAAGCTTTTAATTAAATCTAAATTTATGCTGAAATAGTAGAGGTACCTACCTAGGCCACTCCACGAAATCGCTAAAAAATGGCATAGCATGATAAAAAAATACGCCAAACTTCACGAAAACAAAATTTTAGCGTCTAAATACTTGTTATTATTGAGAGGAAAGATCAAAGTATTTTTTAATTATTTTTTAAAATTTTTCTTTCTTTTTCGAACATTCTAAATTTTGATTAAAAAAAACCTTGTTTCTCTTTGTATCACCGGATCTAGTAACATAACATAAAATTTTAAGCACGTTTTTTTTTTGTATGACACACATTAATTTTGAAAATGTTGCAAAAATAAAAAATAATTGTCGGATTTTAATGAAACTTTCAGAAACTATTCACAAATGATGGAACTTATTATAAATGTGTTGTTTTTTTATTAAAGTCATGGCAGAATTTTTTTTCATATGTATTAACCCCCCCTCCAACTAATTGTACGAAAACTCTATAATTTTAATTTTGAGGAGTTTAGTGATTATATTAGTTAAAAGCACAAGGCTTTGAGGAAACCAAATCATGTTTTTATTTTTTTTTTTTGGTGGACCACCTCTACCTGAAAATCATCTCCGAAATGTAACATACAAAACTCATTAAAACAAAAATATTATTTAATTTCAAAAGCTTTTAATTGCTTTTATTTATTTTGATGAACATGGACAATATTGTCTGAAAGCAAAAATATATTTCGATAAAAAATAAATTTTTAAAACAATTTGTTGTTTCTGAAATAATTTTTTTAATTTTTACTAAATTTTTACATTATGTTGCTAATTCTTATAAAATTAGGGATAAGTTTGTACAACTTAACGAATGTTGTTATTAAGTAGATATATATTTACAGATTATAAATTCCAAAGCATCTTACAAACTAACGAACAGACGTATATTAAAAAATTTAATTTGTCTCAATCATGTGTCAATAATGTCTGCCAATGAAATCTACGGAAGACCGGAAGTATCATGCGTGCAATCAAAGAACGTCACTTATTAGCTACCTATTCAATGAAATTTATACAGTATTATTTTTGTATTATGTCAGTTATGATATTTTTCTATGAGATATTTTTAAAATTTAATAAAGTGAGCATAAAAAAGACAATGAAATTTCATAAGTGTACTTTAAATTATAGTATAATTTAATGTACATGTCTTGTTAAATTTTATCTCACTCAGCCACAGCTGATTAAAATGCTTGTTTCTGTCATTTAGGAAAATCCAACAAAATATTAGGTAAATATTCTCATTCGTCAGCAACATTAAACCCATCATAGAATGCAAAGTTCTCAATCTTATGCGTGTGTGGGGAAAATGTTTGCTTAGAACTACAAAAAATGCAAAATTTTACATTTTTTTTTTTTCTCATTTTGGCCCCTGAAAATTTCTTGAGTCATTTAAACTGACCGATTTTATTTTTAAATGAAAGATCATATTGTTTGCTTTCAGAAAATATCTAGTTTCATGGGGTTCACATAAATTTTCCTTGATATTTTCTTCAGATGATAAATTATTTTTTTATTTTTACCCCAATAAAAATATGATAATCCATTTTTTTTTTTTTTTTTTTTTTTTTCAGAGAAAATAGGCTGTGACTTTTACTATGTTTGATTATTTTTACTGAAGATATAATTTTTTTTATGATATATCTGAATTGACTTTATTTAGTAGGGTCTATATGGGCCCTGAAACAGCAGTGCAGCACTTGTATCTTAATTAATTTTTTTTTATAGTATTTATAATTTCTCCAGATAGTATCAAACTTAGTGAAAGCTACAGTACTAAAAACACACAAAAAAAAAATCCAAAAATTGGAATGCTGAAAGTTTTTTTACTTTAATTATTACAAGGTACTACTTAAGCAAGTCCAATTAAAAAAAATGTCCATTCTGTCCTTCCGTATGAGAACTCGAATCTCACGTCAGCTGTCAATAATTTATAAATGTCAGCTTTCATCACTTGTCAATCGTCGGGAATGTTAAGATCAGCTCCCTTTTATTTTAAACAACATTTTTCTACGAAGAAAGTAAGTAAAAGTTTTGGCACAAAGTGAGGTGATGTTGGTCCTCTCTATCATAAATTTAGCTAATCTGATTCACGACCCATTCATTCATTGACCATGGAATGCTATTTTTTGCTTTCATGCCTTTTTATACCCTGAACCAGTTTTACAATTATGCTGTTTAAGCTTTTTTTGCTTCCAGTTATTTTTAAGAAATGTGGGAATGCCACCAGGATACGACAAAAACATTAATTCTTGGTTTAGTCATTTCAGCAGTTTTTACCATTACTTTTAGAAGAAATGTATTTTAATTTCCAGGCATTTAAAACTTCTTAAAAGATTATAGTGATGTTATGTTCATGTTATGAAGGGAAAAAGTAAGTTTATTGTACTGGCAAGATGTCAAGGTAAACTTAGAAGTGAAAGTATTGGTTTAGATTATATTCATCTTTTGACCAAACTCTGGCAAATCAGATTTTCTTTCAGAAACCAGCAATAATATATAAGAGATGGTTCTATCTGTAATTTGATTATTAGCAAATAAGGTGACTTACTATTGCCCTGAAATTACCTTTTATGAAGATCAACTCACAACATGAAAATATAATTTTACATCAATTATGTTTAGTCTGAAGATTGGCATCTGCATTTATTGATTGAACAATAAAAGAAGACTTACATTTATATTATAGGGACTGTTATCCTCATCTTTATTGTCATATTCACAATATTTGGCCGTTGTATGCTGCGGCCTTCTTGAGGATTGGTTTTAATTTGGTTTAAATGTACGTCTCTGAGATAGAGATTTATGATTACTTACATTATTCGTACTGTTATTGTACACTCTAACCACCTTCAGGCAATTGGAATTTCAAACTGAACCCTTTATTTCATCCACTGGGGGTATATTGTTCTAGTTCCATGTGCCTCTTCCAGATGTCTTAGTTATTTCCTTTTAAATGAACTCTCTCTTCATCACTGCTGTAGCCTGGTATTTAACTTACAACTCTGTGGGTCTAATAACTAGATCTAATGAACATCTTTATCCACTGGGTTATGTCTCCTGGAGGACATCTGTGTGGGAATTCATAGGACTGTCTCCTGGAGGACATCTGTGTGGGAATTTCTGGGACATAGAAAGCTAATGTCTCAACTAATTTTTTTTACCAGTGCTCATATTACTGATTACTTAAATTTTCATATTTTCTTATTTCAACTTAATTCCACAGAGGGCAGTGATCTCACTTTTCCATTTGTGATCAGCTAGGCCTGATATTTCTATTTCCTCTTGTGTTACTGCTTAACAATGTTCTTGCAATTTTACCTTAAGAGGACGGCTTCTTTCACCTTTGTATTTCTTACTACAGCTGCATGGGATGGCATACACATAGTCCTTTGTCATGTTCTCCGCTACAGTGGGGAGGGTGTCTTACTCTGAAGAGGTGTCTGTGAAGTGTTGAACCACTTTTGAAAATTGTCCTCATATATGGACCACAGATCCTTGGTATTTTCTCTGATAATCACTTTACATAGGGTAGGCAGACTGAAGCTGTTTTCTGATTGCTGTTATCCTCTTGTAACCAACCATCCCAATTTGTTGGAGTTGCTGTCATGTAACCAGGGTAATTGTTACATTGTAGGGTACTGCTTATACTGATCATTTCTTGTTTGTATGTTTCTGGGTCGCCACTTATGATTTTTGCTTGATGTTGTTAGCAGGGAACAATACCTTTCTTTAAACTGTATGGATGGTGGGAATTAAAGTTGAGGTATTGTTTGGTGAATGTTGGCTTGAGGTATATGGATGTCTTGAAACCCCTGCTCTGTTTGCGATATTAGTACAACTAGGAAGGCGAATTTGTTATTTTCTCATTCCATTGTGAACTCTTTCGACTTACTGAGTTTACATGGTCCAGTAGTAGCTAGATGTCCTCCTGGTGTGACCACAGTATGAAGGTGTCATCTGCATATCTCACCTTTAGGCTTGTCTATAGTGGTGTTGATTCTAATGGCATTTCCTCAAAGTATTCCATATACAGGTTTGTCACTGCTGGTGATAATGGCTAGCCCATTGCTAGGCCCTCATCCTGTCAATATATGTCTGATCTCATTCTGAAGTAGGTTGTTTGCATCCAGAAAGTCAGCATCTCCATCAGGTTATCTATTGGTATACTGGTCCGTTCTACTAGGGAATAGTCCAAGGCCAATCTGTCCCTAACTACCAAGAGTGCCTCCTTTGTGGGTACCTTGGTGAACAAACTCACTATGTCCAGGCTTACCCTCTGGTTGTATTGGATAGGAGCATCTTTCATTATTTCCATGAAGTGGGCAGAGTTCTGAACATATGATCATGTCTTTATGATTAATGAGTTGATTATATCTACTAGGAAGCAACTCAGAGGATGGCACACAGAGCCTTGGCAGCTAACAATTGGCCTGAGCAGAATACCAGCTCTTTGAATCTTTTGGGAGATCATATGTTAGGTCGCTTAGTGTAATGCTGTGACAACTGCCTGTATGTCTTAGGAGCGATGTGGTCCTTGTTCCTGATTACAATCTGTGACAGTTTGCGTTCTGTTTTCATTCGAGGATCTTTCTTTACTGTAGCTGCCATTTGCAATGAGGTCTTCCAGTTTTTCTGCATATTCTTATTTGTCCATAACTATGGTTGCATTGTCTTTGTCAGTTGGTAGTATGATGATGCTTTCATTTCTCTGTAGAGTTCTGATTTCCAACCTCTCCAGTTTCATGATGTTTGATTTGGGTGGCTTAGCTTTCTCCAGCGTCTCTCACTTTCCATCTTAGTTCACCCACCTGAGCCTGGAGCAATTTCAAGGCTATTTCCTCGATTCAACCAATGATGTTCAAGTATGGTATGGTATGGATGTGGCGAATTTGAGACCCTTGTTTAGAACTGACTCCTCAGAGCTACTCAGCTGGTGTTGACTACTGCCTTTACTGATTGGTGAAGGACCTTGTATATCACCTAATCTTTCAAGTTACTTAATTTTTAAATAAAGGGTTCAGTTCCCAATTCCAATCACCTGATGAAGGCTGGAGCATACAATGGCCAACACATTGGGAATATGGAGATAACAATGTTATCAGTCCTGACCTGGCATCTAAGCTTCACTCACTTTCCCACCACCGTGACATTGCTTCTCGGTGCCTTATAAATATTTTCATGGTAATTCTTCTGATTTGCTTTTCTCTTTGGTACTTCGACTTTACAAATTTCAGTGCAGTACTAGATTGGCAGCAAGGTCTCATCATTTTACAATTAAAATGGCTAGCTGTAATGGTAAGTTATAATGGTAATGCTAACAGTTTCTCCTCTTAGACTTCTTGCTTGCAACACTCTTATCTGGCCTGTTGCTTTCTAGTCAATTTCAATGTTCAAAAATTTAAATGTGATGCCGATCATCATCATCTGTCTTGATTCCTGTTCTTCTATTGTTCTGTTACTTTAATGTTTCTTTTTTCTCATATTTTGCACACTCTGTATCTCCTTGATTCTTAGTAGCTTTCAAGCCTTGTTTGAGGTGAAATAAGTCAAAAAAAAAAAAATCCTGGATGAAGGTATTCATTGGTGTTTTATAGTAGTTGTTTTCATGCCAGACAAAAAAAAACAAAAAAATTTTCTCTTTATGCAGGAAGTTTTATATTGATGTTTATTTGGTCCAATCAAAACTCAGGATAGCCAAACAATTTTGAAGCAGATCTGGCAGTCACCAGGGACATCAATGTTCACAATTGGCCAGTGTTGCATTCATTGGTGAGCACTGCTTCATGGACTGGATGTATTGCTTGGCGCCTATGTGCAGAAAATGACTTCTTTTTATTTTGTTCTCTGCCTTCAAAGCTTTCACATCCATCTGACATGCAGACTGAATCAGAAAGCAATTGGATTGCAACAAAGCATAAGTCAATGTTGTGTCTCATTTTATCAAAGTTTTTTGTGCATTCTAAAATTTTTCTCTGCGTTGTATATGAAGGATACGAATGTAAAAGTCAGAAGAGAATCTACTTTTTTTTGTTTCTTCTGGGTATGTAAGGCATTGTTTACTCAGAACTGCTTGACCTGAACAGGACTAGTATTACCAAAGGTAGTGTAAAATTATAGCTGATTTAGATGCCAAAGCTCAATTGCTTGTAGCACTGTTAACGTATTGTATAAAGACTTTCTGATTAGCAGCTTCTGTGCAGAAAGTTTTCAAGTATCAAAGGTTTTGAAATGCCAACCATTCTGCAAAATTTTAATGCATACCATTACATTAATCACAAAGGAATCTGATTTGTTTACACATGTTGTCAGTTATTGATGAAGAATGATGTTTGATTCTATTAAGAATTGTTTTATTTTTCCTTTTTGAGAAGGAAAAAATATGTGTAGGGAAAGGTTTGAAAATTTTATTACTCACTAAATAATTGAGAGCGTGAATGCTGTCCTTTTGCTATTAATTGGATCAAATAAATCTTGTGATTAGACAAGGCTATTTTCATACCTTTTTTTTGTCAACTGATTGATGAAAGTCATGACAAAAAGCATCAGTCTAATTTGAGAATTTGTTCACATAATATATTAGGTGTCTCTTGGGGAGCAATCATTAGTTTCTGAGAAGCATTTTTAATCATAGAAACTTGAATCACTACATAGCTGGGGTGAATTGCAACTTACACAGTATCTACCTTAAAAAATAGTTTTTTTTCTTTGCAGAGGATTTACCTAACTAAACCTGTTAATGCTTGGTGATAAAGAGTTTTTGTTTGTTTTCCCTTAATTTTGGTATTTTTTTTCTTCTTCTGAATCAGTCAGTTATTATGGGATGTAGCAGAAAAATCTTGTTTGAAAGGTAATTAATGTAATTCTTTTGATGATAATCAAAGGAATTGACAGTCTAGATTGCAAAGCCTATTCTGGCAGTCTACCGCACAGAGACTTAATGACTGACTGGTGCAAAATCTTTATCACAAAGTTAACCAGGAATTCTTTCTTTGAATAAAGATTACAATTACAGAAAATTTTGTTCAAACTTGCCTTCCACAGCACCTGTAATAGAGGACAAAGGCAAAAATTAACAGAGATTGATAGAATCTTTGGCTTTAAAAACTGTTCATGTCACATGACTTGTGACAATGCCATCAATCGGTTGGTTGAAGAGAAACAATGCAAATTAATAGAAACAATTCTTTGTAATTATTATCTTGCATAGGCTTGGATCCAACAAATTATATTATGTCCATAAAAGGTCCAGGAATGTGTCTACTTTTAAAGAAAAAAACAAAAACAAACTACAGGCATTTCAATATTGAAGGAAAAATCATTTAAATCTAGTTTATCCATATTTGAATTTATAAAAATCTTGATAAGAAATTTTTTATTAGTGTCAAAATATTTAGAAAAAAAAAAATTCTTGCAAAAAAAAATATTCATTTTATTCTTCTTTCAATTTTTCTTTACCTGACAAAAATTATTTTAACTTGTGGGAAACCGAAATAAAATCAATAAATAAAGAATAATTAATTAGTAGGACTTAAATCATTATTATATGAAAAAAATTCTTACAATATCAAAATAATTTCTGTCTTTATATAGTCTGCAAAAGGTTGATAAACCATAAAAAGCAAAACAATTAACCAACTTCCACTTAAATTGCTTTGAAGTAATTTTGTTTGTTTTTGTGATTTGTTCAGGATGATTGGAAAGATCCGCCACTAGAAGAATCGGATGACTACAGCAAGGTACAAACACAGATCCACAACTATGAGAAGAAGATAGACGATCTTATGTCAGAAGTAGGAAGCTGGTTTTTTATGTTTGGGTGTATGGGTGGTGTAAATGATTGGAGAGCTGAGATGTTAATGAAGTTTCTCAACTACGCGTAAAGAGACATTCATTCAAAATATTTTATTGAAGTGTCAAATTTTGTATTTATAAAAATTTCAAAGGAGCAATATCATTTGAGGAACTGAAACGATTGCTAAAAAACTAAAATATCGTATAATATTCAAAAATATTTTTAAAAAAAAATCATTGCTTTTTAACATCTTCAGGAGTCCTAGCCTGCAGCTTAACTAGCCCAAAGAAAGTCTGGCACTAACAATGTGTAAATGTTATCAAGACAAGAATTAACTTATTTTTACCTAAAAATTCATTAAGTATTATTTTTTTTAAAATTAACATAACAGCAACGATTCTGAAATTATGTAGAAATCATTTTTAGATCAAACAAGTTGAAACAAATCAAGAATTTTAAAAAAGTGAATCATTTTTTTGTTTCTGTTCATCGCAAAAAAAAAATGAAAAGAAACTAAGAAAAAAAGTACAACAAATATTGTATAAAAAACGCAAATTCTTTTATTTTAGGACATTTGAAAATCGATAAATAAAATAAAAGAAACTTTACTTTACTTGTGGAAATTGAAAATATTTTAGCGATAAAAAGATTAATCAATCAAAAAAACAAAAAAAAAACAAATCAGTGATAAAAATTAAAAAAATCGTTAAGTTTGACAAACTGTTTTTACAAGAAAAAGGAGCATCTTACCTGTTTTTTTTTTTGGGGGGGCTTAGCTTATTACAAACAAACTTACAACCTCTAAGAAATTTAAAGTTTTTGCGAAATCAATTAACGTATTCAATTTCTTCTTTCTCCCTTTTTAATTGTTGTAAAAATCAGTGTCGCGGTTTGATAAGAGGTACTTCATACTCTTTTGCTTGGTTGATTAACGTACAAAAGTACTTTTCTTTGTAATGAAAAATAACTCAAAATAATAAGAATTGATAATTTAAGTAGAAATTAAAAATCTATGTAAACTTAGTACAAAGACAAACATTGATGAATGAACGTAAATAAAATTTAAACTTCATTTTCTTAAAAAAAAAAATCAAAACATAAAAACGTAAGCAACCATACGATAAATCAAACTCATGCACACAGGAAAATGATTTATTTTATTTTTAATTTCTCAAAAGAAAAATTAAAGAACTGACACCAAGTTGGTGACACTAAAACTAAAAACATGAAAACAAATTTTTGAATTTGTAAAAAGTTTAGGATTGATATCCCTTCTTACCATTCCATGAAGTCATGTCATCAATAAAGTTTCAGGTCTTGCAGGTCACAGCATCAAACAAAAAAGTTGTTTTTTTTTACTGAACGTTTAAGGGTAAAAAAATATTTGGTTGAAACGGAGTGACAAGATAAAAAAAAAAATTAGTAAAGAGTTTTCTGTGGTTGGCAAGGCAGCAACAAGGCAAAAAGTGTTTAGTGCAAATGGGCGCTTCTGATTGGTCAATAATTGTTTTGTTGTTGTGAAGTACTTTATAGCCTCCACGCACATAAGAGCGGCCGCATATGCTTAAAGTGGGCTACTGCGAAAATAAAGGCCGCTAGGATTTGATAAAAAAAAAAAAAAAAAAAAATCAAATTGAATTAGAAATTTGCTAAACTTAACTTAGGCAAAGGAGGGAATATTTTATTGCTATTTAGTAAGATCACTTTAGTTTTGGCATAAGGACACAAATATGGAGCAGTCAGTAAGGATCGAATTCACTTTTTAGATTTTAGTTGGCTAAAAAATAAAAACTTGAAAACTTAGGATGCGTAAAAAAAAAGTAATGGTTGGGTTTATTGGTGAGATGAGTGAACCACACAGTGACGATGACAAAAGTCAGGCTGTCAGTATTATTTACCATTAGCATCCTAATTTCAAAATACTCTTCCATGAAAACAAGATATGTTTCATAAAAACTAGGTTAGGTATCATCACGAACTTTAAAAACACATTTTAAATGCGTTTTTAAATAATTTTAATGTCCACGAAAACACTAAAAAAACACCATACCGTGATGAAAACATGCTTCAAACGTAAAGCATAGACAGACACGTTAAATTATTCGGACTACTATCCTCATCTTTGTCGCCATATTTATCACAGCGTTTCAGCCGTAGTACGCTCCGGCCTTCTTCAGGTGATTGGAATGTCAAACTGAACCCTTTATTTCGCTCGCTGGGGTAGACTGTTCTAGTTCCACGTGCCATGTCTAATGGATGTCAGTTATCAGTTATCTCCTGAATTCACCTCTCCTAGTTCTCCACTGCCTTAAATCAGGTTCTGGTTACACAGTATTGAACTCACAACTCTTTGGGTCCTGTCAAAAGATATGGATATAACCAGCGCCTTTATCCACTGTGCCATGGGTCCTTAAGTTTATCTGTGTATGAATTTCTGGGACTTATAAACAGCAACCATTTTTGTTTTTTTACCAGTGCTCATATTGCAATTTTTGCTGTTATGATGTGGATCGCCTTCGGTTGATGCACTTGGTGGTTGAATCCATTGTCCAAAAAAAAAAAAAATTGTTAAATATTTTCAATATCCAAATCTATTTTCACAATGAAGAAAAATATCTTTACGTGATATAAAAACATTCTTCTTATGCAAGAAAACATCAATAATATTGTTTCTTTATTTCCTATGAATCCCCGGACAATATGAATGCTGAGAAATTGTAAATTAAGCAAGATATGGTCATTTCTTATTTATTATCTGTCAAAGGTTTTATCCCATAAATTAATAAGTAAACATTTTAATTTCGATAATCATGTTACGCTAATCATATTGTGCTTTGTAACATAAAACATCTGAAGTGCATAAATGCATCACAACTATTGTTGAGAGTCAACAGTTGTATCTATTCACCACATTACATTATAGAAATTATATTATTTGAATGTAGAAAGACCCAGAAAAAAATCATTTGTCTTCTATAATCAAACGAGAACCTATTAAAAACAACAAAATATATAACTGAATCATATATTGATATTGGGAAAAATTGTTTGACCTAGTTTATTGCAAGTAGATTGTAATGAGAATCAATACAAAATTGGAATTTTCAGTTTATTTCTTTTAAGTCATTAGTTAGATTATTTATTAAGTTTATTTTATTTCATTATGTAATGAAAAAAGTCAAGATGAGTTGACAAGTTTAAAGAGATTTCCTGGATCATAATGATTCCTCACCTCATTAATACAACTATTTTACCTCCAAGTAAAAAATAAACCACATATCTTAAGACATTTTTATGTTTATACATTCTTTTTATAGATACAAATATTTTAGTAAATGCTCTGTTGATAATAAACAGTATTAATAAAAATGTCTTAAAATAATTGTCGGACTTTGTCCATTTGTCTACATTTGGATACGCTTTGAGCAGATATGAATGTACGTGAGAGATTCATGGAAGATTGTAGTTTACAAGCAGTAAAATCGAACTTGCTAACAGCATGATCCTCTGTGGCTCAATAGGTTAAGGTACATCAGGCTATATGACGGTTCCGTATAGGATATAGGTTCGATTCCTGTCGGAGGACAAATATTTTCTATGAGAATTTCTCGGATATTCAGACCAGTAAATGTTATTAATACTTTTTATTATAAACAGAGCATTTACTTAAATATTTGTATCTATAAAAAGAATGTATAAACATAAAAATGTCTTAAAATAATTGTCGGACTTTGTCCATTTCATAATATATATATATATATATATATATATATATATATATATATATATATATACACACACAGCTTGACAACCCAAAGGAGAATGAGAAAACGCGTATGTGCATCATGGCTCGATGCATGTTTTCGGTATTAAACGAAATAAAATGAATTATATATATTGGTCAGTAAAATGACTCTCTAAAAGACCCAAACTGTGATTTGGAGTCGATATAAATTCCTAGATTCAACACCGCAAAGGCTAGAGACCCGGCTGAGATGTCGACACGCACAGGCTGGCTGAGAAGGCAGCAGGCACACTGTTTGCGATGTTATCAATTTCAACACTGACGTCTTCACAGAACATCAGCCGATAGTCACCAACATTATCTTTCTTCTTCTTTTCCCATTCTGTTGCCTTTAAAGCAGCAACGGGTAGTGATGGCTTTGTATATCAGGAAATAAATTATACATTTATTTACCCAAAATCCAATGTATTCCTTTTCCTTGAATTCACGTTTGCTGAGACAAAGAAGTTAGCCTCTACAGCAGTAACAACAACAACAAGAAGTTCTGTCTTGCAGGTTACCCATTCTTTGCTTCCGCAACAATATATATAATCAAAAAATAAAATAAAACTTGATATTTCTCTGTTCACCCTGTCAGTAGTACGCCTGTATTGGTGGATTCTGCTTTTATAGCTCTGAAAGTTTGCTTGTGATAAGCAGTCAAAATAAAAATCATATGAACCTTTAGATAAAAGGTACATTCTGTGTATTGCATGTCTGTTGCCTAATGTCATTCAGTCTTTCTTCACATCCCTCCCCTCTATTCAAGCATTGATTTGATTCTTATTTTATATGTGAATGTGACAATAGGAAGATATTTAAACAAAATAAATAAATAAAAAGCAAATTTTCAGTTATTTTGACAAATATTGTGTAACCAAGATATAAGTTGGTAGACCAAAGAAAAGTTAATGCAAATTTTTGAAGATACGCATCGACACATGGTTAAATGTTCATGAGTTTGTGCATATATTAAATTATGTATACAGTTTAACACTTGCATTCTTTATATATATATATAATATATATATATATATATATATATATATATAGAACATTCTTTCATATCAACATATGAAGGTAAAAACAGGTGATAGCTTATTTCATTTTATCGTCTAAATGTTTATGCTATTATTAAGAGGAAAGATCAAAGTATTTTTGGGGCATTTTTTTGCATTTTTTAATCGTTCTTAACACGTCCGAAAATTTCGTTAAAAATCTTGTTTTTTTTTGAGTCAGCAAAATTGGCAACCATTTTTTTCCATTTTATAAAATCAATGAAGATCTCAGTTTGAAATTCTTTTAAATATCAATTATAATGTTCAGCCTTCGTCATCTGCGGCACCACATTGCTACAAACAGAACTGGCCTCAAGGACAAAGAACTTTCCCCGCAGCATGCGAACCACGAGGCCTTCAACAAACTTGCACAACGGCACTACCGCCCTGTAATGAAAGAAGGCGTGACCAATGGTCTCGACCTCCCCAGTACAGCGACGGCAGTTTGGATATTTCTCTAAGCCTGCTGAACAAAGTCTCCTTCCGACCCAGAGGGCCCCACGAATCACCAGCCAGGTGAGTGATGCCTCATCATTATTGAGGCATTTCAACCCAGGCGCCCAAGGCCATAATGAGCGAGCCTCCTGCTTCGTAAGACCGAGTTCGTCAATCAGATCATCCTGAACGGCTCCCCTGACTAACACTTGATACAATGCCCTACGAGACAACGCCTGGACGTTGGAGAGGCCTTCCGACGCCCGTGAGAGGCGTTTCAGAGCAAGGCGACGTTCACGGTAGAAGGAGCATTCGGCACGGGGTGTACGGCCGGCCTCCTCCCGGCACGAATGCACACTTCTCAGGGATGGGAAATGTTTACGGACGTCTTCCTTCCAGAAGGCGCCCTCCTCATCCGATCCGCGACACATTCGGCCCAGAAAGTTGATGCGAAGCATATATTGACGAATCTCAATGCTAGGCATACCCAGACCGCCCTCAGCGGGATGAAGGCAACAGATCTCGCGACATACCATAGGAGCTTTGTCTCTCCACAAAAAAGAGAACAGAAGCTTTACTAATAAAATTAGTCTGGTAGACGGGAGTGGAAGTACAGAGAGTCGGTAAAGGAGAATCGGGTAGATGTGAGAACCACATACTTCCGCCCTCCCCTTCAAGGAAAGCCTCCTCCGAGACCACAGATTAACCGTGATCTCGGCCTTCCCTTGTACCTCCGACCAATTCATTTCCAACTGGAGATCAGGACCGAACCAGACGCCGAGTATCTTGATCGGCCCATCCGTCTAGACGAAAGGTCCGAGAAGAGAAACTCCCTTCCACGCACCCAACCGCAAGCCAACAGACTTATCGCGGTTGATCTTGGCCCCTGTCACCATCTCATAGCCATTGATTTCTTTGCTGACTTCGTCAATCTCGGCTCTGCTCGACACAAGAACCGAAACGTCGTCAGCATAGGCAGAATACCTGGCTGAGGTGGTAGCCCCAGGCAAGAAATTCCGCGCAGGACCGGATTCGCCTTTAACTTGCGAAGGAAAGGTTCCAAGACAAGAACGTAAAGCAAAGGCGAAAGCGGACAACCTTGACGAATGGAGCGAGACAACACGAAAGGCTTCGATCTTACCCCATTCACTTCCACCAGCGCACCGGGGGTCGCATACAAAAGTCGGATCCAGGAGCGAAAGTTGGCTCCGAAACCGGCCGCCGAAAGGACAGCCTCCAGAAAGCGATGGTCAACCCTATCGAAGGCCTTGGACTGATCTAAATTGATCAGCGCAGTTTCACTGTCGACTTGTTCTAAGATCAAGCGTACCATTTGCAGGTTATCCTGAATAGTCTTTCCCTTCACAGCACAGGTCTGCTCGGGGCCAATCAGACCAAACAGGACAAGCTGCAAACGGTTGGCTAAGATCTTCGCCAAAATCTTTAACTCAGTGTTTAACATGGTTAAAGGGCGAAAGTTCCCTAACCCATCCCCACCGTTCTTGTCCTTACGCAGCAACTTGATCACACCCCTGGTGAAGCGTTGAGGTATAGACCCCTGCTTCATCCAGTGGTTGAAAATCAGTTCCAGCAAAGGAACAAAAACGGGCGACAGCCTCAAGTACACTTCGTAGGGAAGACCATCGAGCCCCGGAGATTTATCCAGGCCAACCTGTTTCAGCGCTTCCCAGATTTCCGACTCTGTTATGGGACCCTCGCACCCAGCCGCTTCAGCTGCCTCGAGACAGGGAAAGTCGGCTAAATAGGAGTCGAACCGAGCAGAGCTCAGACCGGGCTCCCTGGTGAAAAGATCCTGGAAGTAATCTCGAAAGACCTCACATATGCCCGCGTTTGAAGTCACGGTTCGATTATCCGGCAATGTGACGCACGCGATATGTCGTCTAGACGCACTCCTACTCTCCTCTGCACGCAATTCAGCGGCCATATTCGTCGCCTCAGAGGACATTCTTTTTAACCTAGCCCTAACTACAAGAGCTTGATCCTTCTTGATAAGCAAGGAGGACAACTCTGCCTTAGCTAAGGCTATATCCCCACTAACACGGGATTTCACAGCCCGATCAACTTTGTCTTCTAAAGCAGTTTGCGCCGCTAATCTATCTAGATTGAGTCGACGACTAAAATCGGCAGCAAACGTTCTAATTTTGGATTTTAATTTACCCCACCAGGCGTTCCCAAAAACCGCCCCCGACAATTCCCGTTGTATCATTAGTAGCAGCTGGTCCCGGAAACCCTGCTCACCAAATAGTGAACAGTTGAATTTCCAGTAACCAGCTAACCTAACCTTAGGCTTATCTAAGTTTACACGGACCCGGACAAGTCTATGATCCGAATAAACTATGTAATGGAAACTTGGACACCCTAAGAGCCCTACATCGACTCTCTTAACTAAGACTCGGTCGAGGTATCTCGCAAGCGTCCCAGGAGTCGAGTTGCCACTATTAGTCCAAGTCCAAGCTACCTCCCGAGGATGCTCATTCCGGTACTTATCGACAAGATCAAACCCGCCGATAAAGTCCCGAAATGGTTTCACATCAGGATTGTTAGTACCCAGTTTATTCCCTATACGATCTATATCGGGGTCAAGGACGGCATTCCAATCGCCCGCTAAAAATACCCGACGAAATGTCGCCAAGTACGGCTCGATCTGCCGAAACAAAGCAGGTCGCTCAGAATGGTTATTGGGAGCATAAACCCCAATGAGTCGTAGAGCCTTATCCTTTATGGTGACATCCAGCACGCAAAGCCTGCCCGCCGGATCCGCGAAGACAAGAGTACATGCAGCCTTCAAAGACTTGCTCACTAGCCAAGAGACACCCCTCGAACGACCATCAAAACATGCTGAATAAAGGGAGAATCCCTTAGACAGTATGTCCTCACGATCATGTGAAGAAAACCGGGTCTCTTGCGCACAACAAACATCCACGCCGAGGCGCTGAAGGTCACGAGAGAACCTCGCCCTGCGAGACTCGGACCTCAGGCCCCGCACATTTATACTCGCTAACCAGAAAGCCATAATGAAGACCGATTAGGGTTGTTTACCTGCTTTGAACATGGCCGGGGTAAGGATATCGAGAGCCTCTCCCATAGACCCATGGCCCATCTCAGTTTTGATGGAACCGTCTTCGGAGATTCCGCCGATATCCCACGGGAATGTCAATTTTAGTGCTCTATAAAGGGAGGGGTGAACAAAAACTGGGACCCTCCCTGCACAAAATTGCTCCATTTTTCTTAATTTTTCGTTTTGAACGATGGCAATGGGTGGTGACATGTTAAAAGATGTGATTGCTTCGTCCAACATGGACCAAATCGGTTTAGCACCCGTTTCTGACCTAATGACAGTTAATACCCTTTGGGCATTGGGGAAGTTTGTTGGTTCTTCAATGTTTTTATCCCCAAATTGCTTGATGGATAAAAGGTATTTCAAACTCTTTATCCTATTTCCATAGTCTCTCGCCTTCTCGGCTTGTAGAGGGGATATTTTGCAGATGTCTGTGCCTGGGTTGTAGATATGCTTGTGTTTTTTGTATTTGTCTGCGGCATCTTGTGTGGGGCTTCTGGGCCTTTTAGTAACTGGAGGGGGCATTTGGGAAGATTTAGAGGGAGAAGGACTGGGAGTGTGACGAGGAGTGCTGGATTGTCTAAAAGGGCTGGTGTCTCTACTGAGAGGGATTTGGGACTGGGCAGAAGGAGTGGCAGGTAAAGACCTCTCTCTACCAAGAGGGGATGAAGGACGTGAAGAAGGAGGTGAGTTGGAGGATGTAGGGGGAGTGGTTTTCTTTTTAGAAGGTGACTTAGATTGACGTGATGTAGAGGGTTGAGGAAACTGTGTATCGATTTTTGATTTTGACTGCTGATCAAGTTTCTTTTTTAATTCCTTGATTTTTTCAGTTTTGGTGAAACCCGGGTCATACTTTTTCTGAAGATCTTCGAATGTCGGAACAGAGGCCGGGGCGTCGCCCTTACTGTTGTTAGAGGGAGTGGGGCTGTAAGTGTCTTTAGTCCCCGAGGCTTCAGGGGACTGAGGACCCGCTGGCTGACGCTTCCCTCTAGCCCTGCAATTCCCCTTCTTCCCCCTTCTCAGACACAGAAGCGGCGGAAGAAGGCTTTTCGGGGGATGAGGGTTTTGACGATGACCCAACCGGGGGTACAACCTCTCCGGTCCTGGTAGTTGGCATGCCCATTACAGGCGTGGCGGTTTTTAAAGACTCGGTCAGAGGGGGAGTTTGGTCGTTTGGGACCTGAGCTCCAGAGGCCTTCTTCTCTGGGCAGGAAGGGGAGAGGTGACCAGCCTTTCCACACTTCCAGCAGGCTGGTTTACGGCCGGTCACAATGACCGGCAGCTTCAGGTCACCGACGTCAATCCAGTTGGGGACGGAGTCGAAGGCCTTTTTACTGATCATCATGTCGAAACTCCATCCCCCAGTCAGGCTATCGCAAGACGCACCCAAGATCTCGCCATATTGGGCCAAGAAGGCCGCAAGATGTCCTCCGATAACCTGAGGAGGGACCTCGTATACGGCTACACTGGTCCTTCGCCGGCCCTCAAACTAGGTACGGAGGATTAGATCCTTCGTTATTAGGTCTCTACGTGTCGCTCTTACGCAGTCTTCGGCTGTGGGTAACAGCACGTCCCACATGAAAAAGCCCTTGCCCTTAACAATTCGTAGGGGCTTGAACCCTAGGGACTCCAGTGATTTTAGCACTGTGTCTTTAGTCGAACGACAAATTTTGCGCGAACGCTTGTCGACGACAAAACTGACACTATTCTTTTTTCGATTCTCTTTAGTTCTATTGGATCCCCCAAGAGCCCGTTTTTCACCACGAGGTGAGCGTAACTCTTGGCACGCTCCAATAAACAAAAGAAAATAAACAGATAAATTAGACAATAGAACGGTTACAAACGAAATTTAGTACAGAACAATTTAAAAAACGAAAAACACGTAAAACGTAAAGTTAGGAAAGAAACAATTAAATAAATAAACAAGGTATTAATCAAAAATAAACGCGAAACACGGACAAGGGTTACAAAATAAATAAAACGAAGATAGATTTAAGAGAGAAAATAAAGGAAAATGAAAATTAAAAGGAAACATAAAAGAAAAGAAAGCGTTAAAAATTAAAAAGGGGAAAAATGAAAAGCAAAAATTAATTAATTGGGGCAAAAATGGAAATTAAGAGGAAAAATAAAACAAAAGAAATAAGCGTGAAAATTAAAAAGTGGTAAAGACAAAAAAAATAAAGAGGGGTAAAAATGAAAATGAAATGGAAAACTAGAATAAAAGAAAAAGAACAAAAATTAAAAAGAGGGGGTTAAAAAGAAAATGGAGAGAAGAAAAAAATGAAAAGAGACTTATTTTTTTTTTCAAACAGTCGTTAAAAGGAAATAATAAATTAAAACAAACTTAACCAAAAAGTAGTTTCAAAAGGAAGACGGTAAAATCCAACAGAAAAAAGGTCTGATGCTAAAGAGCAGTCAGACAATGGTAAAAATTACGACAAAAAGTCAAGAAAACCACTGACAGCGAAACGCCGTGGCCAGAAGCTAAACTAAGCTGATACTTCAAACAGCTAATGTAGGAATGAAGTTAGGTATTTATTGTACAAAAGTACAAATGTGCCACGTGGGCAAAAATGGGAATGGTGGGGAGGCTGGTCTTCAACTGTCTTACTTCTAACTTAGCTAGCCTCATTTACAGACCCAATCGTCCAAATATTGTTCCTTTCACCAAAACATCTCATCCACACAACCCTGTCATACACATGCACCACAATACCACATCCACTCAAGGAAATTCTAATTAATACCCATATATACAGCTTTTGTGGAGGGCTGGGCTGATAAAAATTTTCAAACAATAAATCCCCAATGTTCGTGATATAAAATATTTACACAACTAAACAAAACTAGTGTTAGTAACAGCCCCACACCCAAACTAATCATGGCAGAGAAAACAGTTAACTGGACGAAAAATACTGCGGGATTAATAGAATAATTTTCCATGCATCCGTTCTACAATTATTCACTCTTGCATTCACACATTTAAACATGCTAAGAAATAAACGAAAACGAAAGGCATCTCACAGTTTAACCAGAGAACTGCAAGCTCTGTCCGTGTAAATGGGGAGGGAAGGGGGAAATGAACCAAAAACTGGGGGACAAAAATAAACGGGGCAATGACCATACATACCCTAGCTAAGTTAAATCGATCAACTTGAACAAAAGCAAAACGACTTACTCTAACCTATCCCTAAAAGACAATGTTTGAAGTCAGGCAACCAATATCCTTAAGCCTATATCACTTTCAGATGCCACTCTAAATTAGCCCCTCTCAAGCGAACCAAACGCGAAACATTCAACCACCTTTCGCCAAATTTTGATGAAGAGAGCCGCTTCCTTTCCGCTCTAGTCTTGATTTTAAGCTGGTGCTTAAAAAACAAAACCAGTTGAGAAAAGGAAAACTTCTAACCTCCATAAAATTCCTTCTGCCGCGTCGTCCAAATCACGACTCGCATAATGCCGAGTAAACACAAGAACACATAGTGTTCATTCCTTCTCAACTGCGGCACAACATTGCTACATACGGACCTGGCTTCGAGGACAAAGGATTTTCCGCCGAGGACACGGACCATGTAGCCTTCAATCAGTTTGCACAACGGTCGTACGATGCTACAGTCGAAGAAAATGTGCCCCAAGGACTCAACCGCCCCACCACAACGCACGCAGTTTGGCGTACCTGCACAGAGCTTTTTGCCGACCCAGAGGGCCTTTCGCAACACCAGCCAGGTGAGTGATGCCTCGTCGTTATTGAGACACCGCCACCCGGACGCCCAAGGCCACAGAGGGCTAAACTCATCATTCGTCAAACCGAGATCATCGCTTAGAGTATCTCGAGCGGCCCCCCCCCGCACTAATACCCAATATAATGCCTTAGGAGACAACAGTCGGGTGTCGGAGAGGCCTTCCTTAACCTGTGTGAAGTCTTTCAGAGCGCGTCGACACTCGCGATAGAAGGAGCACTCGGCCCGAGGAGTACGGCGGGCCTCCTCCTCGCCTTCATGCACACTTCTCAAAGACGGAAATGCTTTCTTAGCGTCTTCCTTCCAGAAGAGGCCGTCACCCTCATCTTACTGACACATTCGATCCAGGAACTTGAGCCGCAACGTCTTTTGACGAATCTCAACGTCGGGCATGCCTAGACCGCCTTCAGACGGGTAGAGGCAACAGACCGGCCGACGCACCGCAGGAGACCTGCCACCCCACAAGAAGTTAAACAGAACTCGTACTAATAAAATTAGGTCGGTGGACGGCAGAGGAAGTACCGAGAGCCGGTAAAGAAGGACGGGGCAGATTTGCGAGGCACAAACTTCCGCCCTCCTCTTTAAGGAAAGCCTCCTCCGAGCTGCAGCCTCGGCCTTTTCTCGGACCTCCAACCAATTCTTCTCCAACTGGAGGTCGGGGCCAAACCAGACGCCGAGTATCTTGAGAGGCCCATTCGTCCAAGTGAAGGGTCCAGGAAGAGAAACACCCTTCCAGGCACCCAACCGCAAGCCGATAGTCTTGTCGCGGTTGATTTTGGCTCCTGTCACCTCTTCATACCTGCTGATTTCCTTGCCAATTTCATCAATCTCAGCATTGCTTGTCACAAAAGCGCTGACGTCATCGGCATAGGCGGAATACCTGGCCGACGTGTTCGAACCAGGGAGGGTAATTCCTTGTCGGACCGGATTCGCCTTTAACTTGCGCAAGAAGGGCTCCAACGCAAGAATGTACAGCATCGGCGAAAGCGGACAACCTTGACGAATGGATCTGGACAAAGTGAAAGGTTTCGACCTCACTCCATTCACCTCCACCGTCGCACCGGGGGAACGATACAAGAGACGAATCCAGGATCGAAAGTACGGCCCGAAGCCAGCCGAATCGAGGACAGCCTCGAGAAATCGATGGTCAACCCCATCAAACGTCATGGACTGATCCAAATTGATCAGCGCGGCTTCATTGTTGTCTTGTTCTACGATCAAGTACACCAAATGAAGGTTGTCCTGAATAGTCCTACCCTTCACAGCACAAGTCTGCTCGGGGCCAATCAGACTAGGTTGGACAGCCTGCAAACGGTTAGCTAAAACCTTGGCCAAAATCTTTAACTCTGTATTTAACATTGTTAAGGGCCGGAAATTATTAATCCCCTCCCCTCCGTGTTTATCCTTGCGAAGCAACTTGATCACACCTCTGGTGAAGCGTTTGGGAATATTCCCGTTCTTCATCCATTGGTTAAACATCAGCGCCAGCAGAGGGACAAACACGTGCGACTGCCTCAAGTACACTTCATAGGGAATTCCATCATTGCCCGGAGTCTTGTCTTGACCGACGTGCTTCAACACGTCCCAGATTTCATCCTCTGATATCGGACCCTCGCACCCAGCCGCTTCAGTCGCCTCGAGGCGAGGTAAGTCAGCCAAATAAGTGTCGAACTCAGACCGGGCTCCCTGGTAAAAGGCTCCTGAAAGTGAGCCCGGAAAGCCTCTCACATACCATCGTTTGTAGTCACGGTACGTCCATCCGGCAATGTGACGCTAGCGATGTATCTATCCGCGATACTCCGAACTTCTTCAGCTCGCAATTCAGCGGCCACATTTGTTGCCTTGGAAGTCATCCTTTTTAATCTAGCCCTAACTACCAGAGCTTGATCCTTCTTGATAAGCAAGAAGGACAACTCTGCCCTAGCTACGGCTATTTCCCCATTATCTCCCGATTTTATAGCCCTTTCTACTCTAGCTTCGTGTGCCGTTTGCTCTGCTAGTTTATCTTGGTTGAGTCGCTTACTATAATCAGCCGCAAACGACCTAATAGTGGCCTTAAGGTGACCCCACCACTTATTCCCAACCACAGAGCCCGTCAGTTCCCGCATTAGAGTTAGTAAAAACTGGCCCTGAAAATCCTTATCACCGAACAACGATGTGTTGAATTTCCAATAACCAGCCGTTCTAATTCTAGGCTTATCTAAGTTTAAACGAACCCGGACAAGCCTATGGTCTGAATAAACTATAGTATGATGACTTGGACAGCCTAAGAGCCCTAAATCGACTCGCCTAACTAAGACTCGGTCGATATAGCTTGTACGCAATACCGAAGCCGAGCTACCCCTATTAGTCCAAGTCCAAACTACATCCTGGAGAAATTAATTCCTGAACTTATCGACAAGATCTAACCTATCGATAAAGTCCCGAAATGCCTTTACATCCGGGTTTTTAGTACCCGATCTAGTCCCCGTGCGATCTATATCGGGATCGAGGACGGCATTCCAGTCACCCGCTAAAACTACGCGACGAGAAGTCGTCAAAAACGGCTCGATCCACCGAAAAAAGGCGGTCCGCTCCTAGTGGTCATTGGCGCATAAACCCCAGTGAGACGAAATGCCTGATCTTTTATAGTAACGTCCACGGCACAAAGCCTGCCCTCCAGATCCGCGTAGACAAGCGTACACACAGCATCCAAAGAACGGTTCACCAGCCAAGAAAACCCCTTAGAGCGGCCATTATAACACGCTGAAAAGAGCTCAAACCTCTTCGTCAGTATATCATGGTCACAAAAATGGAAACGAGTCTCTTGCAAAACACATATACCCACACCAAGGCGCTGAAGATCACGATTAAGTCTCGCCCTTCGAGACTCCGACCTCAGTCCCTGGACATTCAAACTGGCTAAAAAGAGAGACATCGTTAGATCGAATAAAGTTGGCCGCCTGACTTAAACATTGTCGGGGTGAGGATACCGACAGCCTCGCCCATCGATCTATGGCCCAATTCCTTATTCATTTGACCCTCAATCGCGAGTCCCCCGATATCCCACGGAAATGTTAATTTAAGTGATCTATAGAGGGAGGGGTGAACAAAAAGTGGGACCCTCCCCGAGCAGAATTGTCGTAACTTTTTCGCCTCTTCCGACTGCCAGTCTGCAATTGGTGGTGAAAGTTTAATCCCTTTGATGGCTCCCTCCACCATTTCCCATGTATGCCGGGAACCGGAACCAGTCCTGATGATGGTGAGGATCCGTTGAGCCTCCGGAAAGTTTCGTGGGTCCTCGATATCCTTGTCTCCTAGTTTCTGCATTGCCAGTAACGTTTTGAGCGCGTGTATACGATTGCCATAGTTCTTGGCGCGCTCAACTTGGCTTGGTGTTACGCGGCAGATATCAGTTCCAAGGTTGCAGGGCAATTTAGCCCTTCGCCGTTTCTCCTTAGTTTCCTGCGAAGGGCTTCGCTGACTCTTTTGAGAGTTTGGTGCAGGAGATGGTGCTGGATTTTGGGCAGGAGTGGAAGATTGTGATGTAGAAGGAGTGGACACCTTTTTAGTGGGGATATATATTCATCGGGGTTGGGGTCTGGGACCTAATCTCATTCGGGGATTTGCATGATGGGGAATTTGGGGCAGAGGCTGAGGGGCTAGGTACCCCCACTGGTCTTTTATCAACTTTCCCAGAGGATGAGGACGTCTTTTTTAAGATGGTCATTTTTGAAGGAGATACGGACAAAGACCTAGTCATTGGTGGTGGTGTGTGTGTGTGTGTGTGTGGGGGGGGGGCTAATCTTTTTTGCGGGGAAGATGGCACAGAGGTCACGGGCGGCGGTACCCCCACTGATGCAGACTGTTTTTTCTGTCTGAGTTTTTTGTCTAACTTCTTAATTTTCAAAGACTTCTAATAGCCTGGGTCAAATTTCTTGGACTGCTCGTGCAGCTTTTGGGCAAGGGATAAAAAGTCTAAAAGTTCAAAGAAATGGTGATGATCGATCATTTTTATTATTTTATTCATATTTATGTCTAAGTTCTAAATATTTACGGGACACTGAAAAGTTGTTCAGATAACCGACGTTACATTTGTACGTATACAGAAAACAAAACGATTGATTATTGATTATTATTAACATGAATGCAAAGGCTTAAGAAAGAAAAGGGAGTGAATCCATTAAAGCATTGCTAACAAAGAAATACAAGAGTTGCTGCCCTTTGTAAACGAAAAAATGGATTCGCACCATCGAATTGTTTATATTGCGGTAAAAAAGATTTCTGCTTATGTAGTTTTTCTTTTGTCTTTGCTTTAAGTTTTTTTTGTAGGGGGGGGACTGACTTTACAGTTACTAACTCACTCAATCGTCGATAATGGAAAAATTGCCTGC
Source organism: Acanthosepion esculentum (assembly GCA_964036315.1). Lineage (NCBI taxonomy): Eukaryota > Metazoa > Mollusca > Cephalopoda > Sepiida > Sepiidae > Acanthosepion > Acanthosepion esculentum. Next base: position 23,359,971 of record OZ038496.1, read on the forward strand.
ACCAAAACCACTCAAATGCGATTAGGTAAACTTGTCTGAAGCCTGGAGTAGATGGAAAGAGGAACTAATATTATTTTTACAGGCAACCAAATCCGATACTGTTGGGATTGTCCATACACCGTGAACACCCCCAAAATATTAAATGAACCATTCGTAGCATGTGTTGGCGAATCGGGTCCTTCGAGACTAAGTCAACCAATCAGGTCGGTCGGTACATATTCCCGCCAAGGCGCGAACTTTGAAACAGGAAGGAACGCGCTTCTTCTTAGAAATTCGTTATTTGCGCGAATATCTGAATCGACAAAAACGAACGTTTCGTCGATCAGCGAAATGTGTCTTCAAGTCTGCCTTATGAAACTCAGCGAACCTGAATTCGAGAACAAGGAAAACTCCTTTCTCTAAGCAAACTCATCGAAAAGTACGCCTGAGATTTATATAATATAAAAGTTGATAACTTCCGTTAATACATGCCACATTATTTCAAATCACAATTTGTATATAGATGTATAATAATTATTTGAATTTGTTTCTTGTTCAAATATTGTGTTCGTATTATTTGTTCTTTGTGTATTGCATAATTTACGTTGAACAATTTCTCCTAAAAATTTGTTTGTGGAAAAAGAGTAACACGCAATTTTACCATGGCCTCATGAATAAACCCCGTTTATTCCTTAATTATTTATAAATTCACTGACCTTTCCACTACAATACTAAACCTGAAAAAGTCCAAGTTTCCATTTTACTAACGTGAATAGAAGCAAAAGGCGGAGAAATTTTTTCCACATTCAGATTCGAAAATAATGACGATAAAGTGAATATTACAAAAGGAATTGAGAAATTTGACGTTTATTGTGAACCCAGAAAAGGCCTAACTATTGTTAGAAAGAAATTTTTTTACTTGCAAACAAGCAAATGGTCAGAGATTCGAGGATTACGTGACAAAAATTGAGCAACTGCACAATCAGAGACTTATGCAACTCCTTAGTAAAAGACATTCTAATAGTTGGTCTTAAGGACTTACGTCTCACAGAACGCCTACTCAGGCAACTGGATTTAACGCTGATAAAAGCAATTCAAGATGGACAGGCTGCCAAAGAAAGGAAAAGGCAAGTTAAAGAACTCACACATTCCAAAACCCCAGAAAGGGATATTTCCCTCCTAAAATACAAATATAAAAAAGGATGTCGAACACGCTTTCTGCAGACTCACCAAAATGCTGACAAATATGACAAACAATACGGCAAACAGTCTTACATAAACTCCTGCAAATTCTGTGCAACTTTCCAATTACGCGAACACGATGTCCAGCATACAACAGGCAATGCACAAAATACAACAGCAAAGGACACCTCGCCAGCTGTTGTCATTCACAAAAGTCAGTGCGATAAGTAAATAGGTGACACACATTCTCAAGCACTTCTTGGTGTTGATACCTATGAGAAACTTTAACAGATGAAGAAGTTTTTCAATATCAAAGTAAATCTAGCAGAATTCCTTGGAAAATACCAGGTGAAATTGGAACTTTGAGCACAATACACCTGTTCATCCATCAGTTTCCACTGTGATCAATCCTCCCAGAAAGATCCCCTTTATATTGACAAATAAGCTGAAAGCATAACTAGACAGAATGACCAAAATTGGCATCATCAAAAACCAGTCAGCGAACTTACCAAATGGGTAAACTCGCTGGTGATCATTGAAACACCATAGCATATGCATTGCGTGCCACCAATTTAGCTGAGAAGAATTATTGTCCTTTGGAACGAGAGGTTCTCAGTGTTTTATTTGTCTGTAAAAGATTTTATGAATTTGTGTATGGACATCACTTTGAAGTAAAAAATTGGGGAGGGGAAAGTGTTTTGCAGTCATTCCAGTCAGGTTGGAACCAACACGGTATGGCAGAAATACCACCCACATAATGGTAAGGAGGGGCTCCAAATGCCAAAGTATGGGCAACAGCGGACAACCCTGTCGGACCGACGGTGACAGCGCAAAAGTGCACGACCGATTTCCATTCACCTGTACCACAGTACTGGTGGAGCGATTCAGGAGGCTGATCCACTTCCAGAAGTCGGGTTTGAATCTGGCGGCCTGCAGGAAAGCAGCCAGGTACTGATGGTCGACCCTGTCGAATTCCTTGGACTGATCTAAATTGATCAGCGCGGCTTGATCATCTTTTACATGTGCAGATCAGATGAAGGTTGCTCTGAATTGTTCATCCCTTCGCAGCACAAGTCTCCTCGGGTCACAACAAATTCTCGGCAGCTGACTGCAAACTGTAAGGTAGCCAGTGAATAGATGTTATAATCTGGTCTATTTTTTCTCAGTGGTACAAATGAAATATTTACCATTTTGTGTAAGAACTAGTCTTTATAACCTGTGAAAGTATTTTTATTTATTTTATTTACTTATTCATTCATAAGTTTAAATAAAAATTTGTATTACTTAACAATCTTGGCACTGGAAGATAAATTTAGAAATTGTTTGTAATGAAATGTGATGAAAATAAAAAAAATAATATAAGGGAGATAACTTATGATTACGAAAATACGTTATGTCCCTTTAATATGATTATCCCTTCATTTCAGCACTTTTAAAAAAATGTTAGTGATATCTAACAACTAGTCCACGTGTGCTCCTTATAATATGTAAATTTAGTGCCAGGACCCACTGGACAAATTTATACAAAACAACCTCCATCAAAATGGCAATACAAGCAGTCAAAAACAAAAAGTCATAAAATCTCTCCAAAGACATAATCATCAAACAGGCCGACAAATAATCACCATTATAGACAGAAGAAAATACGTTGTAGAAGCAGAAAATCAGTTCAATGATAAATATTTACGAAAAACTCACACCTGATATCACTAAACATTTCACATTAGAACTCAAACTCTGCTTACCCATTTAGACCAAACTATACAAAAAGCAGTTATGGCTTTAATCCTGGAAAAAGCAAAACCAGGTGCATTCTACACTATCCCTAGACTACATAAACTTCCAAAATCACAGACACAAAAACCAACCTCTTGATAAGGAACATTAACAGAAACCTCCGCAAGATGTGAGAACTGAAAGAATCTCTCAAAAATCCAGCCACCCGGCTGACCGATAGTTTCAGGAATCAGTACCCTGACACAACACATTTCAGATTACATTGATCAAGTTCTCAAACCTCTACTACCCACAATTCAGAGTTATCAAATACACTACCCATTTCTTTAGAATTCTGAAACATATAAATAAATTACCAAACAGTTCACTCCTAGTGACCATCAATGTGACATCCCAGTATTCTAACATCCCACATGAGGAGGGAATTCTAGCCTTCAAGAATTTTTGTGTGTCAGAGGACCACTTCACACAGGACATCACCAACATCATACAATTCATACTGACATACAATTTCAAGTTCAACGGGCACTATTTTTTTTAGTCAGAGGCACAGTGATGGGAAAGAAAATGACTCCCAGTTATGCAAACCTATTCATGGATGCCCTGGAATGAGATATGTTTAGTAGTTACCACCTAGCACCTCTACATAGCCACATATACATAGATGATATCTTCTTTATATGGATACATGAAGAGAACAGTTTCTGAGACCTTAAAAAAATCCTCCACAGTTTCCATTACACCATCAAATTCACATTTGAATATTCCACCATGTCTATTCCTTTTCTGGATGTAATGGTAGGTATAAATAACAAACACATCTCTTGTCTTTATTTTATAAAAGAAATCTCTTATTACAAACAAGATGAATACCAAACTTTTCTCTCTTGGAACAGTTTCTGCACTGGGACAATCAACATCAGAGTGTGTTCAGGAAGTTTCACAGCAAGAAAAGGTTGTTGTAGATTATGGCAAATTATTCCTCAACCACCAGAAACCAGCAGCCAATCAATGTGTTTTCCAATATGTAGACATGTTTGACAGAAATTGTAATTCTAGCAGAAATATATTCGGAAACAACAAGAAATGTATTGCAGGATGCTGGTAGATTTGGGTAGATATTTAGTCACCATTATGTTGCAGGAATCAACACTTTGGATAGTAAACATTGTATTTTTCTGTGTGTGTGTGAAAGAGTTCAAAAGTCATCAGAGAGAAACCATGAAATGAATGCGCACCAGTGGAAGGACACTTTTTACCCCAGATGCGACTACATCTTATAACCAGAAGCTGAAACAGAGAAAAGAGGATAGAGAGAAAAATGTATGCTTTTTTATAGGCTTAAGGCGTGCCACCTGGAAATATTCTTTTTAGGTAAGTTAAGTGGGATAACCCACAAATTCACTTTGAATGAAACATTTCTCCCATTGTCATCAATTGCAATAACGTAGCAAGTTTTGGGAAAATACTGGAATAAAGAAAATGAAGATTTTTTTTTTCAAATAAAAATAAAAGGAAGATAGAAAATAATGAAAGTTATATATAAAAAAATAAAGAAAAACATTTGTGAAATAACGAACGAGTCATAGAAGAATGCGAAATATGTGGACCAAAATAGGAAGAAAGAAATAGAGAAAGCTATGGGAAATAAATGATAAAAGAGGCTAAGTTAAAAAGGATAAAAAAGGAAAATAATGAATGAAGAAAGGAAAACAGGAAAGAGAATGAATGAATGAATGAATGAATAA
>OZ038496.1:23371953-23531953 GCA_964036315.1 Acanthosepion esculentum
CACGCATATACATATATATATATATATACACGCATATACATATATATATATATATACACGCATATACATATATATATATATATACACGCATATACATATACATATATATATACACGCATATACATATATATATATATATACACGCATATACATATATATATATATATACACGCATATACATATATATATATATATATACACGCATATACATATATATATATATATATACACGCATATACATATATATATATATATATACACGCATATACATATATATATATATATACACGCATATACATATATATATATATATATACACGCATATACATATATATATATATATACACGCATATACATATATATATATATATACACGCATATACATATATATATATATATACACGCATATACATATATATATATATATACACGCATATACATATATATATATATATATATATATATATATGTATACACACGCATATACATATATATATATACACACGCATATACATATATATATATACACGCATATACATATATATATATACACGCATATACATATATATATATACACGCATATACATATATATATATACACGCATATACATATATATATATATATACACGCATATACATATATATATATATATACACGCATATACATATATATATATATATACACGCATATACATATATATATATATATACACGCATATACATATATATATATATACACGCATATACATATATATATATATACACGCATATACATATATATATATATACACGCATATACATATATATATATATACACGCATATACATATATATATATACACGCATATACATATATATATATATACACGCATATACATATATATATATATATATATACACGCATATACATATATATATATATACACGCATATACATATATATATATATATACACGCATATACATATATATATATATATACACGCATATACATATATATATATATATACACGCATATACATATATATATATATATACACGCATATACATATATATATATATATACACGCATATACATATATATATATATATACACGCATATACATATATATATATATACACGCATATACATATATATATATATATACACGCATATACATATATATATATATATATACACGCATATACATATATATATATATACACGCATATATATATATATATATATACACGCATATACATATATATATATATATATACACGCATATACATATATATATATATATATATACACGCATATACATATATATATATATATACACGCATATACATATATATATATATATACACGCATATACATATATATATATATATACACGCATATACATATATATATATATATATACACGCATATACATATATATATATATATATATACACGCATATACATATATATATATATATACACACACGCATATACATATATATATATATATATACACGCATATACATATATATATATATATATACACACACGCATATACATATATATATATATATATACACACACGCATATACATATATATATATATATACACACACGCATATACATATATATATATATATACACACACGCATATACATATATATATATATATACACACACGCATATACATATATATATATATATATATATATATATACACACGCATATACATATATATATATACACGCATATACATATATATATATACACGCATATACATATATATATATACACGCATATACATATATATATATATATACACGCATATACATATATATATATATACACGCATATACATATATATATATATACACGCATATACATATATATATATATACACGCATATACACATATATATATATACACGCATATACATATATATATATACACGCATATACATATATATATATATACACGCATATACATATATATATACACGCATATACATATATATATACACGCATATACATATATATATACACGCATATACATATATATATATACACGCATATACATATATATATATACACGCATATACATATATATATATACACGCATATACATATATATATATACACGCATATACATATATATATATACACGCATATACATATATATATATACACGCATATACATATATATATATACACGCATATACATATATATATATACACGCATATACATATATATATATACACGCATATACATATATATATATATATATATACATATATACACACGCATATATATATATATACACACACGCATATATATACACACACACGCATATATATATATACACACGCATATACATATATACACACGCATATACATATATACACACGCATATACATATATATATATATATACACGCATATACATATTATATACATATATACACACACGCATATATATATATACACACGCGCATATATATATATACACACGCATATACATATTATATACATATCACGCATATACATATATATATATACACACGCATATACATATATATATACACACACACATATATACATATACACACACATGCACATATACATATATAAATATATTGATCTTAGACAAATATTGGCAAAAATTATGTCGCTCCATTAAATAAAATGAAATATAAGTGCAGCTAAGTAGTAGTCAATAGTAATGACAATAATCAGTTGTAGGATTCCATTCTGCAGGAAATATTAATGAAAACCACTATATAAAGAATTCTTTACCTAAAAAAATATGGCTTAATAAGGAGTGGGGATGGTTCACACAACTAAGTGGTCAGTTAAATATTTAGAAAAATCTATGTGATTGCAATAGATAGTTTAACCTTCAAAACTACTGCATTCATAAGTTTAATGGGTTTTTATTTGTTGGTAAATTGCAAGCAATATTAAATTCTCTTGGCCATGTTAGTGTCGTTTTAAAGATGAGTCTGTCCTAAAGTGTTTGGGCATCCATTAAGGCTTGAACTCATGATGGCCTGGCTAATAGTTTTAGAAGTAAACACACATTTGTCGGACTAAATTTATACTGTTTTTCTATAACAAGCCTAGTTTATTAATGTTTATTCATTTATTTATTTGAAGTTACCAATATTACAATTGAATAAAATATCACCTGGAGATAAGTTTATTAATTGGAGTTGTTAGGTAAACTAGTTTCAAAGATCATACATAACGACTTTTTTCAATAAAAATATACAGTAAAAAAAAGAAAACAATCATAATTTGGATAACAATACAAATCACAAATGTAACAAAGAAACGCAAAGGTGATCTTTTTTCCCCTCTCACTGCATCGCAATTTTTTTAACCATTTAAACTTAAACACTAAAACAGTATGAGTACTTACTAATTATAGTAACCAAATCAAAGTGTAAGTACTCTCAGGAAAGAGAGGCTAGTCTGCAGGAATTTTTAACATAAGAAATGCAAAATTTAGATAGGTCTTGAAATTTTACAGCAGCACAAACTACGCAAATTTACTTCATATTGATTCATTGTTATCCTGCCTGTAATATTTTTGTTTATTAAAAAAAGAACCAAAATATTACTACTACACGTAACAAGATTTATTTATTAATTTATTCCTAAAAAATGGTGTTATCAATGTAAATTTCTACAAGTAAACAAAAAATGCGAAGACCATTGTTTATTGAAATTGATCGTAGTATGGTTAATTATTTAAAAAAAACGATTAAAAATGAAAACAAGCGAACGTAAACAAAAAACAATATTTATTTTTTTTAGTTAAATTTTTATCCTGTCTCCGTTCATAAAATATTTTTCTCCGAATAGATCGATCATTTTTTCTAACTTTATCGATCATTTTATTTGATTGAATGATTTTGTTTTCCAGCTTCGTCAGAAAAACACTGTTGACAAATTGATTCTTCTGTGAATCTCAAAATTTGTGAAAGGTGTTAAATAGTAATGAATGGAATTCTTTGCTTTCCTTGGCCGCTGCTGAAGATGATGATGATGATGCCGCTGATGATGATGATGCTGCTGCTGCTTTTGCGACTCCAGATGGTGTGTGATATGACGTCATAGTATGAGAAAATAGCAGCAGCAAGAAGACGAGAGGAGAGAACAAGACAGAGAACAACATTCGTTCAATCTTCAATGTCCATTGTTCTTTCTCCTCATATGGATGCTCATAGTCTCTCTACACAACAATAGATAACTGAATGTCAATGAATACAGACCAGCAGCATGGATAGAGTTACACTCTATTATTTTTCGATGAAGATTAAGAAGAAGACTAAATAAATTATAAATAAAATAATAAAAAATATTTTTAATTGTTTATCTTCTTGAAAGATAAACGTAAGAAAACGTCCACAATCAATAAAACTTTAAAAAAAAAAGAGACAATCACGAAACAATATTTTTCTAAAACTAAAAAGGGTGTCCGGTGCAATTTCACATCAAGCTTGATTTTTGTTTTGTTTTTTGTTATTTTACTGAAAATATTCGTAGATAGCAAAAAACAACGGAGACAGAGAAAAATAAAATTAACGCGTTAAAATTAAGATTGAAAAAACTGTTGACTTTCTTCAAGTTAAAAATTTAAAAAGTAAAAGATAAATTAAATAAAATAAAATAACTGTTTTCGGTTTTACTTTCTTATCTTTTTTTTTTTATAGAGAATAATATGCGTTTTAATTTGTTTAAACTTTAAATACACTTTTCATTCTTTTCAGAAATAAAAAAAAATAATTACACACACACACATTTAAACTTTTTTTTTTTTTTAGATTTTTCGTCGTTTATATTTCTTGGTAGAAAACAAAATATTAAGAAATTAAAATTTGAAGTAAAAAGAAATTTGCTTAATTCTTTATCATTTTCGTTTAACTTTTTAGTTGTTATATTTAAAATATAAGAGAAACTATATAAATACAAATTAAATTGTAAATGAATATAATTAAAAAAATAAATGCCACAATAGAAAACAAAAGGTAAAGGTTTTTTGTAAAGAAATTAAAAATCATTTTAACAGCTGTGTCGCATAAATTGCCAATGAAATGAAATTGACTTTCTCCAGTTTTGTTTCAGATATTTCAAAGTTTGCTTGAAATATGAAATTTAACAAAATCAGGACATTTTTTAAATTTGAGATTTCAAAAAATGTATTAACAAAAAAAAACAACAATGAATTGATAATGCATGATTGGTAAAGCAGAGAGAACAATAAATACTTTGAAAAAAGAGATGCAGTTTTAGTAAATAATAAATGGAATGAGAAATATATGTCAATGTTTTGTTTACGTTATTCAATGAAATTGTATGCAATGATGCCTACAAAGAATTCATCTCAACACGAAAGAAAGAGGATTTAACACGAAATCAACACGAGTAAAAAAAATAGAAAACAAAAACAGGAAAGTTTGCAAAAAAAAAGTTATATTTTTAAAATTGCCTCAAAAAAATCTGAATATTTCATTCTAAAAATATTTGTAACTAAGTGAAAAGCAGTATCTTCTTCAAAACAATTCATCACGTTTATTTTTAAAGATTTTGTTGGCAATTTTATTTACATTTTCAAAGTTTCTGCACAAAAAAATGATTCATTTAATAATGAGTAACTGAGTTTCTGTTTGATATTGTTCAAATAAAAAAACTAACACGAATAGAATAATAACCTAAAAAAATCGACATCAAACAATAATAGTACTCACTGTGTACTAGACATTGTTATTAATATTATTGTTTAAAGAATACATCAAAATAGATTTTACTTTCCTTTAAGAGCAATTTAAACTTAAATCTTTGTTTTGACATTTTATTGTTTGAATTTGAATCTCAATAAATTGAAAGAAAAAAAAACATTTTAAAAAGTAAAACAAACGCTACATTTGAGAAAAAAAATTAATTCATTTTGAAGTCAACATAAATGAGTTTTTCATTTAAACATAAAATAAATAAAGGACTAAAAACAATAACATATTTGATGCCGATTTGGATTAACAAACCAAAATTGATCATGAAATGTTATTATTAACTTAACATTGCTTCTTTGGAGGCCCTTACAAAGTGTTTCCTTTGCTTTTACTATCGATATAAAATTGTAATAAACTTGAAAATAAATTTAATTCATATCAATTAAATTGATTCCAAATAATTTTCAAAGTATTATTGACGAAAAACAATAAATGAAATTGATAAGCAGAAATATCAAAGACAGGGTGTAGAGAGTCAACCATAAACAGATCAATAAAGAAAAGAAAACTAATAACAGACTATCTGCACGAAAAACTAAACAATGTTTTGATTAACACGTATTGTAACAAAAAACGTATAAAAGTCTAACTTATTATTAGTCATTTAAGAGAAGTGTAAAGAATAGTTTAAAAATAGAGGAAACAGGCTCGTCATAATGAGTGTATCAGAATGTCACACACACATACACACACATGTACGGCGTGTCTTCTCAACACACACACATACAAAAGAAAAAATAGGTAGAAGTACTTACTAGTGCGGACACTGTCAGGTTCTTCATCTGGTAATTGTACCGACCGAGACTCCAAAAGAAGCCTCAGATCATCCTCTATTTTATCCATTTGACTTGCAATCACAGTGGTAAAGAATTTATTGTATGTCACGCTAATATTTTGAAGACAAATCCACAACCCGATCGGATATCTGAATGAAACGAAACGCAGAAGCAGTTTTAATATTCTCTACGCACAGAAGAGTTCCTCACCTGACCGGTGCGCAACAAAGAAGTCGACAAACTGGTGTTGTCAAGTGTGTGTATATGTGCGCGCGTGCGTGTATATATATATATATATATATATATATATATATATATATATATATATATATATATATATATATATATATATATATATATATACGGAAGTGAACAGTTCTCAACCTAACCAAAAACTCTTTCACATTCCATAAGAATAAGATTTACGAAAATTAGTTTTAAGCCGAGAAATTTTCACCATCTTTCATATAAATAACGTACGTGTGTGTGTGTGCATGTATGCATGTACACACATATGCGTACATACCTACACACACTTATACACTTAGTGGTGAATCAGAAATGAATTACAATTCAATAAATCATTTTTTAGTTTATACAATTTTACTTTCTTTGTTTAGATCAGTAAATGTGATTATCTTACCACTTAGCTGTGAAAGAAAGAAAAACTACATAGATGCAAGTATAACATTTTTGACCTATCATGTTTATACTTTTAATATCAGGAAGATAATCTTACTACACCTAGTAAATAATAATAATAATAAATATTTCAAGAATATTATAAATATTTCTGTACATATCAAATAAAACATTATATTTTATATGTTAAACTCAAATAATTTCAATATTGCTATTTTTCAATTGCTGATGTTTTCATTTGACATGTCTCTCTGGAATAACCAACTGATTTTCAATGACTTCTCTCTGGTACCAGCTTGACCCTTATATTTAAAAAGAGTTTGGAGAAAATGTTTTCACTTTTCATTAACAAACAAAGAAGTTGATTTTATTTTCATAAATTCCAAATGTTTAAAAAAAATCTCAAAACAAAAACTTCAAAGATAAATGCATTAAATCAAACAAAGTTATTGGATGACTGTTAACAAAATTTAGACTCTGTGTGTGTGTGTGCGTGCGCGTGTGTGTGTGTACTATATCAGATTTGATTATACAGGTCAATGTTTTCACAATGTTATTAATGAATGAATCTTAGTAAAATTTTCAGGATATGCTTATATTTATATGATAAGTATACTAAGTGATTTTCAGCTTATAATATCTGTTTTTATTAAAAAAATATTTACAATAAGTCATTTAGTGGTGCTAGATATTTTTATGTAACTCAGTGGTTCTTCATTGGAATTACATATATAATATGATAGTTATTAATATTTATTTTTTAATTTCAGATATCTAAAAATTTCCATTAATCATATAATTTCAAAAGAGAGGTTCATACTCCTCCCCAGTTTTTTGAACAGGTGTAGAGGTTTATCCCTTGTTTACTGTTTAGGATTGGATTTCTTGTTCCTTCTAAAGTCTGCTTCAGCTCTATACTCCTAATGCTTGTCCTTTCCTATGCTAATATAAGTCCACACAGTAACCCTTTACCATGAGTGGCTCTTGGGCCTTGTATTGGGTGAACATTAGTTAAAAAATATGGTATTATAAAGTGAGTGACGAGAACACATCAATGGAAAACAGAACAGAGAGCAGAGAATAATAAAAAAAATGAAAATGTTAGTAGCATAAAAACAAGAAACTAATTAAAATTTAAGAATTTTGCAAAATTAAAAGGGTAATAAAACAATAAAAGTGGATTGACCAGCAAGAAAATATTTTAAGAAGTTGTTATTAAAATCTAGAGAAAGATAAAAGATGCAGAGTATGATGAACAATAACTAAAAATATGAAAAAAAAAGTGTTGCCCAAGCTACTGCTGATTGTTAGCCTTGTTTAGAAGTCAAATGAAGCATTTACAACTAATCCCTTTTAAAGGAAAGGGAAGGTGATGTTTTGGACTGTAACAGATGCAAGAAAGAAAGGGAAACTGATCATCCACATGCTCCAAATGACAAATAAAATATTGTTAAGCACATTTGAATACAATTTAATACCAAAAATGATAATAATACTGTCTGTCCAGTAGTCCTTGGGGATTGCCATTATACATAGTGCCAGAAAGAAACAGCCCAGGCTGGAGATCCTGTGCAGACTACTGAGCTCTGAATAGAATAACAACACCGGATAGGTATCCCATCCCACATGTACAAGATTTTACTTCCACATAACTACAGAAAACAGTATTTTCTAAAACAGATTTGATTTTTAAAAATTCCTTTTGGTTTCAAAAACACAGCACAAACATTTCAGCATTTCATAGACAAAGTTTTTCATAGACTAGATTTTGTGCATGCATACATAGACAACACGTACTTATAGCTAGTACCAACAAAACAGATCATGATGCTCACATCTGACAAATTCTACATTTGCAATATTTCAGATTAAAAATCAATCGCAACAAATGAATTTTTAGTGTCTTATCTGTATCCTTTCTAGGTCACAGGATAAACAACACAGATATAACAACTTTGCCTGAAAAAGTAGACGCTATACATTCTTTTCCAATGCCAAACTCCATAAGACAATTACAGGGACTTATTGGAATGCTGAACTACTATCGACATTTCATACCACACTGTTCACAATTACTCACACCATTGACGACACAGTTGAAAAGCAAATCCAACAAAAAGGTACAGTGGACTAATAAGGTGAAACTGGCATTCGACAAAGCCAAAGAAGAATTACAGAATTGCACCAAATTGCAATACATCAATCCAGATGCAAAATTAACCATCACAACAGATGCATCAGAAAATGCAATAGATGCTGTATTGCAACAAACCCTAAACAAAGAAACAACACCTATTTATTTTTTTCAAAGAAATTGTCTCCTGCACAACAAAGATGTAGCACTTTTGGCAGGGAACTACTAGCAAAATATGCTACTGTCAAACATTACAAACACATATTAGAAGGAAGAAATTTCATAATCTTCACAGATCACAAACCACTCACATATTCCCTCCAAACAACAACGGACAAATATTCACCCCGAGAAATCATATATTTAGGTTTTATAGCTCAATTTTCAACCGATATAAGACTCATCTCTGGGAAAAATAATATAATCTCAGATCCTTTATCAAGAACCACAGTAAATATTGTTAATATAGACAAACTATCACAAATAGATTATAAGCAACTAAGCTGAAGAACAAGAACAAGATCCATCTTTTAACCAGCTACAAAAAGAAACTTCTTTATAGTTGACAAAAATGTCTATTCATTTTATCACTTCTGACATCTGGTGTCACACATCTATGGCAAAGCCCAGGCCATTCATCTTAATAACAATATGAAGACATATTTTTGAATAATTCCACAACATAGCTCACCTTAGAAAAAGGGCCACTCAGAAAATGATCAGAGACCATTTTGTCTGGCCTCATATGAATACAGATATCCATTCCTGGACTGAAAATTGTGTGCCTTGTCAGAGGAATTAAATCCATAGACACACAAAATCACCATCAGGAAAGTTCAGCGAACCTAATCAATGACTTGCACATATCTACATCAATTAGGTTGGACCACTCCTACCATCCAATGGATTCAAATACATATTAACAATCACTGACCAGTTCACAAGATGTCCCATAGCCATACCTCTCATCAACTCTACAAGTGAAACTGTTGCATAAGAACTTATTTATTTATGGATAGCAAACATTGGCATACCTGAAAGGATCACAACTGATCGAGGTCCCCAACTTCATTTCACTCTATTTAAGGAGCTAACACAAATTCTAGGAGCAAAACACATAAAAACAGCTGCATATCACCCATGCACAAATAGACTAGTGGAGTGTTTCCACAAACAGCTTAAAGTATCCATTGCTGCACACCACAATCTAACACTTTGGAACAAGAATTTACTTTTAACTCTCTTAGCATTAAGATCCACCATCAAAGAGTATTTCCAATGCACCACAATAGAATTGGTATACAGAACTTAATTGGTTTTGCCAGGACAGTTTTTTCTGGATCTTTCTTTGTAACATATCTTTCACAGCACCCAGGAAGGCCATGAAAGATACACACATGCCTAAATATCTTTTCTCAAAGAATTTATGAATAGAAGTAACTCCCTTAGGAAATGTCTTTTCCTGTGGTGTGATGCTGTTGGGTGTTCAGGCAAGTATTATATCTCAATTGGGTTGATCTCTCTGTATGGCGTGAGTGCCCAAATGGGAATGCTTTCTTTGGCATGGTAAATAAATGCATGTGTATTTCCGTGTGTGCTTGCTGTTGGTATTTTTGTGTACAGTCTTATGTCTGCTGGTTGTAAGTCTTCCTGTGTGTGCTCCTGCATGTGTTTACTATGAGTCCCATGTGTGGCTTTTGTTTCATTTTTATATTGGCTTATTCCAAACAAAAGCCAAAATTTAATATTTTTTGTCATGTTCTGATTGGTTAAGAGTTGTGTAATATGCTTACTATGACATCTACATAAGGGCTATATGGAGTCTTTATTTAATGTGTCTATTTTTAGACTTGATTAAATTGTAGTTACAGGGAGAATTTGAAAACATATTTCTATTTATTTATTTTTGTGTATTTTCGAAGTCCCAGCAAAACCAAATTAACTCAACATCAACCTTTTATCTTTTAACATCAACAACCTTTTAACTCAACATCATGAAGAGAAACATATAAGTAAACAAAATATGACATGGAAACTGATTTCTCAACATTGATAATGTAAAGCTGTATTGCATGAACCTGATGGGTAGGCCCTTCATAGAAATAGTTAACCAACAGGAGTTAGAGGATTACAGTGTGAGGGCAGAAATGTTTTGGTTTAGTACTAGAGGCATTAAAACTATATACACCTTTGAGCAGCACATGTCAAAACAAAGTCATCAAAGATTACATTCATGTAAGACAATACACCTTCACAATACACCTTCACATTTTGTAAAATCGACTATTGCCAAAAACAGGTTTCAAAGACACCAAAATAATAGAATGGCACCCAACTTTTCCAGATATTAATCCAACAGAAGATTTATGGTTCATCATTAAAGGAAATGTATATAAGATTGGAAAACAATATTCAAGCAAAGAATATCTATGGAACACAATAAAAGCTTCTACAGTACATAACATTCAATGTCAAAACAAAAGGAAACTTATGTAAATGTATCAAATACAAGTGACATCCCATTTTGAATAGTTTATTAAAATTATATTTCTAAAAAAAACAGCATAAAATTAATTAAAACTTTTTTCCTATTGTAACTGATAACATTAACATTCTTGATAATGACAAGTAATGATCAAAAGTATTTGAACAGAGCATCATGAATTTTAGAATAGGTTTGAATAATGTTCTGCTAAGAAAAACTGGGTCCTATTATTCATGTAGAAGGTACTTCATTGTATGCCACCTACTTCAGTATATGACTCCCAAGGATAAGCATTTATTGGAATGGGATATGCCAACCAAAACATGACCGTGAAGCTGAAAAATATATTTATCTCCACATTTAGCAGTGAATATATTAATTTCTCATCCCCCTTTTCCTACCATGTTAAAATTAATATATTCAATATTTCTTCAATTGAGACATGTTGGTACAACTTTGGTTGGGAAAAATTAAAAACAGAAAATTGGGTCACAGCTACTGCTCCAAGATCAATTGTGTTATTGATTTTCATCATTTTTATTTCTGAGAACTCGATGAGTGTTGATAAGTAACCTGATCTGGAAAATGAAGTGAAGTTTCAGACTCAACAATAGAAATTTGACATCTTGAGAACACCTGTGAGGTTTGAAAGTGTTGCTCTTTATATAAATGAGCACTTGCAGTAAGCAGAAGACAGGGTCCTGGCTGTCGACATTGTTGATAGGGTAGAGCAGAGCAGGATTCTAACCACCTACATCACGAAAGAAGGCATGTCAAGTGTGTCCACATTGATAATAGAGAGAACCAAGAAAAAGAATCTAGTCATTCATCACAATTGCCAAGAAAGTTAAGATCTGAACTACAGTAGGAGGAGCCAAAAGAGTTACAGTCTAAGTAGATAATATAAGAGAGTGACAACCAGCCATCACTAGTAGTAGACAGCTTTTTGGAATAGAAAATTTGCATAATACACAAAGCAATATTAAGATTTAATGGTTATGAGAACTCCTTTAAAATGATGATTGTCATATGTGAATATGACCAAAGAACACACACATCCAGTTTGTAAATACCCTCACATCAAAAGACTGCCCAAAGTCATCTAATGTTTTAGTGCTTTGATGTTTCTTTTTATTAACTCTTCAAGACTGAGATCTTGAGAAAACTTAAGGAAACACAAGACTGAGAAGACTTCAGGAAACGTACCCATTTATATATGGTACAGTGAGATTGAATTCTCACTCCCATTTCTTGACCAGCCACACACTTATCTATATTAGAAGATGAATTAATTTTGACAGTTATTATCTTGAATATTCCTTTATCATTAAAAATAAAACTATTTATTTTATTTATAGTTTAATTTCAAAAGTAACCTCTTATGTGCATACAGATTGTTATGTATAAAATATAACTGATTCCTATCAGAAAAGACAGAAAATAATGTTTTTCAGTAGGACATTTTTAATATTTTCAAATTCTCTTTCAAATCAACTATTGAGTATTTTATTGCTTTTTGATAAATTGCCTTTCTCTTACAATTACTGGGTTTGTCAAATGGTTTGTTCTGTGTTTGTCTTTAGATGGCATTAGGTGAATTTAAGTGACATTAGGTGAATTTAGTTTCAGCTTCATTATAACAATTATCTTAGCAGATTTCTATTTTTTTAAATTTGTCAAAGTTAATGTATTTTGTTTTTTGATTCTAAAGTTCAAAATAGAAAAAAATAAGCAAAATCTTTAGCATATTATTAATTTTATTTTTAAAAATAACATATAAACATTCCAAACATACAAAAAACATTTGTGCAGCTTATGCAGGAAGTATTGTAAATGGCTCAATATGTCAAAGGTGGTTTGTTATGTTTTCATACCAAATAGTTATTGAACAACATTCCATATTTGGCTAGACCAATTAAGAGAGAAATCAAATCAAAATATTACATGAGGATAATCAATGTTATGTAATGCAGGATATAGCCAACATATTCAAAATATCTAAAATGATTTCTACCCGTTTGGTTATGTTATTCACTTTAGTGTGGCATCCATACTAATGGAAATGTTATTTTTTAAACAAATTCTGGTGAGTGATAAAAAGTGGATATTTTAGAATAAGATGGTATGCAAGTGACTGGGAGAAACCAAAACAAACTGCTATTAACTCTATCAAAGACTTTTTGCACCCAAAGAACATGATGCTATTCATGTGACACCAAGCTGTCGGCCCATGGTCAACTCCCAATCGTGGTGCGAAACTGTAAGGTTTCTTCTACTGGTGTTTTGAAGTTGACTCTTTGTCGCTACCACCAGCCTGTGTCCCGGTCATTCAGTGGTCATCGCTACTCGGCAAAATTCCCTGGTCAGGATACCAATATGTGACACTCAGCCATCCAAGGTCTAATCCAGTGGTTACAGCACAAATATGTGGCACCAGAGTCAAGTTCTGGTCATCGATGTTAATGGCAACTCTATTGTTCCCAGCTCACTTGCAATGTCTGGTTATTGGAGTAACTTCCTTGATCTCAAGTCTAACCTACCCACGTTGTGACTTTGATCTTAGGTAGATGAGATTAATCAGGCATCGGGCCGTATTGTCAGCTGAGTCCAAATTGAAGGTGACATTGCACAAGTGCAAAGAAAAAAAAATGAATGAAAGAAAAAACCAAGTGGTTCAAGTATGTTAAGAAATAACAATTCAACTTTATCCTTCTGTTGTATACAGGAGTGTGTTTTTCTCCCAGCCCGTTTCCTATGAAATGTGACACTTCTATATTTCAAGCAAGTTGATATTGTAAGTCAACTAATTTAGTTTTTAAAGTGCGGGCTTAACTTAGTTCATCAGTATAACTTGCTATCAGTAGCATCAGCGAAGTTGGAGGTCATGGAATCTCTCGGTCAGCTTCTGCGAGGCAACACCCTGGTTCAAAACTAGCTCAACTCAACTCAACTGCAACTTCTACTGCATTGTCGTCACTATTGTTGAACGACCCATCGACAATCGTTTATATGGGTACCGACCAAAACCCGGTGTGTGGGCCCGAAGCGGCCTGGGGTTCTCGATAATCTCTATTTCTAACAAGAAATCTCTTTGTTGTCAGGAGAGAAAAATTGATTATTTCCCATTTTTGGAAAATTAACCACTTCCTATTTCGGGGGGGGGTTCCATCGTTTGTGAGGGAAGGTCGGAGGAGAGCTATCCTCCTAGACTCTTTCTCTCTCACATTGATATCTTATACCAATCCCTTCAGTGGGCATTAACATCTTCTCCATCGTTCTCGTCGATTCACCTCTGCCCATCACCATACTACCATACAACCAATGATCTCTCGGCAGTGTGGGTGTGGCTACGCTTGCATCCTTAAAATTATAATCTAGAATTTTTGTTTACAAAATTCTTTTATCACATGTTTTCTTTTTCCTTGGCCACCCAAAAGTCACTTACCCAACACTCTTACCGTCTCATTAATCACTATCATCTGGTTCCCTACTCCAAGTCAGCTTTATCATGGAATCCCTGACCTGTTAAGAAACCAAATTCTTTTTATCTCGTCAAATCTCAATTCTCCACTATTTTCTGGGGACTGTCAAAAGTTTATAATTGCCACATTGCCATTCGTTGTCTTAGCATCTGTTGGCAAAGTAAATGATAACAATCCTCTCACCTATATTGAGACAATGCCAAAATTTTATAATTGCCACATTGCTTCTCTTCGCCTGTATCCAAGAAAAGAAATTAAACAATATCTTGGAAAGATAATTAACATTGAATCTTCCTGCCTGTATTGGCACATGTTTTGGCCGATAATTCCATATTTGCCTTTCTTTCTATCTCCCTCGGTGATAACTCACTTGGCTAGACTGCACACATGGCTTCTTCGCATTTTTTTTGGTAAACAAATTAAAATCTTTGTTTTAACGTCGATCAGTCTATCTTTCATTATAGCTCTTTCTTTTTTTTCGCTTTAAGAATGTCTATTTTCTGTTTTAATTTCTATGGTTAATTAGTTAGCCAATTACCATAGCTAAATAGTGTCACATACATAAACTATGTCAGATTTATTAGACAAGTCAATATTTCCATAATAAATGGCTTGTGGAGTAAAAATCTGACATAGTATACACAATTCTATATACAAAGTTTCTGTCCAGTTTCCTTGCTGAACAAAGAAATGTCTTCATTTTTAAGGCTCATGTGTTGAACTTTTTCCTGTTATATCACTTTTGAGCAATGTGGATAATGTGATCACTTTTAACTTCAGATATAATATATCATATCAGATTTAACCTTTTCCTTTATATGCCAAGGATCACTGATAATAATCTTTGTTTAATTTCAGAAGCAACAAACTATCCCTTTCATGACACAGAATAAACAGTTTTTAAATAAAATTCAGATATAACTTTATATATCTTATATATATTTATATATATCTACACATGAAAATACTCAAACCACTGTATAGATTTAAAAGACATATCAAAAAACATTTATAATGTCCATTTCTCATCATGAACTGTATATCTAGTTTGAGTTAATATGATTCAACAGAAATTGGGTACATCTTTTTGATGAGGGAAACCTTCAAATGAACAACTGTACTATGTCAGATTTTATTATACAAGTCAATATTATCACAAAGAATTTGGCATTAATCAACTGATATTGGTAAAATTTTAAGGATATTTTTATATTTGTATGAGCAACATGAGTTTCAGCTTATAACAACTGTTTTTATTATAAATATTTATAAGAACCTATTTGATAATGTAATATTTTATTATGCAACTGTTCAACATATTGAAAATAAATTGGAATGAGAGCAGTGATGACACCTATCCTGAATCCATCGTAAAAATCCAGGATGTGGAATGGGTAAATATGAAACATTTCAAATACTTCCAAGTATAATAAATTTAGTATCGGAGATAAGGAAATTGAACATAGAATAGGATGCACAAAAGATAGTGTCACCCAACACTGCAAATTGCTCCAAATGGAAAGCATGAACCTGAAAAGTCTAGTCATGTTCTTAAATAGCCTTGTCAGATTGAGACTTTCATATGGATGTTATACCTGGCACCAAACCCGTTCAGAAATATCTAAACTCTCAGCTGTATACAACTGATTTCTAAGGTCAATGGTTAAAAATGGTTTTGAGCAATTGAAGCCTATGGCTCTTAACAAAGATCATCCTTCTTCAAACATTGTGGACTGGTGCAAGATGGTCACAAACTAGTACTAGATAACAGAAACAACATTTGAGAAATAATGATATAATGTAGATATTGATATTCCACTCTACTTTAAATAAAGGATTAGGAAGGAAGTACCCATCAATACTGGAAAGAGTGATAACAGCTAATGGACTTGAGAAACCTATTTTCCCTATAAATTTCAACTGATATCATCACTGCTTGCTTGGTCAACAAATATCAAATGTTTCCTTATAAGGAAACAGATAATATTACCATTTCATCACAGATATTTTATTTATTAACATGTTGTGGAAATACTAATGTTATGCATTTCCTTTGTTATCAAGCCTTAGAGCTGACTGTGAGACAAAGATGATTGTAGAAGGGAAAACAGCTTACATCCTGCAACAAAATGCACTTGTACATGTCTTGCATACGAAATACATAAAATGAAATATAGCTGATCCAAAAGCTGCAATTTAAGAACAACTTGATCTTGGAGCTCAAAGATTTTGTAAGACAAATTTGTGGCTTATGCGAATTTGCAAATTTCTAAGCCTCTGCTACTTAATCGAATGAGCATGAGCAAAAGAACATCATAGGGGGGCTGCAGATGCCAACAAGTCGAGTGGTCGTGCTTTGTGTGTGGAGTTTCACAGTAGTCTCACCAATTGGGATTGTAAAAACTGGGTACAACTAGTACTCCCAATATCTGTACCTTTTTTTCTGTACAAGCTATTTTGGCTTCTCAATAGGTATAATGTCAGAGGGAAAATTTGATATCACACTTATCCTTGAGTTTGATTGCTTGGTGTCCAGACCATCCATGGCTGAATGGGTCGAAAAGGCAGAACTTGTATGCAAGATGTGCAGTGTAAAACATCTTGAACACATAATCCCCTTAAGGTTTTTGGGTGGAGCGTTTACTGTCTACAAGCCACTGGGAGAAGAGGACAGAGCAGATATGAACCAAATAAAATCCACATTGTATACAGCTTTTGCAGTTGGGTTCATACCATATGAGCAATTCACTGAGTGACTACTTCATTGTGGAGAATCAGTTGAGGTACATTTGGCAGAGTTGCAAAAACTCACAGTATTATTTGGCTGAATGAGTGACTGCAGAATAACATGTGCTTTCATTAAGAGCAGGTGTGAGTGACAGGCACCCTATTGATGTTGAGATTCTGGTTGTAGATGGAAAACTACTGGAGTATGACCTATTGCTTGGAGTTGACATCATCAAGAGGCTGGGTCAAGTATGTGTGACTAGTAGTGACACTGTAAGTTTTCCTAAAATTGACTTACCTTTGAGCGCATCCATCACCATTAACGAGCTTGGCTTTCATGCAGAATATTACCTGAACAAGAAGATCTGGGTTGTATTGTGGAAGTGGTCTGGTGACCAAACATCACCCATGTTGAAGAACCAGGTACCAGAGTATCCTGCAATGAAACAGTTCAGGGAGGAGTACACTTATGAACTGCAAACCTGGATAGATAACGGTTAGTAAGAAAATGAGCAGAAGGGTCACCCCATTATGGATTATCAGGAACTCAATCAATATATTGACGCATACGCTGCTAATGCGATTGTTTGCATGCAAAAATTGAGAGAGTGGAGACAGGAAGGCTCAGACATCACCATGCTGGATTTGCAAATTCATATGGACAAATGTTTAGGGTCATTTAAACAGTAGAAATCAAAGGGCAAAAGTATAGCATTATCCATTTGGGGTTTGGGCTGAATGTGGCACCGCTGATCATGCAGTCAATCGTCAATGCCATGGTTGCACAAAATGAAACCATCCAAAGAGCCACATCCTCATACATTGACAATATTTTTGTCCTTAAGAAAGTGTATCCTGGAATGATTTGGACTGACCAGCAAGAATCTGGAGCAGCTAAGGATGGCACCCACATATTGGGCCTGCATGTCTGGGAGGAGCAGGGTAAACAGCAATGGAGACACAAAAGTGAGTTCCCACCAATACCTTATGTACTCACCCATCATAGTATCTTTTCCCTTCATGAGAAATTAACTGGACTTTTGCCAGTGTGTAATTGGCTCTGTGTTACAACTGCATTCATTAACTCTGTTACATCTGGCTGAGATGATGAAACACAAGATCTGCTCTTGATTCAAATACTAACAGATGTCATCACCAGAGTGACGCAGAAAGAGCCAGCACATGGCAACTGGTGTGTGAATGGACATGAAGTCACCATATGGGTCGACACAAGCTCCTCAGCTACCGGTGTCATCATAGAAAGCAGTGAATCTTTGGTTGAGGATGCATGTTGGCTGCACCTGGAACACGAAAACAAGAACATTAACTTGGTGCACATTATATTTTGTAAAATAGGTCAGCCCTGAAGTCTTGAAAGCAACAGTTCAGGTGGTGGTCAGGAACTGCGAGGCATGCCAGTCCATAGACCTGGCACCATTACATTGGGAAGTTTGAAAGCTGTATGTGTGTGACAATTAGAGCAGGGTGGGAATGGATATAACCCATTATGGAGGCCAGCATTATCTGACCCTGATAGACTGTGGCCCTAGTCAGTCTTCCATCTGGCAACCATTATTATGTCAAGGCTCTTCCAGCATTCTCTAACAGTTGGAGTCACTATTCTTTGAGAGATGGCCATGTGTTGAACTACTCATCTATAATCATGCAGTGTTCTGTGGAGAGATGTCTGTGAGGTTTGCAGAGGAGTGAGACATCCAACTGAGATTCTGGTATGCCTATGTGCCATCAGGGAATGATATCATACCATCAAGTGAATTGCCGCTAGAACACAATGTTCCATCATGGAAGCATTATATTAATATAACGTGACACCAAAAAAATGATGCAAAAGTCATGACAGCACTAGCTAACTCTATATACAACTACCAGATCTGCATAAAGGGTATTGACGTTGCACCACCACCTGAACATATAGAGCCTCGAATCTACAGACTAGGAGATGCAGTCTGGATAAAGGCCCCACATGGTTGATACACAATTTAAAAAAGGGAGAGTGATGAGGGTCAATAGCCCACAGTTGGTCTTTGTCAATGGAATACCACGCCATATCAAAGATCTTCGCTCTCATCAGAGATCTATTTCCTCAGAAGACAACAGTAGTGATAAGTCATCTGAGAGTGATTCAAGTACACTGTTGCTCTTCAGAGCAGAGTCAGATGAGTCACCTGCAGAATCAGAAGAAATAGTGTTGGAAAATGATGAAGATGATGCTGAGGATGAGAGAGAACTTGTGGACACAAACAAAGAAATTAACAAACCGCATTCAACTTTATGAAGAAGCACTCATCGAAGGAGACCACCATTTCCCTACCACTTATGTGATCATGAGATCAGGAAGGAAGTAGAAGGGAAAATGGCTTACCACCTGGAACAAAACACGCTTATATAATTCTTGCATGCAAACACATAAAATAAAATATAGCCAATTCAAAAGCTGCAGTTTAAGAACAACTTGATCTCAGAGCTCAGAGATTTTGCAAGATGAATTTGAAGTTTATGCAAATTTCTGAGCCTCTGCCACTTGATAAAATAAGCAGAAGTGAGAACATCAGAGGGGAGCTGCAAACCCCAATGAGTCGAGTGGTCATGTTTCATGGTAGTTTCACCAATTGTGATTGAAAAGATACGGTACAACTGGTATGCCCAACAGCCATACGTTTCTTTTTTTTTCTATAATGATGACTTCTTGTATTTAAGGAGACAGGATATTTATTACTAGACTCATACAACATCCATCACACTAATAGCCCTTGGTCAGCAGAGAGAGAGAGAGAGTCACTATCAGCACCAGGTGTCAGCACAAGTTTGGAGTCAGGAGAAGACAACTCATCTAGAGTCATCTATAATGCAACATCTTCTTACTTCAAAGAAAAAAATAGAAAAAAATGAAAGAAATATCTTTAAAAACATATTGAAAATTTCTAAGATGTATTGTTAAATTGTTTCTTGGATTGAATGTGCATAGCTCTTTGCATTTTTCTGAACTCTCTTGCATTGATTACAGGCAGTCCAGAATGGCACAAGAGTCCCACTACACCTTTCACTGTGGTAGAGATTGTAGTAGTGGCTACAGTGGACTATGGTTGTAGCACATTCTGGCATGAACCAGAGTTGGCTATTTGGTTTGTGCTGGTGTTCTTTATCTGTCAATGCCTGAGAGGATCCATCACTGATAAGGTAGGCAGTTTTGGAAGCTCTATTTTTGAAGAAAGTTTACAAGTTTGGAACTGTTCTAATCAGCTTTGTCATGTCAAAATTGTCCTGTGAAATGGTACATCAGGGGATGTTTTTGGTTTGGCATCAACTTTAACATTGATCAGGAAATGATCAGAAGAGCCCAAGAGAGACAGTACTTCAGTGGAGCATTTTTTAGAGCAAGATGTGAGAAAGAGGTCAAGGAGTTATGTATGAAATACCTTTGTGTCAGGAACATGAGTGGGCTATCAACTATCAGATCATAAGTGATGCATAAGTTATGACAGTATTTGTGTAATGTCCTTTTGTGTCAGGAACATGAATGGATTCATCAACTTAGTTTAATGGAAGAAATGGCTAAGCAACACAAAAGTTGAAATAGACTGGAGAGTATTAATTGATATGTGATATACTTAAAACAGTCTACTTGTTTAGATTGAAAAAGGTTCAGTTCAAAATTCTGAGGTTATCAAGTATGACAGGCGCCTGAAAAAGACTGGAAGTTACAATGTCCAAAACCTTGTGAATTGAACAACAAAGATGAGAAGACTAATTCAAATAGAAAGTTATAATAATTGCTCATCTGTCAAAGTTTTAAGAGGATATGTATCACTCCACTTCTTTATTTTCTTCAACTTTAAGGTGAATCAAACATTTCTAATTAGTTTAATATTTACTTTAGATAAGCAAATTATTTTTTAAATCATTTTATTGTTGAAAGATTTTGGAAACTTTCATTCTCCCTCTCTACAATACAATTTTTGATTGTTGTTGATTTCTGAAGGTCAGAACTTTTGATATAGTGTAACTTGTAGCGACTGCTATGCTTTCCATGCCTACAATTTACTCGCCTGTGATTGGTTAATAAATAAATACTGTTTTACCACAGGACAATTTAGTTATCGCAGTCACCACCTTGAATTTTTCTGCCGTGAATTTGCTCAAATATGTCTTTGTTAGAAAATCAGTGATTGGTTGAATTTTATCCAATCATACATTTTTGTGTTGATTCAACTTTCCCACGTTGTTGCCTGGAGCCTAGAAGAAGTTATATAAACAGTAGTTTGTTCCACAATTTTCAGTAGAGTTCAGCAACTTACGCTTGTCTACACAAATCCACGATTCTACTCACAACGCACACACAGACACAGAAATTTGTATTGCATTACACTATTCTTCTTCTTCTGTGACTAAGCCAAGTTTACAAAGCAGCACTCTGTTAACTACACAAACAACACATATCTAAATTGACTGTATTCCTTTCTTCATCAGACATTCTATTTCAACATAGAACATTGAACATTCTTATCAGAGAAATATTCTTAAGCAAAAGATCTTATATACGAGTTCCACTTGAGGCTTAGGGTGGGCTTGATTCCCAATAGACATTCAGGAACCTCTTCGAGAGAAGACCCATCCATCATGATAGATGAAAGTTCAGGGTTTGCTTGGTGGTGGTGTAACATTACTAGTTTAGTTTTGGATATATAGAATTTTATAAGGCAATGCTTCCCCTATTGAGCCACCAGGGTTAGGTAAAAGGAGAGATAAGCTGCTAGGTTCTGGTTCTCCAAATTTTTGGAGATACACCTATAATCTATTATCTGCATATATAATCATTAATGACTAGAGTTTGTTCTTAGGTGGATCATTAATATCCAGTAGAAAGAGGGTAAGGCCAAGGAGTTCCTGTGGAACACTGGCATTAATCTTATGGGCTTCCGATGATTAGCTATTAACAATGACCTTCAGGAACCTGTACCTGTCAGGAAGGATTTGATATTTGTGAGAGCTCTTTCAGAGATTAGTAGTTAGAGAGTTTATGTAGCAGTCACCGATGCCACACCATGTCAAAAGGCCCTTGATATATCCAGGGCAATGTTCTTCATGATGAATTTATTATCTAGTGCCTTGCTGATTCTGTGAGTAATGGCAGTTAAGATATCAGCTGTGAATTTAGAAGGTTGAAATCCATACTGGTTATCTCTTGGGAAATTGTTCCTGTTGAGGTATTCAACAAATTCTTGTTGATTATAGATTCAAAGAATTTAAAGATGACACTAAGGAAGCTAATGAGCACTCACTTGCATTCTTAAAAACAGGACACACAGTTGATACATTCTATGGACTTGTTAAGCATCTCTCCTTCAAGCAGCCTTTGAACAGTTTTGCCAGCATTTGAGATATAACTCTGTGCTGATATTCTGGGATTTTGTATAGAACAGTAGTCTTCTTAATGTTCAGAAACTTCCTGTGCCATGATAGATTTATTACAAAGTTTGTGCTCTGTGAGAAAAAGAAGGCAGGTAAGGGGTGGTCCTTATCACCTAATATAGAGTTAGAGGCAAAGTTCATTGCAGAAAGTCTTGCCTTGTCATATGAAGATGTCATAACTTCAGTGCCATATATAATAGCTGGCACAGATGCTTTGCCTCTATTGAGAATTTTATTTGAGATTTTTCAGAACTCACAGGAACCAAGTTTTTGTTTTCAACCTTGACTTGGATTGACTTCACGTAGCTGCTCTTTACATTTTCTAGAACTCTTTTGCATTGATTGCAGGCAGCCCAGAATGGCAGAAGAGTCCCACTACACCATTCCCCCTATGGTAGTAGTGGTTACAGTGGGGTTATGAATGCAGCACATTCTGGTATGAACCAGGGTTGGCTATTTGATTTCTGTTGAGATTTTTTCTTTGGTATAAAATTGTCAATACCTGATAGGATCCATTCAGAGATGAGGTCGGCAGTTTTGGAAGCTCTATTTTTGAAGAAAGTTGACAAGTTTGGAGCTGTTCTAATCAGCTTTGTCATGCCAAAATTGTCCTGTGAAATGGTACATCAGGGGATGTTTTTGGTTTGGCATCAACTTTAACATTGATCAGGAAATGATCAGAAGAGCCCAAGAGAGACAGTACTTCAGTGGAGCATTTTTTAGAGCAAGATGTGAGAAAGAGGTCAAGGAGGTATGTATGATATCCAGTTGTGTCAGGAGCATGAGTGGGCTTATCAGCTATCTAAGTGTTGTAGCTTGTGTTTACGAGATAACAGATGGAAATAAATAAGGAAGACAAATTTGTAGGTAAGTAATGAAATAGAAGATTTACTATACCAAAGTACACTTAGCAATTGACCTAATGCTAACTCACCTCAACTCTGCTTAACTCCACTTATTTACATAAACAGATAATTCCATTCATTTATGTCCCATATGACACTAAGTCAGATCATACAAAAGTCATGACAGTATCTGTTTTCTTCCTCAGTTCCTTGTGATGAATATTGAAGTCACTGCACATATGAATCCTAGCTGAAGAATGAGAAGAGAGGATATCATCAATTTTCTCAGCTATCTTGTCACATTACAACTCTGTCATCCTGTGCATTATAGACAATGAAGATGAATGGACAAGGGTCACACAGAAGCACATAAATGGGATATCTGGGTCCTTGTATTTGGAGTTTCTGCCACATGGGAATCCATCTATGGATATATAGAGAGCAGTTGTGTGTGTGTGTGTGTGTGTGTGTGTGTGTGTGTGTGTGTGTGTGTGTGTGTGTGTGGCTAAAATTATAAAACTACAATAATTCATGACAAAATAAATATATATACAGACTCTGTATCACCCAACCCAACTTTTTGCAAAAAAATTATCACTGTATGATTTGTATCTGTGAAGATATTTTTAAATTAAAATTACATAATAATTGCATTAGAATACATTTTTAGACAATTAAAAAGTAAAAACGAATGAGAATACTTATTATTATTTGTTTTTACTTTTTAATTCTGCTGATAATTTCAAAATGCTATATGTATTTAAAAAATTTCTATTCTCTTGAATTTATTTCCGTATCTTTCTTGGTGTAATTATTTTAACTTTTTATTATTCATTCATTATTGCAGATTTAAAAAAAGAAACTTAATATCTATTCTTCTTTTTTACTTTACAAAACAAATTTCTTCTTGAATTAATCCAGGCAGGGATGGCAAAAAAGTCTTCACCCCACCCTGAAACTATGAAACTGCTACATTTTGGGAGTTTCCCAACCTGGGGGCATAAAGCATAACTTTAAAAAAATGAATATTAAAATAACACAGTAAATTTAAAAGAAGAAGAATATTAAATACAATTATTTTAAAAAAAGTATAATATTTATTCAAATATTCGAAACAAAAATTGTAAAAAGTTCATTTAAAAACTAAAAATTAATACTACTAGTATTATAAAAACAAAATATCTTGGATTAAATTTATAAAAGTTCAGTATTATTACTGACAAAAAACAATTTAAAAAAGAAGTATATTAAATAAATTTATTTGAAGAAAATTTGCAATCAAATTTGACTGTCAACAAACAGATGATATTACATTGCATTTCAAATGCATTGAGTTGTAATTTATTTTTCTAAAAATTATTTATTCTTTCAAAAATATTCTATTTGTTGAATTATTTTTTATTATTAATAAAAAATTTTATAAACTTAAAATATTAAATAAAAATATTTATGCTTTCAAAAATATTTATATTTTTATATTATATATTTTTTTTCTATTGTAGACAGGACATGGAGGATGGTTTACAACTTTATATATATATATATATATATATATAGATAGATAGATAGATAGATAGATAGATTTATTTTTGAAATAACAATATTGTTTCATGAAATCAATCTCTGTCTTTATACTTTTTTTTACTTTACTGACAAAAAACAATTTAAGTATAAAATACCTTTTTTAAAAAGCAATATGAAACCAAATAAATTATTTTAAATGAAGTAATTATTTTCTTATTTAAAGAAAAATAATTATTGGTGTTAATTTGATAAAATACATAGACAATATATTTCCTTTAATAAACAGTGGAATGTCCATCCCATAATTATTTTCTGTTTTAAAAAACAAAAAAGGATTTGTACATAATTCCCTCCCAGACATGACATTTTAGAATCTCATTCAGAAAAAGGGAGATCTCCAGTCATATTCTTGAGAAATCTAGACACCTGAGTCTTTGCAATGGCATCAGATTGGTTATCAAGACAATGAATCAACATGTTATTGAATTTCAACATAGCAATGAAACCTAAGATGAAATAATTTCTTCTGAGCAATGCTGGGTATCCCTGCTAGTCCTTAATATAAGCAAATCCATAGCTGTGACAGTTTCAAATGTTATATTTTACTATTAGAGGTGAGTAGCCTGGGATTGTGAAACTGGGATAAATAGGTTAAGACTGGTTTTCCAACAGGAACATGAAGTCTGATCTTGTGGAGATGTTCAACTTCTGGAAAATTGGATTGTAGACCCCTCTCATTTATATAGGAGACACTGAACTTGGGATCTACTTTTGTTTTTGTGGGGTTAGGTTTGTATCTTCTATTTATTTTGTTGTGGATATGGTTTCATCTAGAGATTTGGGAATGGCTGAAGACAAGGTAGCAAAGCAGTTACACCCTCAAGAAGTATGTGCATCATTTAGCTAGATCAAATAACCCTGAAGATCTGTCCATTTCGAGTGATGTATGATGTTGGGGTAAGAGTAATGGCAGCATGCTCGGAGTGTGCTTTCACTCAATATAGACATGTTAGTAGTGTAGGGGAATCAGGTAGTTGGTGTTGTTTGTATGAGATCATTATGAGTACCAGTGTTGTGGGGATCATTTCAACCTTGCGATGTTTCTGGATCAAAGTTTTCTCTAATCCTCATGAGATAGCACCTGTTCCATCTTGGGACTTAACTATGAAGAAGCAACCATCGACCTTATTTAAAATATGGTTGGGTTTCCACACAGTTTGCTGACAATTTTCTCTGGTATACCATATCTAGAGGAGGTCGATCAGTTGATTTATATCACCTTTCTCTTGTAAGTTCATACTATTTTGAAGTATCAGCACTGTAGGAAGTCCTTCTTGTTGGACTGGAACAAGTCTATGGTAACTACCTGCCAGTGTTCCATGCATTTCATTATAAAGTTCTGTAGATCAGCTGAAATTCCAGGCCAAAATTGGGTAGTGTGGGACATTTCCAGTGTTTTCTCAATGCCTCACTATCCAACATGTAGCTATTTTAACAGTTGTGTCTAGAGGGCCCTTGTAACCAGAATCTTATGACTTTTCAGTATCATATCATATGATACTTCATCCTGATGTTTCCAGTATTGTGTGGCTGAATTGTGGTACAATTCTCCTTGTTCAGGGGATCCATTGTGCATAATTTTGAAGAGGGCCAATTCCAAGTCATGGCTTTCATGATCTACTCCACCTTATCTTTATAAACATACATTTGGTCACAGTACCAAATATATACCTGC
Organism: Acanthosepion esculentum; assembly: GCA_964036315.1. Lineage (NCBI taxonomy): Eukaryota > Metazoa > Mollusca > Cephalopoda > Sepiida > Sepiidae > Acanthosepion > Acanthosepion esculentum. The sequence continues at coordinate 23,399,508 of OZ038496.1, forward strand.
AATCAATCACAGTACCAAATATATACCTGCAATCAATCACAGTCCCAAATATATACCTGAAATCAGTCACAGTACCAAATATATACCTGCAATCAGTCACAGTGCCAGATATTAATTCTTATTGTCACTGGCACAAAGTGAGGTGTAATGTTTTGTGGGCTTTTTCATCTGTTAGATATTTTCACCTGTTGCTAGTCTCTAGATATGGTCGTCTAGTGTCATGTCATTGTGTATCTGCTGAGATGTGATCTTTGACACATTCTTTTGTACATTTCAGCAAGCCATGATTTTCTTGACTGAAAACTTCCTTGAAAGTAAAATGATTATAAGTAGAAAAAATAAACACCAATGCAATATTTACCAACAATATAATACCATATACTCTCAAAAGATTACAATAATTTTTATTTGATATTGTCGGGAAAGGGTTAGCTGCTAGATTAGTCATTTATGTTTGTGCATTTGGATTTCTTTCAACTTGAAGAGAGAAGAATAGAAAGACAGAGTGACAAGTCTCTCTGGAGTGAATTATGCAAACTGTCTACACTGACTCCAGGTGTGAACTCTCTGAAATCCCTGTGAAAACTAACTAAGCAACTGCACGCTTTGACTTAGAGGACCTTGATGGATATTATCTTTAAACAAGGATATTATCTTTAAACAAAGAACTTTCTCCATATTATGCTCCTTTGCTGAAATCTAAATGTTCCTATGTGCTGTTAATTACACACTAATAAATTTGTTATTCTTGTATTTTGAGTTTTTTTTCCTTTGCTCAAATAAGGTTATGTTTGTCAATTCCATCATTTGGGTATTTCCCCCCTCAGTGAATATAGTTTGTTTTGTTTTATGACATACCAACCTCAATCTAATGTCAACAAGATTTTTATTGCTGGTAATATTTTTTTTCTTCAAAAATGTATTGCTGTAATTTTTTTTTTTCAAAAATAGTAATAATTTTATTCTTCAAAAATCCAATGCTACTAATATTTTTTTCCTTCAAAAATGTATTGCTGGTAATGAATTGTTGATAATAATTTTTTTCAAAAATGTATTGCTGGTAATGTATTGTTGATAATAATTTTTTTCAAAAATGTATTGCTGGTAATGTATTGTTGATAATAATTTTTTTAAAAAATGTATTGCTGGTAATGTATTGTTGATAATAATTTTTTTCAAAAATGTATTGCTGGTAATGTATTGTTGATAATAATTTTTTTCAAAAATGTATTGCTGGTAATGTATTGTTGATAATAAGTTTTTTACAAAATGTATTGCTGGTAATGTATTGTTGATAATAATTTTTTTCAAAAATGTATTGCTGGTAATGTATTGTTGATAATAATTTTTTCAAAAATGTATTGCTGGTAATGTATTGTTGATAATAAGTTTTTTCAAAAATGTATTGCTGGTAATGTATTGTTGATAATAATTTTTTTCAAAAATGTATTGCTGGTAATGTATTGTTGATAATAATTTTTTTCAAAAATGTATTGCTGGTAATGTATTGTTGATAATAAGTTTTTCAAAAATGTATTGCTGGTAATGTATTGTTGATAATAATTTTTTTCAAAAATGTATTGCTGGTAATGTATTGTTGATAATAATTTTTTTCAAAAATGTATTGCTGGTAATGTATTGTTGATAATAATTTTTTTCAAAAATGTATTGCTGGTAATGTATTGTTGATAATAATTTTTTCTTCAAAAATTCATTGCTGGTAATAATTTTTTACAAAAATGTATTGCTGGTATTAAAACCTATTTTTATACTTTCACAGGGGTTAACTGTTTGCCCATAGCTGGGACCCTAACAGGTGCTACCACCCCAGGTCAGGGTGGACCTGGGAACACCAGCAATTAAGAGGTGGTTCCATGCTCCTCATAACCTCCTGATCAGAGGCCTTGTTGCTGGACATAGTTTATTATCTTACCCAGGACGCGGATGTTGTTTATCATCTTACCCAGGTCAGAGTGAATTTAGTAGGTGAGTGCATTATATGTACTCACCAGCTACACTTATAACAGTTTCTGTTAGCCAAGGCAGTATAAGTGTTCATATCTCCAACCACCTGATATGTGTATGTGTATGTGTACACAATAGTGCATATGTAATTGGAAGTCATGGCTAGTCACATAAATGCCAAACTTTATTGTATAATATATGTGTGTGTACGTGTGTGCATCTCTTTCAATATTTGAAAAGTTAATTGTATTATTTTAAAGGAAATTAATTACATGATACAGATAATTTTTCACCTGTGTACACACATGCATAAAAATTGAGATGGCGCAAAAAGGTTCATAGCAGTTTAAGTGAATCTCAAACATAATATTTAGATACTTATACATAGATTTATTTAATCACATATCTATCATTTTGTTCCATTACTTTTCACTGTCTTTGAGGTAAATTTATGATTCCATTCTCTCAGAATTGGATGCTTTCTGGATGATGAATTGGTTTAAGTAGATTTTAAAGGTTTCTCATTTAAAGAATTTTTTTATGAATCAAGATAAGTGCTAATCCAAAGTTGCAAGACCAGATGAGTACAGTGGGTACAGTAGGCTATCCCAGTCAAGTCGTACTAATTTCTGCCAAGTCTACAAAGAGACATAAGATCTAGCATTATTCTGATAGCAAATGACACTCATTTCATTGGCCAATTCTGAAAATGTTTTGTTAATTGGTGTCTTTAATTGTTCCACTTAGAAACCATACCTGTCTGAATTCAATATTTGATTTTGCAGAAGGAGTTTGTAACAAACAATGTCCTTCCAATCCCACCAGATGCACGTTATCACCTTCTTCAGATCCAGATCAGTTTTTGAGTGTAAATGGTAGCTCATTTAGCTTTTCACATATGCTTTTTCATTCTACACTGTTATAAAGAATCCATTTTTCATTGTCTGTTATCTGTTTGTTCAAAAGTGGATCATTTTTTTTTTATTTCAGCGAGAATCACAGATGGAAGTTTGGTTCATTAATTCTTTTTCCATTAAATTGTAAGGTACCCAAACGTAATAGCGATTCACATATCCAAGTGTTTTCAAATGCCTTACAACACTTATATGAGTATTTGGAGTATTTCTGCAATGTTCCATGTTGTGTAACTTGGATTATTTTTAATAAGCATTTCAATTTAGTTATCAACAATTGCAAGCCTGCCAGAACATTTTTTTATCTTTTAGATTAAAATTTCTTCTAAAACCAGAAAACAATTTACAAAGATTACTCTCAGCTATGGCAGCACCATCTTCATAAATGGCACATCTTTTTTATTTTTTGTACAGCGTTATTTTCTTTGTAGAAATAAAAGAGCATCAAATGACAAAAATGCATTTTATTTTTCTCCATTTTCATTTTTAATGTAAAACATTTAAAATTCATAATTCACATCTAAATCATTTAGAAAGAAGCATTGAAATATGCATATATCATCAGTTTCAGTCAGAAATGAAACCAAATGCCAACTATTATAAAAATGTTACAAACATTTGTTTCAATTTAATTCATAATTAAAAAAATAAAAAAGCAACTGCACTGTCAACAAAAAACTTACATCAGAATGATTGACCCTAAACATGAGGAGGTTAAGATTGTAGTATTTTGGAAAGCATCTATATGGAAGTCCACAAAGCAGAGGATCTTGGGAAAAAGCTGTTTTAGTAGAACTTCCTCCTCACAAATGGAATATGGAGGAAATGTTATGTTTATTCTTTATGCCTTTATGCTTTGATTTAAGTAATCTAGGGTGAGTTATGACATGTTTTTCATCTTATAATTGTAGGATTTTTTGTATAGAATTTCAATTTCACATTTTTATGTTGTCAAAATTGAAGTAATGGTGGAAGTGTCAAAAGTACTCAAAGAAAAATTTAACAGAAACATGAATTTGAACAGTTTATTGACAATTTTGATCAGGATGAAATAATGGTATTCTTACTTTGTTAGATGTTGAAAGTCCTTTTATCAATGTCTCCCTGCCAAACAAACTATAAAGCAAAATATATGCAAATATTCAACACTTCCACCTCCTAATATCAGGCCAACAATTTCATGTAAACTTCTACTATTCATGACATAAGTACCTTTTTATGATAATTATGGCAACAAACGGGTTCTCCTCTGGCTCCTTTATCACAAATGCTGGGGTTCCCCAAGGCTCTATCTTGGGCCCTACACTGTTCCTGATCTTCATCAATGACCCTCCCAATGTCATCAGTTCCCAAGTAGGCATCTATGCAGATGACACTACTATTTACTCCTGCCTCAATAGAAAATCTGGTATCATTGACAAAACTAACCTGGCTGCTGATCTAAAAAAAAGACCCCCCAATCTGTGGTTAAATGGGGCAGAAAATGGCTTGTAAACTTTAATGCTTCCAAAACAAAACTGCTCTCCTTTAGTCACCACAGAGAACCCTCCCTGACTCCCATCAGAATGGCTGATTCCCAACTCCTGAATAGCACCACGTTACACCTGCTTGGTCTCACACCGTTCACTGACATGAGGTGGAATAAATACATTGAATCAATAGCTTCATCTACCACAAGGAAAGTTGGTTCTCTGTGTCATGTCAGAAAGTTTTTTTCACCTGAATCCATCCTTCAAATCTATAAATCAGCCATCCATCCTTGCATGGAATGTTGTTGTCATATATGGACTGGTGCTCCTGCTGTATGTCTCGAGGCCCTCAACAAAATCCAGAGACAAATATGCAATATTCTGATCTGGAACCTAGTCTACAACCACTTTCCCACAGACATGTCATGGCTTCCCTCTGTCTCTTCTACAAGTATTTTCATGGCAACTATTCCAACGAGATACTTTCGCTGGTTCCCAGACTGCATGAATTTAAGCAAGCTACCAGGCTGGCATCTTGGTCCCAGCCTTTCACTGTCAAAACGGTTAAATGTAACCATCTCTTCTACTCAGACAGCTTCTTCTCTCGCAATTCCCATCTGTGGAACTCTCTTCCCCTTACTTGCTTCCCCAATGATTATAATCTTCAAATATTCAAGTGTAATGTCAATCGACCTCTGACATCCTGAGCTTGTTCCCCGTCCTTCTCTGTATACTTTCCTCAAACATGCCTCTTTACTCTTGTTCTCAATCCTCTGTAACCCCTTGCGCGCTAGTGGTACTCCTACCTTGTTTGAGGTGAATTGCTTTAAAAAATAAAAAATAAAAAGACTGGTATAGCTATGGGTTTACTTCTTAGTCCCATTTTCTCTAATTTCTACTTGACTCATTTTGAAATCTTTACTAATTTTGCTAAATGTATGATATACATTTGATACATTCATACCAACAAAAAACTTAGTTGAAAGAAAAAAATAGAAAATAAATAAAAGAAACTTTCAATAAATACTCTGCTCTATACTTTACTTATTAAATTAACATTAATAAGACAATCCTTTTCCTTGAAAGTTTGGTAAACATCAACAGTGATAATTTTACTACATCATTGTATAAAAACCCACAAGTAAAAACATTTCTTAATTACAAAAATGAATGTCCTCTATAAAAAAAAAAAATGATTAAAAACATGATTATTTAAGCAAAAAATAATTTCTTCCTCATGCATATTATATTTAAAGAATTGAATAATATAAAACAAACACTTAATTTCCCCAAACATATAGCATTAATAAATTTTAGAGAAAATTCTACAAGTAACAATCCTGATATATAAACAAAATTATAAATATTATTAATTTATTCTGCTGTGACCATATTTTTTTAAAACAAAATAAAAAAGGTCATTAAAAATATAATTTCTTGATATAAACTTTTTGATTGAAATAAACACTTTATATTTACCATTTAATATAAAAAGTTTAAAACATCTACCTTAATTATTACCAATAACCCTGGTCCTCAAAAATGTATCCTATGTAAAAAACAATGTCATTTATGAGTTCTCTTGTCCTTTGAAAGATTACACCTTTAATACTACTAATAAAAAACCAACATTAGATTCTTACATTGGTCATATAAACATCGGACTCTCTCATAATTTAACTTTACCCTTATTGAATCTTAGTGCAATTTGTACACATCAATCATCACATCACAATTAAAATGTGAGAAGTGTAAGACGAATAGTGAGAAATGTAAGATAAATATTAGTAAGTAATATCAAAGTACTATACAGTACTTATAATACACTTGATATCAAAGTACTATACAGTACTCACTCCAAGGAAAGACTCGAAATACTCAAAGCGATTATAATACAAAAGAAAAACTTACATTAAATATCTTTCACCACAGATATTGGAATTTTATTACAATATAGAAAAAAAAAATTAGTGGGGTTATTAGGTGCACAAGAAAAGGACTCTTACTTTGTATGAAATTGAAAAGAAATATTTTTCTTTGCAATTAAATTTAAACTGGGATTAAAAAAGGACAAAATGGTGTTCTCAAAATATTCTTTTGAGTGCCTGATGAAAATAAAGCTGGATAAAGAGACAATGTTTATTTGAAATTAGGACATGCTTGATAAAATCAACAATGTCCTTAAAGAGGCACAGTGAAAATTCTCTGGAAGTTGTCAAATTTACACCTGTCAGCAGTTGAGGTCAAACATAACAGTCACAAAGAATGTGGTGGGTGAGGAAGGCCTGAAAGTGTTGTTTTTTGTAACAACAATATGATGAAAGCTGTGTTTCAGAAAAACTGGTAGTTTTCGTTGTTCTCAGTGGTAAAGATTTGTTGTTTTTTTTTTAAAACTGTCCTCTCCTCAGTGTGATTATCATCCTGAAGGCAAATGAATGATCTTCACCAGCCAGTAAACTTGTTTATATTTGTGTCCCCAGGATCACTCAGATACCATTTCAAATTATGGCAGCTTTGAATTCCTTGCTTCTGATTGGTAGACAATTCAAAGGAAAAATTTTCCTTCTCTATCCATTTTTACTAGAACATTAGAAATTCATAGTGATGCAAAAACAAGGCTCAAATCAAGGCATATCACGAAAAAGCCATCTAAACACTTCATTGATTAATAAAGTTTTTGCTTTTAGGTAAGAGCGAGAGGCATAGAATTGTAATTTTTTTCACATAAATAGAGGAGACAGCATTTTAAAATGTGTATAAAATATTTAAAATACATATAAAATATTTAATATATTTGTTTTCTGGGGCTCTGTCATGATTAGTGAAGCTGTTCTACATGACAAGTCATTTATAAGACACATAATTAAATGTGAAATGTAACATTCCATATAATGCCAGGATGTAACTAAAATAACAACAACTTTTGTCTATGATTATGACAACATTTACTCCTTGACACTTAAAAGTTCTTGAACAAAAACATGAAGTTAGGACAGTAAATCCACAGTTTTGATGTGGATGTTTAACAATGGAAAAATACAAAAGAATTAGACAAACCTTGTCAGTTGAATTAATAAAACTTTTCTTAAAACTGCTTAAAATATTCAATTGTGCCTCCCACAATATGGTGCTTCCTATGGTGTCACCTTTCTTCAAGGAAAACTGGAATAAAGTGTTGTTGCTGATATTTGAGTTTGAACTGAGATTGCCAGTGAGAAAATACAGGCAATCCCATTATTGAATTAAGTAGACCACATGACAATAGAGGAAATGCATATATGTGAGGTAGTGTGTCTAATTGATCGTCATTTCTAGTCTATCCTCTATTACTATTCAGATCGTTATTTCTACTCTATCCTTTATTACTATATGGACTGCTATTTTCTACTCTATTCACTATACAGATTACTTTTCGAGTGAGTATTATCAAGCAAGTACTATTAGTGCGAATGCTATTCAAAGGTGTCTGACTCCAGTATTGTTCAATGGTGTACTATAGTTGTACCTGCAATTACAAAGTCTCTACTACAACGAGCATTATGAAAGTGACGAGTATTTGTTGACATCACAAAGGTGGCAACACGTTTTCATTGACATCGCAAAAAACCTTCCTCCTTTTTTATTCGATTATTTACATTAAATTTACTTCCTTTATTTTGATTGACAAAAACAAAAATTAAAAACACAAAAATGTTTGGTGTTACGGTACATGTGTACGAATCTATTTTCAAAAGTTAAATAGACACCATGATGGTAGTTAACATCTTCGGTCAGTTATGTGCCATGCGTGATACACACTTCGGTAATCATGTATCTTTCGATACGTGACTGATGAGGCAGATGTTTTCCTGCAGTAGGTTGCCATTTCTTTCTACGGTAGACCAGTTGCTATCCAAGACTATAGAACCTGGTCTGTCCTGCTATTTACCCATAGCTGGGGGGAAAAGAAGAGGATTCATACCTTTCCCAAGGGTATTAGCACGTAAGTGAATGTAATGGATTCAACTGGAATTTGAACTCGGCTCTCCGATTCCTCAATCCAAGCTGCTATCCATTACTCCACTGTGCCTTCCCATCTTAATATCTTGTATTTTGGTACTGGCCTTGTCTCTTGATGTGATTACTTTTTAATCACTGAATATCTTTTTTCTCTCTTCAAGCTATATCTTCCAATCAATCTATGGCAATATTTATATTTCTGAAACTAAAAATACCTTTTAATAACTATAGTATTATGCTTATATATAATACAATAGAAAAATTCCAAGTTGCATAATAAAGACTGTTACCATAAGTTGTTGTAAACATTTCTAATAAAAAAAAACAATATTATCAGTTTCATATGGAAGATTTACCATATAATTATATCCAGAAAATCAGTTTATTACCAATTTTATTGTGAAAACCTTGACTTACATAAAATATTTGAAATATCACATTACGAAGCCGCCAAAATCATTATCTAATCGAATGAAACATTATCTTATTTTTTAATGTTGCTTATTCGAGATATATGTTCTTGATTGAAAGCACTTTGGGCATCTTTTTGACATTAAAAACATACTGATAAATTTTAGTAATTTATCTCAACTGTATCTCTAGCTTTGTCCTTTTCTTCAGTGTAGATTCCTGTATCACAATTCTATAATCAAAAACTTTTCATCCTTTGATGGAACAGAGATATATCAACAACATATTTTTTGCTTTGTCTGTAAATAACTTTTTGAATTTTTTGTATTCCTAAAATGAAAGAAATCAAAATAGTTTGTAGCAGTAGTTTTAGTGAATGCCAAGCAACAGTTTATCATAGAGAAAAAAAAGAGTCAGATAAACATTAGGGTAACAATATGGAGATGAGGGGTTGGTCTGCTCTGGGTGACACTTTTATTGGTGCAGCACTTTTGGGTCTGCTGTATAAGTCTGTATAGAAAAAAATGAGAAAAGTTATTTGGTAGAAAGTTGTAGTTTTCCTTTCAGAAATAAAGATGGATCCCATTTTTTACACTGTTTTTTTGCTTTTTTCCCTATATGTTGATTTTGCTTTTTCTTTAACTCTTACTTTTAAAGTTTAAGCCTGCTTGACATGTATTTAAAGCATACTAGTTTATTTGAGTATATGAAAGTAATATTTGTCTATATTTCTGAGATGAGGTATTGTAACTATTTACACTATTTACATTATTCGAACTGTTATCCTTATCTTTATTGTCATATTCACAATGTTTCGGCTGTTGTACACTCCAGCCTTCTTCAGATGATATTTCTTGCAATTTTTGACCAAACCCTTCATTTAATCCACATGGGTAGATAGTTTTAATTCCATCATGAATATGGTAATAAAGATGAGGACAACAGTCCAAATAATGTAAATACCGAAAGTAATATTATAATGGTACACAAACTAGTTAGTATATTTTGCAGGGTAGAGGCAGCAAATTCAAGGGCTGCCCTAGGTGGCACACACTCTAACTATGCTACTGCAGATAAAAGAGAAAATGAAGAGAAACATATTCTACCTAATTAATTTGATATATTACTAATTTAGTAAAGACATAGGGAAAAACCCACAAATATTGGTACTTCTGTTGGGGGTGTTGTTTTTCACAGGAGCAGGTTATGGAACTAGTTTAGATACATTTAATAACAACCCTATGAAAGGGGAAAATTATGTACACACATTTAGGTGTGTTTAAATAAACCCCTGAATATGGAAAGATACAAAGACATACATTGAGGTGTGCTTAATAAAACCATGAAAATGGAAAAGTAAAAAGACACACATTGAGGTGTGTTAATTAAATCCATGAAAATGGAAATTTCCAAGACAAAACACACATTGAGGTGCGTTTAATAAAACCTCTTGAAAGGGGGAAAGCTCATGTCTTGGATTCATTGTTGAATCTACATCAGAAAAACGTGAAATGTTTAAGTGGATTAGTAAATCGGTTGAGTTGACAATGCATAATCCATATGCTATCTGCCTGGTTTGCTTTATGATCTGTATATTTAGCTTCCCTTAAGCAGGTGAAAATGCAAGGGAAATTCTATCAGTGGTTGATTAATGATTTGTATTATAATTTGCATGTTTTCAACACAACCAGAAGTGCTGCTCATAAAAATTTTACTTGTCATGGAAAGTTTGAATTACTTTTAGAGAATCTAAAATTTTTTCATGATTCTTCTTAATGAAATATTTAATTGATATATTTTGTTTCTATCAAATTTGAACAAGTATTATATATTGGTGACAAATAGATATGGATAGACATAAAAAAAATAAGGAAAATGGGTTAAAAGTCATACAGAAAGATAAACTTTAGAAGACAATTGTATTATTTCTAGAGAGTGATTTTAATAATAATTATTATTTTAAGTCCCATGTTTAACTTCTTCAAAGTTAAATCCAAAAGAAATCTGTCAATAATGAGTGTATATATGATTATATACATCTTAGTAATAATAAGCAAACCCTTTAAAAGAGTAAATGCACATACAAAATATATATAGAGTGCGATGGGTAAATTGTCACCATTTTATATTTTTAATTTTGTGCATGCGCATTGTTTGTTTTTGATTTTGCCCGTTGCACAGTATAGTAGGGTCAGTTGAGAAAAAGAGCACCATGATGCAATTCATTCCACCAGGAATTTGGAAACAGTATACTGTACTGCTTGGTATTTGCAGTGGAAACACCAATACGAACATTTCAGTGTTTTGGTGTCAATCTGAAGACAGTGCAGAGGATTTTGAAAGAGTTGGATGATTCTAATGGCAATTGCAAAGGTGTTTGGAGTGATGGCTATATTATGCCTCCATTCATCTTCCCACTGAGGAAGTAGAGATGCCTTGGGTTAAGAGGGTGGCTGCTGGAATGTCCTATGTCTGGGAACAGGACTCCACACAAATAGAACACAGTCACAGCTGTCAGACAATTTCTGCAACCACATCACCCCTTAGATCTGGCTACCTATCTCCCCAGACTGCAATTCCCCTTGATTATCATGTGTGGGGTGCAGTTGAGCAAGAGAAGGCAAGGATTATGGCGACATTCACCAACATAAACAAGGAGACCCTCCAGAAGAGTTGTAAGAGATTCTAAAGTTGTCTAGAGGCTGTGGTTGAAACTAATGGCAATTTTATTGAATAAATTTATTCTTTCATATTTCAAGATATTTTTGTGTAATCTTAATAAATATATCTGTTAAAATGAGATGTCAGTGTTATTTTCATTTCTGTGTCATTTAGACAACAATTTATCCATTGCATCCTGAATATCTGCATCAAATTAAATCAAAATTTAATTTTTATGATTGCTTCTATTTTATCTGTTGTATTGAATATTCTTTGGCAAGATATCTAGACAATGAAAACCTGAGCCTCCAGCAATGCCAGGAAGATACTGGATACAGTAAACTTAACAAAACTTTAAAAATTTGTTTATTTAAATGTTGAATGAGGTTTAATTTTCAAATGGCTTGCTTTTCTATAATTTGTAATGCAATTTTAAGGAAAGAAAGCACAATGGATGATGAGCTTAAGTTACCATCGAGAATTTTGAGGAGAAATATTATCATTCAAAGAGATTTTAGACAAATGAATTTATTCATTTTTGCTGTTTATTTTGTTGTTTCCATGTAAATGTGGAAACAAATATATGGGAGAGGCTGTCCATTGGCTTAAGATTCAAAGAACATAGACAGACCAAATATGGATCTCAGGATGATCTGAAGAAGAGAGAATGCAATGAAAAAACAAAGAATTGCAACACATCAATTAGTCAAGTGAATGCATAAATCAGACTAAATTTGAATTAACCTATGGGCCATTTTTATAATTGTTATATTAAGCGTTTGATAGTGAGAGAAAGGAATAATGAGGAATAGATCTTGAACAATATCTATTGTTAGTATGTCACACAGAAACGTTGAAAGATGGGGTGAAATGTCCGTTTCAGTGGCCAGTTGTCAGGATGGCAGTGTATGGGTAGCACGAGGAGTTGTCCTAATTCTTCTGTTGGGTTTGGTGTGAGGTCACAGAATATGGTCAGTATTCATTGATTGATCGAGGTCATGGTGGTAGGCCATTTTGTTGGTTGGTAGGCCTGTTCTATGGAATGGGGCTGTGGTGGTAACTGTGAAGGGAATGCCTTGTAATGAGTTGAGTAGGCCAAGGTGATGGTAATGGGTTGCCTAGATGACAAGGTGTAATCGGATTGGAGTCACGGTAGTGGATGGAGTGGGTTGCATGCTTGCAATATCGGAGTCATTGCTTGCAAAGTCAAAGTTGTTTGGTTGCGGAGTCAGAGTGACTATTTGCGGAGTCAGAGTTTCTTGGTTGCAGAGTCAGAGTTGCTGCTTGCGGAGGTGGATTCACTTGGTTGCAGAGTCAGAGTCACTTCTTAGAGGGTCAGAGTTGCTGCTTGTGGATTTGAAGTCGCCTCTTTGTGGAGTCAGGGTCACTTGTTTCACGGAGTCAGAGTCATTTTTTTAGTGGAGTCGAAGTTGCTGCTTGAAAGGTCAGAGATGATTGCTTGTGGAGTTGGATTTGCTGAGATGACGGTGTTGGCTACAAGGAAGGCATGTTGCTAGGTGGAGTCGAAGTTGAGATGTTATCAAGTGAAGCTAGATAGCCAAGGTGGTTAGTCAAGCCTGAGAGTGATAACAAGTCACTGAGAGGATATCATCAATCTTCTCAGCTATTCTCTCATTCATTACAATTCCATCATCCTAAAGATGATAGCAAGTGAAGATAAAAGATAATGGTAATTTAGAGGGACTTCTTTTGCGAGTAAAGGCAAGTAGCACAAGATTGTAAATTCTTGACCGCAATAGACTAGTTGAGTTCAGTTTCAGATATGAACATGAGATTAGTTTTGATGTCTTAATGATGGAGTTCAGCTTCTGGATAGTTTGAAAATAGACCCTTTATATCAATGATTCCCAATGTGGGGCACATGATAATATTTTGGTGTGACATGCGCAGGATGTGCACACTTCGGCTTCCTATACCAACAAAATAAGGAGGCAATTCGAGAATGAGTTATTAACAGTGAATTGTTTTCTAATGAGTCTGAGTGAGAGTTTTAACATTAATACATACAATGCATATACAGTATGCATATATATAAATATTTTGTGCATATATATGTACATGTGTAATTGGCATACAGGGTGTTTCCCATCTCATCACACATGTGTGTCTCACTCAACAAAGGAGAGGGGTGTGATGCATGTTGCTGGAAGAGCCCATGTTTTGTCGGCCAATCAGCATGTGTGAACATTCAGTTTGCTTCTTTCATGTGAATTGCAGGAAAATTTTGAATATATAAGAACTAAATATTACGAGGGGCACCAGAATTTTAGAAATACCAAAGTGGGGCATGGACCAAAATTGGTTGGGAACCACTGCTTTATATTCTTATAGGAGATAAAGAACTTTTTGTACAAAATGTCTTTGTATGTGACTCTACTATGCGTCTTACTTGTAGCTCTATTACATTTTGGTATGGAGAAGTGAGAAACTGAGGTAGTGAAACAGCAAAACCTACAAGTGGTATATGTAAAAACTTAGAAACAACAGCCATAACTGTATACTCCATTAAGGCATCAAGAGGCTTCACTGGAAATTACTGCATGGTCCAGATCCCATTCATAAAACAGTAATACAGTATCCCAAATATTATGTACTTGCTGAGGAGTTACTCTAAGGTTCGGATCCCTGACTCTAGGTGTATAATGCCAGCCCAGAAAAATGTTTACCTTCAGCACCTTTAATGAAGAAACAAATAATGCAGGACTGAGAAGAAATTACAAGCGTAACATCCAAAGCGAAACCATACGATTTACACAGGAGTCAAGGCAGCAGAAATATTATCCCTAAGAGGCGGGGGATTGTCAGGCACCAAAATAAGCTCATTTGTTTGTGAGAACTAAAGGACCCACTAAGAAAAGTGGGGGGACAAAGGTTACTTGGTGATTTACAATGTAATTTTAAAAGCCTCAACATGTTCAAAGGAAAAGAAAGTAATTTGATTATTTCTAAAAGATATTTCTGTTGAAATTTAAAATTCAATCAAAAAAGTTATTCAATAGTTTCTTTTGAATACTTCTGTGTAAGACACAAATTTATTTGTTATTTTTTTAAAATACTCAGCATTTTGAATTTATTTAAAAATGGTTGGAATGCATAAAATACTACTTAATTTCCTCCCAAAAGGCAAGTATTTAAGCAATTGTTTTAAATTTAAAATATTAACATTTGAAACACTGTGTTTATGTGCATGTGCGTGAAAGATACTTTGTCCAAAATGAAGACAGTCCAGGACATATCCAACCATTTTAAATGGTTGTGCATCCTTGGCAACCAATCAGAGGGTGACCTTAATGAGTATGCATGAATTAATTAGCAATGAGATTCCACTGAGTGAACCTGTGTACTATTATATTCCTAACGACCAAGCTAGTAGATTCTTCACCTCTCATACAGGCATTTTTGGTAAAACATTGCATCACACAAGTCTGTCAGCCTCCCCACCTCTAATCCAGATTTGGTTCTCTGCAACGAGTTTTCCTGTTGAAACATCATGGACAAGATTAAGACAAACATAAGGCAACAGATGGCAATACCCCAAAAGTGACAGGTAGTATGTTAAGGATAAGTGTGAGGTCCCAAGGGGATTACGTGTCATTGCAATGGGTTACCTATTTTATTTGTATTTATATTAAATAGCTGGATACTTTCCGAATAAACTTCATGCATGATTAATACTACATAAATATTCCAAATAAGGAACAAGAAATGTAGAAAAATCATAAGAGCAATTTCTAAGAGACAAAACAAAGTTCTAAGAGTTCTGTTAACTAGAAATATAATCTCTAAATTCGATTTTTGAAATATAATAATAATAAAAGTCAGAATGAAATCAACTCAGCCAAATTTGAGAAATAATAATATTAAATTGACACGTGCTTTTTTTTTATGTACAATTGAGGTTATAAAACCAGCAGCAAAAATAGATATAAAACCAACGTTAAAAAAATGATACAAAATTACATTTTTACAAGAAAACAAATCTGTTTAGTTAGATTAACATTTACAGGGTATTCCAAAAATAACGCAACAATTGGCAGAAAAAACACTTTTTTGTGAAATAGAAACCAGGGAAAATTTGCATGACATCATCTTCCATAATTCGACCAATTAATAAAATTTCTTATTGTCACATGAAACATCATTCCATTTGGTAAATAAATATAAAATTTACATGGTTAGCAATGGTAAATACCGACTTTTGGAACACCCTGTGTATTATTTATTTAAAAAAGAAAATGTTCTTCAAAGGTTGAAATTTGAAGTAAAATTGTATAAAGACTGAGTGCAAATGAAAAGCAACTAATAATTTTTATTACTGGAAAAATAAAGAAAGGTCACTTTTTCTTTGCTAACATAAGAATTAAAAGAAGTGACTGCTAATAATTATTTATTTATTGTAAAAAAATAAACACACTCTGCTCAAATGGATTCTGACATTTATTTTAAGTTTCTAAAATTCTTGTATTTCAATAAGGGTAATATGAAAATTAAATATACTCTTTCTTGTATAGTGTAGCACAAAATTAATCAACTATTATTTATTTTACACACTTTGGTTTCTCTTCTTGTATCAGACTCAGTCAATATTTATTTTTATCAGTTAATAATATTTTTATAGCATCCATATTTTCTATTACAAGATGATAGAAAACGAGAAAACACAATCAAATCTTAAACTAAAAAAAAAAAGCTTACTTTGAAAACTGAATTGAAAATTATAGAAAATGAGGTTGAACCTTTCTAAGCTCAATACCAAACTAAAGAGAATATAAATATTGGAAATTAAATGATTTCAGATATTTTTCATGCCTATTTCTTTTAATTCTCTATTTGATTTACATAATGTCTAAAAAAAAAAAAAAAAAAAAAATAGTAATATGCTGCCAACTGGCACTTAAATCATTATTTGTGATAAAGTCCATTTCAGCGTTTCAAATGATTTCTGCATACCAAACACGGATTTATTTCCCTTTCATCGCACGTAAACTTATTAAGTGAAACTCATGGATCTTATTTTGAATACGAAAAGTCATGTATCGCAAAGAAAACGAAAACTAAAGGTTGAACTGAAATTCATTTTAATTATTTTTTTTGTATGTAAAGAATTTTAATTCATCATTAGTCAGGAAAAAAGTCTCAAAATTGAAAGAATAAATAGACTCGTTTTTTTTTGTCATCACGTTCTCCAAACTATGGTAGGCTTCGTCTAAAGATAAACCCAACATTTTTAGTTGGGTACCCTCAACAGTCAACAAAGTCTATCTTTTCCCCAAATAAATGAGAGACAAAAGAAGGACTTTACTCACGTCAGTTGAAATATTATATTTCAGAAAAAAAAAATTGTTACTTTTATTTGGGATGCAGGTAGGTCCAACTGAAAAACAAAATACGTGCGAATGGAAGGGAAAAAATCTGGTATGGATATTATTTAAAATGCTGAAATGGACTAATTACTCAAATATTAATCATAAATTTTTAAAAAAGTATTTTTTTACTTTTTACAAACCAACAACAACAAAAATACAGTTAAAAGTTTAAAAAAATCTTTAAAAGAGATAACCATCTTTTTTAAAGACTTTGAAACTAAAAACATTTAAAATTAAAAATCTTTGCCTTAAAAAGTTTTTATTTTATTTTTTACATAAACTATTTCCTCAGAAAATGTATGACTTACTGAATAAGTAATATTAATTTAAAAAGCAAAAGAATTCATTAGATGTTCTATTTCTTCAGTAGTTTTAGGACACATACGAGACATTATTATTGGAGAAGATTCTGTGATAAGCACATTATCCTCTATCCGAATGCCCATCCCTCTAAACTGAGGAGGCACATCGTTGTTAGTTGCAGATATATAAATCCCAGGTTCAATTGTAATTACCATTCCTGGTCTTAGTTTGATATGTCTGGAGATTTCGGATGTATCATGAACATCCATTCCAAGGTAATGTCCGACATGGTGAGGGCAGAACTTGGTACTTAGAGATTTCAAGTCTTTCTCTCCAACATCTGATGGTATTACGCCTAAAGCTTGAAGTTCCTTTCCTAACACAAAAAGCATTTCTCTGTATATATTGTCAAGTGAATATTCAGTTGTGCACATCTTTAGGCAGGCATATTGTGTGGCCAGGACTGCATCATAAAGCTGCTTCTGGACAGGTGTAAACTTCCCAGAAACAGGCCATGTTCTCGTGAGGTCGCTGGTGTATCCATGATATTCACAACCTGCATCCATTAATATAAGTTCCCCGTCTTTGACAATCTGGTTGTTACTTATATAATGGATGATATTGGCCCTGTCTCCACCGGCCACCACAGGTGGATAACTGAGATAGTCGGCACCACGTGTTCTGCATTCAAAATCCATTTTCGCGTATAAGTGTGATTCATTTACACCTGGTTTAGAGTATTTTATAACTTCAATAAATGACTCCGAAGCGATCTCCACGCTTGTCCGAAGCAGCTCAATTTCGGCAGGTGATTTTAACGACCGCAAACTTTGTACTAACAGCTGGGGTTTTTCGAAATAACAGTTCCTACTTTCTTGCAAAAATCTCGCCAGGAACTGGTCGTGGAGACCCGTGTTGACGGGATCATTAAAATTATACCAAACATTGTAACTCGATCGCTCTTTACGGTATTGATACAAAAATCCTCCTAGATCGTCGATATTATAAGCATTGTCAACTCCTGTGAAAGACAAAGTGCCTTCTATTCCAGAACGTGGACCGTCCCAAAGTTCTTTCATAGTATCTTTTCGCGGTACAAAGAGGACACACTTGGCATTGTTATTGGAACTTCCAGATGTTTCATTAAAAATAATTAACACACTATTTGGTTCCTGGAAACCACATAAATAGAGGAACTCTGTGTTTTGTCTAAAAGTGTAGGGTATATCATAACTCATAAATACTTTCGAAGCCGATGGAAAAATTAATATCGTATCCGTTGTTTTAGAATTTTTGTTTCGATATTTAATAGCATTATTGAATAAAGTGGATCGCCTATATTGGTATTCGATTTGTGTTATTCCTGGAGTGACTTGTCCTTCCTTTAGTAGATGCGGGTGTGTTTTAGCTGTAGGTTGACCAAAATATCGAATATTCTGTATTATTCTTTTCTTACACATACGAAACAATAAAGACATTTTCTGCGGCATGGTTTTACGAAACCCAACTGACGCCATAATCACTTAGTAAAGTCAAGTTATCTCCCTTAAGTCTACACTGAGAAAATAAAATCGGTGACTTTTCAGACCAGACTACAAACAATTGTAAGTACATTAAATTAGACTTCAGGTTTTGGTACATATGATTAATCACTTGACATTTATTTTTTGTACATTTTGAGTGAAGTAAAAAAATCATGACTTCTTAAACTTCAATTTTTAAACATTTAGTTTTATTCTCTTGTATATTTTTTTCATTTACTAAAAATCACTATTTTGTTTTAAAAGTTTAATGTAAAAAGTACAAAATGAAAAGTACAACCATATCCTAAAATTTAAAGTTTGAGTTACTTAAATAAACCGTTATCATTATTAATTTTTTTCTTTTTATTTTATTTTGTCTTTTAATCATATTTTAATATATTTTAAGACTTGAACAAGTAACATGAATCAGAAACAAAGGGTAAACTTTTGATAATATTTAAATTAAATTTGTATTATCTATGTTCCTTGGTATGTTGAATAAATATACAGTTGCTTCTAATATTTTTAAAGATAAGGTTTGATAAAATTTAATATTTTAGATGGTTTTCTATTCAAAAATTGGTATGGCAGCTCAATTCCACAACAAACAAAACAAATCACAAGTCCAAACTCAAAGATCCAGGTGCAGAAAGAAATGTTCAAGTTGCAGGTCCAATGTCACAAATTCCAATACACGTAAACAGTCAGAAATCTAATGTGCAAGCCTTTGGATAAGATATATTAATTATTTATAAAATGAACAATTGTGGCACAAGGTCAATAGGAAAATAGAGTAATGCTGGTCATCACTAACTATCTTCGACCTAGTTAATCAGACTCATGACCCATTCATACATTACAATTTACTCATTCACCACAAAAACTCATCCATCACCCTTTAATCCTACAAGTACCACAATACCACATATTCACAGGAAACATACGAAACAACCCCATAATGTAAAAAATTCTCTATGTAAAATGTTCAATGTCTCTTTACCCCCCCCCCCCAATATTTTTTTATATTTTCATGAATCATGAAATGAGGCGGGAGGGGATGAAGCCAAAATCAAACTAAAACATAACAGATGTTAGTAGGACTTGTCCACACCCTCAAAAATAATAAGACTGGTCGCTGCATTCTGCCATTCAACAGAATCAAGAAGCGCACTCACTAATGGAGTGGGAAGGGAAAAATAAATGAGCGGGAAACCACAGACTGACTAGTCTGTATAAAAAAGGGGACAAAAACAAAGTGGGGAGGTTAGGAATCTTGACGTGGATCATAACAAAAGAGAGTGCCAGAAACTGAGAGGGAACAACACTTACATTAACTAGGTAAACAAATAATGTTTAACTTAACCAGGGGAGGGTTCACAGTTGCATCAAAGGGGACTTAAAAAAAGAAAATCAAGGCTAGCCCTGTTCACATAAACCAGGTTCACCGCAGTTACCCACCTTTCGCAGAAATCTGTCGATAACAAACACTTTCTATCAGTTCTGATCTTCATCTTGAGCTGATGCCCGAAGACCAGATTCTGATATGAATAATGTTCATATTGCAAGATTCCTTCAATCTGTGATGTCCACACCACCATCTTTGCCACAGCTAGCAATGAGAAAAACACCATCCATTTCACTCCAGAGAATTGGGGTGACACATTATTGCACACATATGCAAGATCAATGGATATGAGCTGCTTGGGATCGATACTAGCTGTCAACTTGCCAACATAGACACAGAATGGGTGCACCTAAAGACAATAGTGGAAGGTGTTCAAAGCCATTTCATCTAAACCAAGGTCACACCAATGACAGTAGGGAAAATCCAGCCAGCCTTCTCTGAAGGCTAAATCATTGAGAGATAACATATTCTGAATCAATTGCTGGGTAAGCAAAAACTCAGGGTTGCTTAGATAATCTGCCACTGGCAGCCAGGAACAACAAGAGTGCAACTCTGATGCTGACAAGCTGAGCTGGCCACATAGAGAATTCTTCACAACCCACTCCAATAACTCATGATACAGTAGTCTATGAGGCCATAAAAGGTCACTGGATTGAGGAATGACCATCAAGGCCGCCTGACACTCTCAGAGGAAACTCAATTGATTCCGGGGCTTATGACAGCCAAATGGGAGGAGTGATGGTAAGGCTAGGGAAGGCATCCCTAACACCTCCTTTAAAATCAAGTCCTCTGTCAATGCGCAGCATAGGAAAGCCAACCTTGAGGCATGCTGATGGCATAACAAGTGTCCCCCCCCCCAATGACTCAGATGTTGGGCAACAACCTCTCTATAGACCTGATGCTTGCAACCACCCGACAAGAGGGTGGATGACAAGCTCCTTCTTTCAGTCCTTGCAGAAGGGAAGTACAGCCAATCGATAAAGGATAAAAGGAAAGTGGCACACACCTCAGCTCTACTCTTTACAAGCAACCACTGTTGAAGCCAAGTCTGGTCCACTGCTGCAACCTTTGTATTTCTGACCAATTTTTCTTCAGCTGGAGACTGGGCCCAAACCACACTCTGAGAATGCAGATGTGTTTGTCTGTCCAACTAAAGGGCCCCAGAAGGGTGACCCCCTTTCAGGCACCTAACCGCAAACCAGATGTCTTGGTCAATCTTGGTCTCCAAGACCTTTTTGTATCATTCAAGTGCCTTCTGTACTACTTTAATGTCACTTTGGCACAAAATTAAAATGGATATGTCATTGGCATACACAGAAATCCTGGCTCAAGTGCTTCCCAGGACAGTGATTCCATATATGGCCTGACTGCAGGCCCTGTCCCTTAGCCAGAGGGGCTCCAATGTCAAAGTGTAAAGTAGGGGTGACAGTGGACAACAATGTCAGACTGACCATAACAGCACAAAAGCGAGCAACCGTTTTCTGTTCACCTGTGCCACAGCACTGAGGGAGCAACACAGGTGGCTGATCCACTTGCAGAAGTCGGGTACTAAATCCAGCGGCCTGCAGGACAACAGCCAGGTATCGATGGTCGACCCTGTCGAATGCCTTGAACTGATCTAAATTGATCAGCACAACTTAATCATTTTCTTTTACACCCTCTAAGATCATGCAGATCAGATACAGGTTGCTCTGACTTGTTCATCCCTCCACAGCACAAGTTTACTCAGGTCCCAACAAACTATTGGCAACTGACTGCAAACACTCCATCAGGATCTTGGCAAAAATCTTTAACTCTGTGTTTAGCAGAGTTATGAGCCTGTAATTATGTAAATCCCACCCAAAAACCTTGCACTTTTTCAACAGTGTGATAACATGCCTGGATATCCGGTTGGGGACAGACCTCTGCCAGAACCAGTTGTTGAACACAACAGTCAAAATCGGAACAAAGATGTGTGACAGCCTTAAATATAATTTGTAGGGCAAGCCATCAAATTCTGGAGACTTACCACTGCTGACCCTCTTCAATGCCAAGTAAAATTTACCCTCTGTGATCTCACCCTTGCAGCTAGCTACTTCAGTTGGCTCAAGCTGAAGAGAGTCAGCTAAATAGCTGCAGAACTTGTCACCACAGAGACCAGGCTCCTTGGTAAAACAGCTCATGAAATGCCAATGAAACGCCTTTAGTCAACTTCAGAGTACACTCATCTGGGGTAATAATCAGAAACTCAACGGATCTCATCCTTGTACAATTCTGTGCCCATGTTCACAGCTTCGTTAGACATCTTGTTTAACCTATGTCTAACTACCTAACCCTGTTAGCGCTTGCTAGTCTCATGCTCCAAAGCCTACCTGGTTAAACCTATCTCTAAGGAATTGGCTATATTCAGTGGTGAAAGTCCTAATGCTATCCTTAAGCCTCTCCTACCACCTATTCCCAATAACTGCCCCTACTAGTTCCCACTGCAATAATCTAGTTACCTGTGGCTGGAAGCTTGATAGACATTTTCTAAGTGGATTCCCTTAAATGCCAACTGGCCTAAAATCTGCAGGAGTCAAGACCACAATTTGTCCTAGGCTACCAGTGCCCAGATTGGATGTAATCCATCCTTCTGTAACAATCCCTCCAACATCCATAGGAAAAGTTAACTTCAGGGCCCTGTATAATGATGGGTGGATCAAAACTGAAGCCCGCCCTGAACAGGTTTAGCCATTTTTCAAAGATTTGGAGACTCCACCTGAGCCATCTGGAGCTTCAGGAAGGAGTCCTTGGCTACCTTGATGAAATCCAAGGCCTTTGTGCCTGAGATCCTTACAACTGTTATGATCCCAGGCACCTTATCCAAGTTCCTGTGATTGCCAGTTAATTTGCTATTGACTGAAGTCAATTTAAACAGGAGTCTCAAGTGGGCCTACCTCTGCAAGGAGAGGTTCCTCTTAAGCTCCTGTCTATCCATCAGACAGATATCCTCCTGCTTGGGGAAATGCTTCTTTTTCTTTTGGGATGGGGTGGGGGATATCAGAGCCCTATCCAGGGAAGAAGGTAAGATCCTAGCCTCACCTGTGGCTGCATCATTTCTGGCTGGTGAAGCATGGGCAAATTGTAACTCTTTCCCCACCCCTGCTGTAGCCAGCCAGCCTTTTCTTTTTTCACTTTTTTCCGCCTTCTGCTCATATTCCCCACTTTTCAAAGAAGAGAACTGAGGTGGTAGCATCTCATCCATCTCCATACCCTCATCTGGCAGCTATAGTGGTTGAAGCTGCTGATCTTGTTGTCATGTCATCTTTGTTTGTTGTTGCTGCTGATGCAGCTTCTGTTGTTGCAGCTGTTCTTGTTCCTGCTGGTGGTGTTGTTGCCACTGTTGCTCTGGCTCTGGCTGCTCCTGATGCTGCTGTGGAACATCCTCTCCTCATGACCTCCTTCTAGCCCTTAGGGTCCTGCCAGACTTTTCCTCTTCCCCCACTTCTGTCATTGCTGTTATTGGGCAAGGCTGAGGGGACATGTTCTTCTCAGGGTACACCTTAGACACATGTCCTGCAGTAATACAAGACCAGCAGTGGGGTTGGCAACCCTCCAAAACGATGAGGATCTTCCAGCCCTGACACGTCAAAATGTCAGGTACCTTTAAAAATACTTATGGGACATTGTCACCTGCAGGATTATACCCCCAGTGACAATTCTGTGAAGAAGGCTCCCACAAGGTCCTCCTCCTCTATATCCATGAGCACACCATGCAAAGTGATCTTGGTCCTTTGGGTACCCATATACTCAATTTGCATCCTCACTGACTTTTGGTGGTGAGGATGCATCCTGCTATTTACATTTGCATCAGATGTCAGCAGGGAAATTGTCCTTTTTGAAATTTCCTCCCAGGTCAACGGAATGATCAAGAATTCATTGCCTGAAATGTACTTCTGGTACTTTTCCTGTACTGCTATGTAATATTCAGGCTGCTTTTTGGTGGGGCCTGTCTGCTGCCCATGGAAACTTGCTAGTTGATCCAGCTGCTGAAACACCTCAGCTATTTTGGTCAGGGCCACACACAAATTCACAATCATAGTCCTTGCTTGTTTGAGCCTGACTTGTTTCTATTTTGCCTTCTCCACTACATCCACATTTAACTCGAGGGACACTCTAGATGCAAGGGAGCTCACATGGACCCGTACTTCAAACTCATGTCCATTAACATGCTACTTGCCTCACACAGAGTCATTTTGAAGTACTCTGGTAATGACGTCCATAATCATGTTACTGAGGCAGGAATCTGTTACTTTATCATCCCAGCTGAACGTAACCTCAGTTGCTCTGTGTTTGATGAAGGCAGTCACAATATGGAGCCAGCCACACAAAAGAAAGTGTCCTATTAATTTTCTGCATTATGAAAATATTTTTTACCGAGTCACGACTTACGGTCCTTTTGGTATTTCACTCCCCCTGCTTCCAGTACAAGGTGTTCTACTCCCCACAAACTTGCAAGCTGAGCACTCAGGTATTGTCCTCCAATTGTTCTGGGCCTTTCCATGTCAATACAAAATCAGTGAGATGTCTTATGTGTGTTGCATTTGCCATGTATTCATTGACATAGATGTCATCAATATGAGTTGAAGTGGCCTGAAGAATGGACTCATCTTTTGCCAGTACAGTATCCACAATGGCTTTCATGATAGCCAGTGCCACACTGAACCTGAATCCCATTCTTGTCAGGCAGTATCTCTACCCCTTATAAGTGATGATTTGAAATGGCCACAACAGTCGATACATATGTCAGTACACCTTGCAAAGATCAATCAGAAAAACATTGGGTCCTTTTCTTTACCATTCTCTCAATCTTTTGGCACAAACATCTGCATGAACCATGTATGTCTCAACATGCTTGTTTTGCTCATGGTAATCTAACACCGGGCGAACCTTTCCTTTATTCTTTTGAATCACCACCATTAATGGGATCAGGCCCCTTGGGGTACTGAGTTCTTTTTTGAGGTAAGGTATCAGCCACCTGTCATCTATCCATGCCTGTAGTTCACACTGATATTCACTCCTTGCCTGCTTAGACAGAAGGTACTCAGATACCTGGTTTTTCAGATATTCCAGTGGGTAGCTGTCCAACCACTTCCATGATGCTGTCCAGGTCCTGGGATATTATGGTCAAATTCTGCTGTAAAGTCGGGCTGATTTACAGTCATGGCTGCACAAATATGGGGATTAATAAACCTGACTTCATCCATTTTTGTACTAGGAACACCGCCCCACCTCTTGATGACGTCCCTCCCAAAGAGAAGGTCAAATCCTAACAATTTGCACTCCATGACCGGAACATCTATATTGATAGAGTCACAATTGTTTATGTGGTCTTACATGCTTGTGACTCCTGAGGACCTTTCCATTAGCCACCAGCATGTCCACCTTTTGTCATTTCCATAGACAAAAATTGAATACATTCATAAGCGAACACGAACAAACTGTATCCATGAGGGCATTACATTTCGACCCGTCAGTGTGTATGTCAATTATTGGGAGCATCCCTTTCATGACTTGTGGGGAAGGGAGACTGGTCAGGTAGGAGAGGCATCACAAGTGGTAGTGCTGCATTTACATCCTGGAGGAGGACAAGCTGGGGCTGATGCATTCCCCCCATAACCCGTTTGCCAGACAATCTTGTGACAGGTGCCCTGGCATCTATGGCAGCAGCAGCAATGCACCTGAGTCACTTGCCCCTTCTGGTGGCAGTCCCTTGCCAGGTGGTTTGGACCATTACATCTGAAGCACTTAATTCTCGCAAAAGGGATCACAGTTGGAAGAACATGTTTACTTTGGGTGGTCCTTGCAGCTGCTACCACCAGTTGTTCTTTTGGCTCTTCCTTCATAAGCACCTGGACCTGGGTCATTAACTCCTCAAGCAACAGCAAGCCCATCCTGGAGGCCGACCGAATATGTCATCCGACATAGACAAGGAGTCCATGGACAAATACGCATGCCAATTCATCCAAACAGCACCACCAACTTTCTCAACAACTTCGACTGACTTGTTTCTATTTTGGTTATTTTGTCTTTGGCATATCGTACAGAACACACATGCCCTTTTCCTCGGTAAGTGACTTTCTCTTTCACCATATTTACTTCATTGTTAGTTTGTATATTTATAAATGAATATCAAAAATGTCTCACATATTACAGAAGTCACTTGAATTTAATGAAAGAAGACACATTTCAACCAATGTACCCATTATGAAAAAAGAAAAATAGGTTTTTGCTAAAATAAAAATATCAAACAATCTGCAATTGAGTTTATTTCTCTGAATTTAGTTTTTGCTGCTAATCTCATTTATTTTGTATAATTCTATTACAGCTCTATTTCTATTCCTGAAGTTTATTTTTCATAGTCGTGAAAATTGGGTTGATATAATTTTTTTCAAAAATAATCTAATGATTATAGAGTCCTTAATAAATTTGGGCAGTTTGCAGATAATCCACACAATTTGGCTGAAATTACTCTAGGTGTCATGCACATATAGATTTATATAGTAGATATATTTTAATATATTTTATCGTTATACATTATTTATATAGACACAAATATTTAAGTATATGCTCTGTCTATAGTAAACAGTATTAAAAACATCTACTGGCCTGAATGTCCAAGAAATTTCATAGAAAATATTTGTCCTCTGACAGAAATTAAACCTGTATCCTACACAGAACCATCATATAGCCTGACATGCTATACCAGTTTAGCTATGAAGGAAGCATCTGGTTAGTAAGGTTGATTTACTGTTTTTAAACTACAAATTTCCCATAATTTCCCTCGAATATCTGCTTGA
Organism: Acanthosepion esculentum; assembly: GCA_964036315.1. Lineage (NCBI taxonomy): Eukaryota > Metazoa > Mollusca > Cephalopoda > Sepiida > Sepiidae > Acanthosepion > Acanthosepion esculentum. The sequence goes on from OZ038496.1 coordinate 23,426,363, forward strand.
AGAGTATCTTAATGTAAACAAATGACATCTTATATTATGAAATGGACAAAGTCCGACAATTATTTTAACATATTTTATTGTTATACGTTATTTATATAGACACAAATATTTAAGTAAATGCTCTGTTTATAATAAACAGTATTAACAATATTTACCTGTGTCATTTCATAATATAGTAGATATATAAAAATATTACAAAAAACTTTTTTTAAATATGCTAGACACATCATGAAAACAGCAAGTGAATCTCATTTTTTGATACATGTTCATTATTTTGTAGAAAAGAAATGTTTTTCAGAGATATAAGCTAACAGGAATATTTATTAAAATGTACACTTTGTTAGTCAAACAAATTTCACAAATATTGACCACTGATGGAAGATCTCACCAATCTGGTACAAAACCAACTGTTTATTATATCTTTTTTACTGAACCAAATAGATGAATGAAAAATTGTAATTGTCTTAAACTCCTCAAGACAATATCACTATTTCTAAAAGTAACAATATTTACTTTTCGTCAAAAATTTATATTAGAAAAAAATGTTTCAGAAATCTTGTAAAATCTTTTAATACACCTAATGATAATGTGTTGTTGTAGTAGTATTATTTGCAAGTTGCTCATAATCAGTGATAACAAATTCTACTTCCCTTATGAATATTTGTGTTTATATAGAGTATCTCTTGTCTATATGCTAATGATCAAACTCATGCATTTATATATTGTTACTGAAACAGAGTGGGGAGGGGTTATGCCTTTGTTCGATCATTTACTTCTTCTACACTATGTTCTATTTTGGGGATTTCCTTTCTCTATTTCTCTCTTTCCTTCCATAGATCTCTTATCATATTTCAATTTCTGGGAGATTTTAGTCTATCTTACACTCTTTTATCTTTATGGCTATATTCTTTCAATTGATCTTAATCAGAACTTTCATAACTGTTTTGGAGATCTAGATTTTTATCTCCCTCATTTTTATTTACTTCCGTTTGTATAGGCAGATCCTGATTATTTTCATTATGGTTGTCATTCCTTATGTCCTTTGATATTTATTCACCCATTTTGACATCCTTTTCTTGGGTATTTATTTGATCTTCATGGTGGGGACTGGTATATGGCTCATTTGTTTTTCTATGATGTCTCTATTATGACTTTTTGCATTAGAAAATTTACCTTATTCTTTTTGTACCACATTCTTTTGTTTATAAAATATAACATCATTTGGAAGGGGTTATGGTTCTGTAATGTAGAAGCAATCTTGGTAGTAAGATTTCTATTTTTCTTTTTGCTGCAAACATGCTTTTAGGCCTATTTTTATGGTTTGTACCATCCTTTCCACTATATCATTTAATTGAGGAATGGAAGTGCCTTGTAAGGCCTGCATCCTATCTGTCATAATCATCATTTGAGTTCTTCATTGCAAAACTTTGGTGCATTATCAGATACCAGAATCTTTGGAACTTCAGTTCTTATTTCTTTACATTTGGCTCATCTCTTGAATATGGTGGCCGCCATGCTTCTAACTTTATACTTTTTTGAGTAGCTTCTATTCTATAATGTATGTCATCATATAGACTCTTTATTAAGATTCTTCCTTGTGTTTCTAGAGCTACTATCAGATCACCATTGCAAATTACTCCCTTCTCTATTGTCAATTTGTGTCTTACTTTCTTGTAGGGTCTTTCAATCTGAGAACAATTACTCCATCTATTCTTTCTAATTCTCCATTTTATTCTACTTAATGCTGGGTCTTGTATACTTTCCTCAGATATTCTCTTCAATTATAAAAGATTAGTCTCTACCAATTTTTCATGTGTTCTCTTTTGACTTGTAAAATTGCAATCTTGATAGCACATCTACATATGGTATTGAATTACTCTTGACATCTTCTATGTCAAAACCTGTCTTATTTCTCTCCTTAAAATCTTCAACATTGTGCCAATTCTTTCTACAGACTGAATATAAATCCTAATGATCTATGATCACATGTTAACAGAAATATTTTTCCAAACACAAATTCCACATTCTTTTTTCTTAGCTTGGCAAAGAGCTCAATTAATTCTCTTTACCTTGTTAAGTATTGTCTATGAACATTTACAAATCCTCAAAAGGATTCCATTTCTTTTTTTTATTTTCTGGCACAGATACTTTCAGTATTTCTTTTCTATTAGCACTTGATCTAGTGACACACCCTCTTTCAAAATGGAATATTCCAGGAACAATATTTCACTACTGTTGTATACATATTTTTTTTTCATTTATTTATTTTTCTTATTACTGTGCAATGTTCAACAAAATTGGACAGCAGTCACCAGGTGCCACAATACACACAAAAAACTCTATCAAATGAAGAAAGATAATAATTTTTAAATATATTGAACATTATCAGTATGCAGCATTATTGATTTTACCCAGAGTTCAAAGATAACAGCTCTCCCTCAAGTGCTTTGTTGTCAAAATAAAATATTATCCTGAGAGTAACAGTTAAGCAAGTAATACCTGGGATGTGTGCTGCCTTTTATTATGTTTTTTGTGATAACAAGAATTAAAAATGTCCTCCAAGGAGAGCAGTGAGCAGCCAATTTATTTTCTGGGCATCATCTATAATCCTTTAGTCGGCTCTCTTGCCCGAACAGCTGGCATACTAAACAGAGTGCAGTATACCAACACACTATCAATAGAGCAGTGGTAGATAGATGGTCATCAGCAGCTCCCTTCATAAATTATTTTTTATGAGAATTCTCAGTAAACAGAGCTGCTGCTGTGCCTTCTTGACTAACTTGATGGTATTGTTAATCTATAAGAGTTCCTCTGCAATGCACATGCCCAGAAACTTAATTTTATCTACGCTCTCCATACAAACCTCACTGATAATCAAAGGAAGGGGCTGGTAAATTTCTCATAAAGTCTACCATCAACTCTTTTGACCTTAAAGCATTATTCTCAGAGCTCCATGCAGCCATTCTTTTTATTCCATTCCTGTAGTCTGCCTAATCACTCTCCAAAATGTGCCTGGCTACAGCAGAGTGTCATCTGCAAACTTAATGATCATGTTGGTGGAATGGATAGGGACACAATGACACGTGTAGATATTATACAGAAGAAGTCTTAATAAACATTCTTGTGGTCCACTGGTGCTGAGCATGAGCGTAGGAGAGACAGGTGTGGGTATATTCTGACAGTTTGTTGATAGTTTATTAGAAAGTCCTTAACCCAACGACAGATTGAGATAATCCTAATGGTGTGAACTTTGAACTGGTGAGATTCATACCTTTCCCAGGGATATTAGCACATAAGTGAATGTAATGGATTCGACTGGAATTCGAACTCTGCTCTCCGATTCCACAATCCGAGCCGCTATCCATTATTCCACCGTGCCTCCTAACATTGCTTTTCAAAATTGCTTTAGTTTAAATTAAAATTTTTGCACTTTTATTCCCTAAAAGAGTGGATTTATTTGGTGTTGGTAGAAACTATTATTGGTGCAAAATAAAAGCATTCTTTATAATAATAGTTTTCAATGAATCCTTATCACTTTCACATTCAGCAGGTTTTCTTATAATAATAAAATATCTCCAGTATGTCTATAAAATGTTTATAGAAAAATAAAGAATTGTTGAAGCAATTAATAATTATGAATATCAATAAATCCTGTTTTTTAAACTTTTAAAACTTTGAATTGATGACGAGATTAAGATAATTAGTGTTAAAATGCTTAGGAGAGAGACAGGTTAAAATGTGGTTCCTGTTTGAACTAAATGAAAACAAACTATGGCAAATTTGAAACTTGGTTCATAACTTTGTAACATATTACATAATTCATTCTAATACATTGTCTTGAGATTGAATAATATAAGAGATATAGCATTTGAGATTATTTTACAAGTAGATGACTATAAAACATTCTGTTCTAAATGACTAGCATAAAATTGCACCCAAAATTAAAATGCATGAATGACAAATGTGACATTTAAGACTTATGAAGTTGTAAATGCGTTTAGTATTTTTCACTAAATATGGTGACCTTTTTTAATAATTCTTAAATCAAGATTGATGCTGTATTTTCTATAAACTTACAAAGCACAAATATTAAGAGAAAAGTATTTTGCATTGTTCTGAATAAAATATAAAGTGGCATTGATATAAAATTAATAAATCTCTTACTTTTTTAATATTTGCATTATTCCATCTACAGATGCTAATTATCTAGATATAGATGTTATATAAGGACATTTTAGAGAAATTGTTACTTAATTTTTACTAGCAATGATACCAGGATTCACATGGGCCATGTACTCCATTGATATTTTTTCCTCTATTGAGAGATTTTAAAAATTTGGTAGCCTGTTATTTAATATATAACATGTTATATTAGAATTTATAATATTGTTAGAATATTCTATTAAAAGATTACTTCCCTTTACTCCCATGTTGTTATCTAAATTCTAAGTTGTTGCCACTTTTAGAGCACAAAATAGCTTTATTTCAATAACTAAGCAATATTATTAAAAAAGACATTGAAAAACAATCGCTTACTTATGAAGATCACAAATGATCAAATTGGAAAGACATAACAAAGCAGAAGTTATTTTTTTTAAACTGATTTTTAAGCTGAATATTCATATTAGTTATTTCCATCAAACAAAACAGCTAAAATGAGCATGAAGACACATTTAAGCAGATATAAATAATAAAACCGTATTTGATGTCACAATTTGCACACTCACATAACTTACAGAACTAACTTTCAGTGTTTTTGGTGCAAACACACACACACAAAAACGTTGAGCTATAATTAGAAATTTACCAATAAGAAGCGAAAGAATAAATAACGTGGAATGATCAATGCTTGTCCTGGATAATCTGAAAACGTGATCAAATAATGAGATAATGATGATATTAATTATTATTTACTCTGAGAGTGAGACAGAAAGAAAAGGTAAACAATAATTTAATTTAAATAAAATAAATTAAATACATTGTCCTTAAAAAAGGAAGGCGTATGCCACATTGCCTTGCTCCCCCTTCTTTCCAATTTATCAGTTAGCCCTCCTTTCTTTTCTCGTACTACTTTGTGTTTTAAATTCTTTTATTCCAACAAGGGATATGATTGTACTTAATTTTTCACTCTGGCCTCTAGACTGAATTAAAAACCTGTAGAAGTTTGAAAAGAAAACATATTCATTATCGATGAAATGAAATCTAAGAAATAAAATTTCCATGAACTATTTATTACTAGTCAAGTCATAAATAAAATTGAATAATTTTCATTTGTTTTAATTTTTGTCGTAAAGTAAAAATAAAGCAAATTTCTTCAAGTCTATAAACTTAAGGACAAGGTCTATTTCGTTCATCATATCACAGCTAGAGAGTCACTTCTTGCTTGACTTGATTATCTCTCAAAGTAATTTCATGTGCCTAACAATCTTAGCTCATGAAAGTTAAGGTATTCCCTTGAGTTTTACAAAGAACAATATATGGCTACTACAAGGACTTCTATATCGATCTGTTTTTTGGGGGATTCCTTTTTGCTGAGAGAAAAGTTTTTAGTACCAATAATACAGAACACGAGGAAACACACTAAAAGAAGTTCTCACAATACCAGGGGTAGATAACCAAATAGGCTATGGTTCACAGTTTGACACCCGAAATGCTGACAGACATCGACATAATTGATGCAAAAGAAAGTACAAGATTTTTTAATAAAGTTTGTATATGCAAAATCACTGGAAAATCGATATATAGATTGAAAAAAATTGTAAACAATTAAAAACATTTTCTGAGAAAAATTCATAAGTGAGAAATGAACAAAAATTTAATAAAAAAAAACAACAAAAAAACGACTTGATATTTTTAAATTAACGGAAAGCAGCTTCTTATAGTCATAACATTGCATACTCATGTCTGAAAAACTGAATACATTCCAATACTTGCGAGGTCAAATTTTTGAAAACTGTTGTGTTTTTTGGAATGTATCGTAAAAAGTAAATATAACGATTTTTTTAGTTCGTTAAAACTATATATGTTGTGACACATACTATATCTTAAAACTACCAACATCAGTTTCTTATAAATTTCATTTTTACAATTAAAAGTTCCATTCCATAGAAAAAGTTTTTGCTTTCCTTCCTCATTTTTCTTCCTCGACAGAAGCTACTAAAAATATTAGAAGGAAACGTTTTCCTCATTCCATATTTTTATGTTTACCTATATTTTTCTATCGTTTTTTAAGTAAAAAAAATGATGTAAGGATGATAGATTTATCACATTTTTTAAAAGAAAATATACTTGTGACTTTTAATGCATTTTTAAACAATTATTGAAGCGAATTTGTTTTGTTTTTCGAAGGAGTAAGTTAAGAGAAAGTCCATTTCGAGTTTTGTAATTATCAAAGCGTATTGACCAATCAGAATTGGCGGCTTGCTAAGTAAGTGGCAGGCAACAGGATCCATACAGTCAGCCACGGTACGCTTCTAACTGGAATTCTTAATTGCTGTCCAGATATATATATTGGCAACAAAGTTTTTTTTTTTTTAACTTCTGATTGTTGTTTATAAAACAACACATCTAAGTATTGTTCTGTGAAATTCGAAGAATATTCCCGATGGTCGGGGTGTGGAATCATCTTCAATAAAAAGAAAAGTTTAAAAAAAAAAAAATCTAGGCCCAAACTTATTTAGGATTATACTGTTCAAGATCTTTTCCCGAGAGAGGAGAGCCGAGAAGTTAAAAAGGAGGAAGCCGTCCTGGCAGGCACCAGCCAAAGGAAAAGTAAAAAAAAAAAAAGAAAAAAAACAAAACAAACTATAATAACGCATATATCGACTCATCATGGAGGCAATAGCTAAATACGACTTTAAGGCTACTGCTAACGACGAGTTAAGCTTTACAAAAGGCAGCATATTAAAGGTAAACTTAACGTTTTTCTTTCATCTTTTTTGTACGTCCTCAAATATTTGATCATTTCTTTTATTTATTTTAATTTTACTTATTTTGTTTTACAACTAAAAAGGAAAAATACGAAACCCACGCTCACAAAAGTGGACAAGTTTATAATAACTACAAAACAAACCTGAAAAAATAATTTTTCCTTACCTCATTTAATTTTTGGTTTATTCAAGATTAAGAACTCTAAATAAGTGAGACAAAAAGTTTTGAAAAAAAAAACAAACAAAAAAAACAAAAACAAAAAAACGTCAAAACATTTAAATTAAAAAAACTATTTGGTTTGGTATTAAACTCTAGAAAATACTGAACATTAAAGAATAAAAGATCTAATCAAAGAATTTTTTTTCCTTTTTAGATTGAACGCAAAATTACGAAAGAATGTTAAAAAAAATATTTGAACAAGAAACATAAAGAAAGTCAATTAAGAAGAAGAATCGTGAAGAGAAAAACAAACTATATCTGAATTTTTAGCTCTTCATTAATTTTCAAAAACTTTCACTAAATTTTGAAATCAGTGCATCAAATTGTAATATTTTTAAATAAATAAATTCTATTTTTAATATTAATAATAAAACACTAAAACTAAACAGTTATGTTTAAAATTAAGTGTTTAACAAAAAAACTTAAATCTGATAATTGACATTTAAAAACAACTAATAAATTTAAGTTTTTAAAAACTTTAATCCAACAGTTAGTTTTTTTTCACACGGTAAGTAGTAAGAAAAAATTTTTTTTTTTTTTTTTTTTTTTTTAGAACTAAATGATTTTTAGTTCATACTTAAAATAATCTTATAAAAACTGAAGCTTTCTTGTGTTCAACTTACTAAATACATTTGAACTTAATGCCCCCCCCCCCGATCTTTTTTAAAATCCTAACAGTAACACACTTTCTTTAAGTTTCGCAATTTTTGTCACATTAAAATGCGAACTCAGTTTTTGTTTGCTTATGTTATTCTTTGCCCGTCTGATTTTAATGTCACTTGATCGGATCACAAGAAAATATTCAATTCACTTTCTTTTCCACTTAAGGCATTATTAGTTGCTATTTGTTTTTATTTATTTTTTTTATTATTATTCAACTTTAAACTCAACACTGGCTTTCTTAGATAGTTTTTTTTTTATTTTTATTCCTTTCAGAAATGTTTCACTCTTTGTGTGTATATTTATAATTTTGAAAATAAACCACGTGAAATTTTGATCTTTGGAAATGTCTATTCTTGTCATCAGCTACACATGATAAAATAATGGATTTGTATGCCGTTTTTCACTAGTTTTTATGCCAACTGTAAGATGAACCATATGCGATCTAATCTATTTTCCTGATGGGGATTTGGTATATTTGACCTGTATCAAGTCATATTTGATTATTGAATAAATTGCTTAGGGTATTTATAACAGATGAAAGGCATTATAATATGACATCTATATACCAGTGTCCGACTACTATTAGTGATCTGGGAATATCATCACTTCGTTCCATCATCTTTTTGTAATTATTTTGAATTTTCACTCTCTACAGGTTTGAATCTCTCTTCGTTCTAAAACACATTGCCATGATGGTGATAATTTAAAAAAAAAAAAACATATCCTAATCTTAAATTATTTTCACTCACATTCAAATCTGGAAATTTTTACATAAAGTCTACTACTTTAATAATGGATAACTGTAAACTTCCGAAAGCAAGGCTGACAACAGATTAAATTTATAGTTAACTAAAGTTTAGAAATAGGAACCACTTTTTGTTGATGATCATCTCAGCAGTATATTACTTCTTTGTCGATTCTTTATTTTATTTTTTCGTGTTACTGACAAAGTATTTTTTAAAAATTGCTTCAATTAAAATAAATCAAATGGATTGTGTGTGTCACTGATTCTGTTACCTCAACATAACAATTGTTAAGGTTGAATTAGTTTCTTTCGCCCAACACCCTATTGTTTTTTAACTTATTATTATTTGGCCTTCAATTCCTTTCGTTTTAACTTGAGAAGCATTAACAACGATATAACTTTGGGTTCTTAAAAGAAAGAAACATTAACTGAGCTTGAGAAACTATTGCCCCCTCGGTACAATTATTGTTTTTATTGTTACTTCATAGTTCATTTAGTAAAGATTTATTATTTTTTATCACAGATCCATATGTCTTTACTCTAGTCTTCTTACTTGAAGGCCTAACTTTCTACGTTATTTAATTAACTGAACATGACCCCATATTTACTGTCAGATTGTTAATTTGTTACAGTTATGGTATTTTTTGTCGTTAAAGTGGTAAAAAAAAAATAAGTACGTTCAATTCAAACAAAAATTACTCTCTAACTAAATCTAAAATAGCTGTAATCAATGATAATAATGAAATGTAATAACCATTATCCCTTTTTGATGATTTTTTTCCAATTTTTGTAATAATTACTTTATTCTTTGTTGATTAGTTCATTTCGTTGATATATCTTTCTTTAGTAGTCTTTTATGAACACCCTTTTCACTCCTTGATGATGTTGCTTTTTTATGAATCTGTTTGACCTAAAATAGAGATTAAGATATGAAAAGATAATCATTTATTAAAAACAATCTATTATTTAAACCGAAATCCTGAAATCAAATGAAATGTAACCATTTAATAGCATGACATTGACATATCTTCGTTTTCCTGTGAAGAGAGATAATGAGGTCTAGACTTGACTTCTTGACTAACGTGAACGTGACAAGCAGAATGGTAGTGTTTGTTTGTTTTTGTCACGCATCTGCAGTTTTTTTTTGTATATAGCTGAAATGAAATTAAGAAGTTTTTAAATGTGAGAATGTATGCACAAAATAAATGTTTTACGGTGGGTTTGCATATCCCAACAAGTTACATTTATTTTTCCATTTCCTCTAAACAGGTTGGCCTGGTCACAATCAGTTTATTGAAATGATTGTCTTTTTTGCATGGAGGGGTGCTATCTACAAAAAAGTATTTTTTTTAATTGAATTATTTTAGAGTTTTAGAGATGCTGTATTTAAATCTTCTTATCACTTTCGCGTAAAAAAATCATACCGAAACAAGACAATGCATATTTATTGCGTGTCTTTTTCTTTTCTTTTTTCTTATATAGCCTTGTTAGGTTTTTAATGTCACTAGGGAGGGAGTATTCCACTTTGCTTTCTGTTGTTTTATCATCATTGCTGCCTAACCTGAGGAAGAAGCTCAAACCAATGTCAGTATGACGTCATTTTACAACACCCTCTCACTTATAGGAAGGTCTCCTCGTTGACAGTTTTTTTGTTGTTCTAGTTCTTTCTTATACTAGCTAGTTCTGCTGGTGGCATTTTTTTTTCTTTCTAATTTTCCACTCCTTCGTGCCAATATATCAACAGTCCTATTTTACAACTATTGTTGGTGGTGGTTTCTACTCCTATTTTTATAAAGTAACCTAGCAGCACAAAATGTAGTAGTGACTTGTGTAGACATGACGTTAACTTGTGAGTACCGTTATTTGTGTAATTAAAAAGTTCTAAGTGAGGAAATGTGTGCACACCTTAAGACAACAAACATGTCATTGGTTTGGAATGTATGAACATAAACAGCAATTTCGTTAAACAATTGGAATGTTTTCTTCTTGTTCGTTTTTTAACATTAAGAAATGTTTTAAAATTGCCAAAAAAATAAACTCCCTCCACATTTTTTTACTCATTCTCTCTTTTAATAATCAATGTTGTAAAATTTACAATCCCTTGTTAGAAAATAGAAATCAAGCAGTTAAGCAACAGTCATCTTTGACATGGCAGCTGAGTGTACTGTACACGCACACACATTACGTAATTTCTACAAGTTCTTCCAATGTTTCTTTTTTAGTTTTAAGTACTCACTAAGGTTAACTTAGTTTGGCACAAGGTCGTGTAATTAAGCTCCTAGTAATTTAGGATCGACTTTGCAAACAAGGGCTTGCTAACTACAAGAAGACGTAAAGTCTAAAAATAATAAAAGATTATTTTTTTTTATTTAAAAAAAAACAATGTTGTAGAAACTCTATGGCGAGTAATCTTCTGCTAGTTCTTGGAATGTTCTAAAAATTCTCATTTCGTATGGCGTAAAAACAAAAACAAAAAACATGAAAGAATTTCGTTTTTAAAGTTACAAACGATATTATTATTTCAAGGGTTTTTAAATAACTATTTTATTTTTGAGGGAGCTTAAAAAATTGTTTCCATAATTGAAGTTTTTGCCATTGTTCTTTTAATTAAATCTTCAAATTCGTCATGGCTCTTTCTAGAGCTCAGAACAGTTTAGAGCTCTTGGAAAAATAGAGTTTAAGCCAAAATTTTCACTACTGTTTTACTTAGAGAAGGAACCTGAAAGAATAAAAGGATTTAAAATTAGATTCAAGTAGAATTTATGTGTTAACAACATGTTTAAAAAAATAGTTCTGTTTACAAAAGTTTTTTATATATTCACAATATAAATTGTAAGTAGATTTTTTTTTTTTTTTTTTTTTTTCCGATTACGCCTCTAGACTGAAGTTTATGAGTGTTTTTTTTTTGTTTTTTTTAATTTTATTTTTAACATTCTTTAGGCAAAATGAAAATAAAGTTTGGGGTTACAACTTTGCACATGTGTTTGTAGTGAGAATGCTTACAACCTAAGAAAGGCCATACTTTAAAAAAAAGAAGCATGGGAGCCAAAAAATGGTGTGTAGCCCTCCCGCCTCCCCGAGGGAGCAGATGGCACTGAAAATGTAATTGAAAGAACTATGAATGGAGCAACTATTTGTATTGCAGGTTTACCTACCCTTTCTGAAAAGCTGTCAAAGTAAAAAGTCTGGTTGAGTCTTAAAACAATGATCGACAGCAAAAGCAAAGTTGGGAATGGTTTGTAAGCCAATCCCTTATTTATTTGAATTCTACTGAAAATGAGGCATTCTAGAAATCTTGATCTTGAAAGTTGTTTGCGCAAAAAAAAAAGAGTGGGCTAAACTGTGACGGGTTGACTAAATGGAAAAACATCTATGTGCAGAAAAGGCAACCAATTTTTGTCACAAAAATATTAATGGTAAAAATTCAGCAGCTTCTGTTTATAATTTTTTTAGTATTTGTTTTTCTTTAACAAACACACTTCTACATTGTAACAATTTAACAATTATTTTGATTCATCTCATATTTTATGTGATGTATTTCACAAGCTACTTAAGTACTTTAGTGTTACTGTTAGTGTTGTTGATTACCTTGCATCCTTTGATCAATGTGTAAATCGAAAGTCTGTTAACCAGAAATTAGTAATGAAACGAACGAAAGCTAATTTTTCAAACTATTCTCGTTAAATATTTGTATCATTTGAAAGTTGATTAAGTTTTCTTTTTTTCAATTTGTTTCTTAGTACTCACATAAAAATGTATTTCACCTTAAAAAGAATTCTTTTTTTTTTTTTGTACTTGCCACATAGAAATACATATGATAAAATAGGGCGATTTTAAGTAGGTCAGTTAAGTAGTAGAATGCAAACTTAATTGGGTCATTTTAACCAGATATGATTCAGTTTTTGATAATTTCTCAAGGTTGGGGACCTCTAATGTTTCATGATAAAAAAATCACATTAAACAAGTTTTTGTATATTTTGTTAGGAAAAAAAATTGAAATAAAATAAATTATTGATTTTGTAAAAATGTTACCTTTAAAAGAAATACTTAAACATTTAAAATTACAATGAACTTTGATAGCTAAACACTGGAATAATAATCTTTATTTTTAAAGACATCATTAAAATAATCAAGTCACAAGTGTTTTCAAACATTAGATTTATAAACAATTCAATTATATAATGTGTAAGTCTACTAGTCAGTGTCAGTCAGTCTCCATATAGGTTCAAAATTTCAGAGACTGCAGTTTTGATGTTTCCTTGAAAATATTTGTCCTCATATACGAAATTGTTTTTCTGACTTCATATTTTTATTCAATCTATTGATATTCTTTTTTTAACAACTATGAAACCTCTTGGATGACATGCATAAATGTGAGTACTTTTTATTTTAATCATTTTTTATTTATTAAAAAAACAAACTCTGCTACAAAGATTTTGAATAGTTTTGCAAATTAAATTTGAAGGTTTGTGATAAGCCTGCATCAAGTGTACCATCTGATCAACCACATTTTTACTCATTTTCTGTCTTTGTCACATCTTGGTAATTCTCACATTTTCAAACATTTTCAGCATTATTGAAATTAGACCATAATATGTATTTAAATAAAATTGTGATGATCTGGAATCAAACCCACAATATCTCTACTGAGGTCGTATACTAGCATTGCAAACATGAGTGTTGTTAGGTCTCTAATCTGTCTACACTGTTATGAGTTTTCAGTCTCTTCATCATTTATTGACTTTTGGGGGCCTTTACTATGTTGGTCTGTATTAAAAATAAAGTTAAACTTAAATATTATTCTTAAAAAAAATGAACGATCTTATCAAACATCCACATTATCATTCTTTCACTAGCTTTCAAAGTCAACATATTACTTAGAAAAATTTCAGATTTTTCTCTGAAAAATTCAGTAAATTTAATACTGCACACTTTCTAAAGCTTTGATAATGACATATCAATCATATAATAGTGTACATAAGTAGAAACTTTTATGCTGCATTTAAAGTAGTTAATAATTCTGTTATTTTCTACTTTACAAAAGATTTCATATGCTAAATGTGTTAATAGTAGCTTGTATAAAATTCTCTAGTCATTTCAGATTGTAAAGAAATTAAAATATGGCAACCAATACTAACTTAAATTTTACTTCATTATGACCAATGTAATTTTAAATTGTTTTCCTTTTTGAAAGATTTAAAACTAACATAGAAATTGTTTTGCATTGTAACTGACCTTTTTTTAGTATCTACTGTAAGAAATACTGTTTAAAGAAATGCTATTCTGTTTTGTTGTTTCTAATTCTTGATGAGGTTTTCATTGTACAGATACATACTAAATCATAAAATTATACCAATATTAAATTCAATGTTACAAGTGATCATATAAAACTAATTCTATCTCGTTCATATCAACAAATTTTTAAAAGGATTGTTTTGATCATAAAAATACTCTAACAGCTGTTCAATAACTTTTTTATCTATAGATTTGATTAACAATTTGGATACTGAAATTAAGGTACCTCCAAAGATTCACTAAAAAATGATCATACATGATGAAAAAAAATATCCCAAGCTTAATAAAAAGAAAATTTTATTGTCACAATCTTTTAAGAGGAAAGAAAAAAAGCATTTTTTGATTATTAAATATTTTTACTTTTTTTTAAAAACCTTTTAAAATTTTGGTTAATTTTTTTTTTTTTTCTTGCATCAGTAGGTGACCATGAATAGGAAATTTTATCATCTTTTTATGGTGAAAAACGCATTGATTTGAAAATTCTTGGAAAAATCAAATAATTGCCAGTTTTTAATAAAACTTTCAGGACTATTTCACAAATGAATGAAATTACTTTAGAAATGTTTTTTTTTGTTTTGTTTTTGTTGTTTTTTTACATCTGTTAACCCCACTTATTTAATTTTAAGAAACTGAAAAATTTCATTTTTACAGGGATTAATGTTTATATTATAAGCAAAAGTCTTTGAAGAATTTAAATCATCAATTTTCTTTTTTTTTCTTTTTTAACTGGGGCTTCCAGTTGCCTAAAATATGCTCTGAAATGTAGACTAAAAAAATGCAATAAAACAAAGACATTATTTAATTAGAAAAGCTTTGAATTGTTTTTATGGATAAGATATACACTATTGTCTTTAAAAAAACTTTACAATGAATAATGAATTTTTACAAGAATTTTTATTTTTTAAAATTTCAATCAGAATAATTTATAAAGTTAAATCTTTTAAAATTTGGTATTAATTTGTACTGGTTAGGTGATATTGTTATTAAGTAAAAACTATATATACTAATCATGAATGGAAAGGCTTACTAGAATTCACCCCCGCCACCCCCATATTTTAAAAAGAATTTTGAATTTTTTGTGTGTGTGTGTTTAAACATGCTAATTATTGTAAATATGGGCATCTATACACAATATCAGAAAATAAGAGTGGTAACTATAGCAAATTTAAACCTAAAGTACCTAAAATTCAATAAAATATTAGATTACTTAGAATATTTTCATAAATTTTTAGGATTACTGGGTATTTAAGAAAAATTATATAAAAAAACAGGGCTCACATTACATTAGTCAGGTAATTTTTGTGGATATGTTACCTGTAAAAAAAAACAAAAAACTAGTTAAATTTCCCAAACATCAGGCTCTCAATAGAGCTGTCAACACATAAAAGCACCCACATCTGTATTAAAAAAAGATTTTTTGCAATATTTTAAATTAAATGTAATATTTTAATCAAATCAGATTGATTAAAATTTAAATCAGCTAATTTTCTTCAAATAAAGTTTTAGAAAAGTATATTATTTAAAAAATTTTTTTTTTTTTTAATAAAGAGAATTATGTGGTGTTAAGAAAATTGTCAATATGGCTAAAATCAGTGATTTTATTTAAAAAAAATTTTTTTTTTTAAGGCAAACTCATTTTGAAATACAGTTATTTTACTTATTGGAAATATTAAATTCAATCTATTAACTTGAAAATAAAACTAAAAGAAAAGTTCCAAGAAAGATTTTTCGTTTCAAACCTTAAGTATTGCTTTTAATTGGAGGTACGTAAAATTTATCATTTTTAGATCTGATGGTGGGAATTCAACTATGAAACCGAGAAAACAAAAACAATTGCCAAATAATGAACTTGGTAAATAATTTAGTGTACATTTTATTTTATTTTATGATGAAGCACCTTTATTCACCTGTCAAGTTTTAACTGAGAAATTTAGGTAAGAAGCCTAACAGTAATTTATCTGCATACAGATATCTAAAGATATATCCTCTTTGCTGCTTTTTTATTTTCTTTCTGATTTTTATCTCAGAAATTTAAGCATTTTAAAATAATACTTCTACCATATTTATTATTATTAATTAATGTTGCTTTCTCGCAGCTATTTTCCAAGTAGATGTTTTGAATTGAAATATCAGTCAAAAACATTTTCTCTTATAGAAAACTGTTACAGATTCTAGATTTAAGAACTTTATGAAATTTCTACAATGTCTTTGGGTTTAGTTTATATATTTTTTCTATTAAATAACTAATGCTTTTTCATCCCTCAAACTTTCATTCATTTTTAAAAACATCTAAGTAGCTTTATAAGTTTGAAGCTTTATCAGTTTGAAGCTTTATCAGTTTGAAGCTTTATCAGTTTGAAGCTTTATCAGTTTGAAGCTTTATCAGTTTGAAGCTTTATCAGTTTGAAGCTTTATCAAGGTTGGCTTGGTTTTAATACCCTGCAAACATTTAAAAAAATCATTTTAAGCATTGTGAATGCATTTCATCATTAATTATAAATGGATTCCATATTTATCACTAATGAAACATCTAGATTAATGACCCGACATTAATATTATTCACAATAATATCAAATGTCTCCTCTCCTAAATTACCATAAATTTATGTCAAAATTTGTTCAAAAACATAATTGTGAACTTCCATACGAAAACCTTGAAATTTTCAAAAAACTTTGTCACTCATGTGTAGTAAAATTCTTAACAGATGCACAATGGTCCAGAATTAGAAATTCTAAAACTTGATAGGGTTCATTTTCCAGCCAAATTGACAAAAGCTTTTTGTAAGTGGCCATGTATGCTGCTTATATTGTAAGATAATATCTATTTTACAAGTAAAATAACGAAAGTTTAGAAATAAAAAAAATTATATAAATTTGTGTTGTATTACAAGTTGTGCAATTCCATGACTGACTGAACTATTACCACAAATTAACATAGAAAAAAAATAACTTTCAAGTCTTTACAAAAGTGCCCTTGTTACTATAATAAAATAAAAATACATGATATTTTATCAAGTGAAAAAGCATTGTAAGCATATTTGTAAGTATAGTTTTAATTTTTTTACTAATTGTTTTGCATTTTGTGTATTAATACTGTCTATAATTAGACTTATTGATTGGGCTACTATTTTCTTGATGGGATAAGCAACTGGATGTCTATTGTCACTAGTTATATGAAAAACAGGTGATTTGATTTTTTTTTTTTTTTTTTTTTTCATGGAAAGTTACTTAAAATATCTTTTTGCTCATTGGTAATATTTTATCAAGAAGTAAAAAAAGATTTGAGTAAAACTTTCTATATTCACATTCAACTGAATTAAGTTAATTCTGCATGTTTACTTTGCTTGTCTTAGTCTGGCACAAGACAAAAAAGTAGAGCACCTAGTAAGTTAACATGAAATTTAGTTTCAATGACTATTATTGACTTACTATTATTTATACTTTTCACATTATCTTTTTTTGTTTTTTTACTTGCCTATTATCTTTTATTGTCAGATTACTCTGCATAATTTTCGAGGCTCTTATATCAACAGTATATAAAAAAAAAAAAATCACATATACTCACTCACAATATAATATTAACTAGCGATAACATTTTTTCCCCTAAATCTGAATATTTTTTTCTTGATAGGTCTTGTTAAGTCTTCAATAACATATTCTTCAACTTTTACTGAATTTTCCCTTTTTCTACAGTTACAACCTGGATTCTTGCCAAACAAGTCAGCACTGATTTAGGCCATTGTCTTCATTGAAAAATACCCACCTAATTGTAACACATCTCTTTTTGCACATTCAACAACCAAATTCTCTTCCTCCCTCATTATACCTTATTTTATCATCTTTATAAACTGTCTGTGATTCAATATTAATTGCTGAAACTTTTATTTTCAATATTTATCTATTGAATGATAAAAATGTGCATTAAAACTGATACCATTTTTCAGCAATTTAATTTTATATCAGCATATGAACATAATGGAGAAATATTTTAACAAGTTAAAACCAATCTAATTTTGTCATACAACTAGTATGACTTGCTATTTTTTTTTTTTTTTTTTTTTTTCTTTCAGATTTTTGAAAAAATTGTAAACTTTGATGTCTTTGAATGCTTCTTAATGAAACTCTATTCCATGTATATTTTTCATAAATGATTTTTATCTGTCCAGGAATGTTGACATCTACACTTAGTTCAAATTATAAGTTGTTGACTCACCATTGACAGAACACTTTTTATAGTTTTTAACAATAAAAATTTTCAACTGTTCTCTATTTTAGTAGACAACTGTTTAAAAGCACACTCACATTATTCAGAAATATTAAAAAGTCTATTATCTATAGATTGTTTATTACAGTTTGTCTATTTGTTTTTAACTATATTTCCTGGTACATTTACACTCTTCTGACAGGAAATGAAATTTCCTATGGCAAGTATTTCAGTTTTGCCCGACTATTATGCAGAAAATACAATTCTTCAGTCTATCCTGGACTGAATTCAATGCATTGATTAGGTTGATCAATAACCATAATTGACTAACTGATTCTAATCACTTGCATACAACTGCACAGTTTTATCATTATGCTTTTATTATCTCTCCGATGAAGATATGTGCCAAAAATCTTTCATCTTCTTTCATCTATCTGCGAATTACAATGTACCATCTGTCAATATATTTGCTCCAAGAAAGCTTTCTTTTATAAATGTATGAATATAACCTTTTGTTTACATTAAAAACTTTCAGAAATTTATGTTGCACACCTCTTTTCTCATCCTTGTTTCATCCACCACGTCTATCCAGATGTTTACTGTGTTTTTTATATATATATATATAAGGGAGAGAGAGAGAAGATATCGATTGCTTCCCTTCTCGCATTTTAGTTTTGCTATTTTATTTTACTGGATATTTTCTTGGTTTTATTTAAGAATCCCTAAGCAGTATTTCTATCAATGCAAAATGCAATTTTTGCTGATAATCTCTGAACTTGGGTCTTTTGCTTGAGTCATTTAATTTTTAAAATTATTTTAAAGCTGACGCATATATTTTGATCCCATGCAAGAATAAATTTGTCATTTGATAAACCACTTTATATATAATCATCATAATTACTTTGTAAATGCTATTCACAGATTTTGAGTTTCTTGTTTTATTTCAGTTTTGACATTATTGAATATTCATGAGCTATTCATTTGGGTGAATAAAAGTGATCTTCCAACCCATGTTGATTCATTTGTATTTGATCCAATATTTGACATTACTTTTTCTTATTTTGTATTTCGTACAAAAAATAGTTTATCTTCAACTGCATATCAGTATTTCATATAGTTGAAAAATAATTTTATCTTGAAATGTAGTTTAATAAAAATAACAGCTTATTTTAGATTTCTCATTGTATGATTTTTTTTATTTTTATGAAAAATAAGCTGCAGAACAAAATTAACATAATGCCTTTAGTATTTGATAAGAAAACAATACAGACTTCTTTGTAATAAACTGAAATAGTTAAACTATTGAAATTATAATTCACTTAGTCTCTAAGTGAGGAACTTGAATGAAATAAGTTGTGACATTAAACTATTTTAAAATTAATTTACTTTATTAAAGTTTTGTCTTTATATTTTCACACATTAGAAATGCCCAAAACACACACACACACACACACACACACACACTGTAATCACTTACTAAATAAAGTGTTATGTTCCAGGTTTCTGCAAAAGGCAGGCATGGACTCTACTAGATCATTAATTTCCTCTAGTATTTACAGCCAGGATGTTAATATGAAGTCCATAAACTACCACAGGTTCCATTATGGAGTTTCTGCAAAATGGACTTAATTGAACCAACACATTCTGTAAAGGCTCAGTCTTCATGTTTCTGAAACCTTTTCCATACAACCCTTGCATTGTGTGCAGGCAGGGTGCATGCATTGCTCATATCTCTCTAGTTGTTCATACCAGTTGCATTCAACATATGAAAATGAACTATTCAAGGATAGTGAACCAGCTTACATGCTGCTGACCCTGGTATGTGCAGTTATATTAGTTGTCCTTCTTGCTAGATGTCTCTGCTAGTGTTTTTGGTTTATCAGTTTGCATATGATTTTGAAAGTTTTCAGCTTGACCAATAAGGGATTAAAAAATTATAAAATTCTGCTTGTTGTTCAGGTTTTGGGAAGTGGGTTGGGCCAAGAACTTTTCAGTATGTTTCCTTTGCGGCGTGTACACGCATGTGCGCACGCTCAATGTGAACAGTTATTTTATATACCATTAAGAACTTATTTTATAACTAAGTACTATAATTAGTCAAATTGGTAATTCCAATTTGATTGAGGATAACATGTCTTGCCTTAGAAATTATTTGTAAATATATTTTTTTAAGTTCCAGAAAACCATAACTAACCATATCAAGTGTTGTTTGGATCACTTAAAGCTGAGCAGAAAAGGATAAACTTATGTTAGCATATTAAAATAGAAATTTGATTATTAATTCTACTTTATAATTAATGATGTTAGTGTTCAATATAAATTCAGATGACTTAGAATGACTACTCAAATTTTGAATAAATTGATTTATAATTTGGCAGTTTGACAAAATACTTGCAGAAAGATAATCTAAATGACAAAGCAGTTGCTCTAAAAAGCAATGAAACGCTGCATTTTATATAGAATAGAGTTGGGTTTTTTTTTTGTTTTTTGCAATATGCTGATGGTATTTAGTGTTGTTGTTGTTACATTTTTAAGATTTGCAAACTCTGTTTCGTTCAATAAAAAACTTTTAATTTGAAAAAAAAAATGAATGAAAATTTATGTAAAATAAGTTTATTTATGCAAATTAAAAATATGTTCTTTATGTAATTTTTAATTTAAACTTTTTATAAATAAAGGATATAAGTATTAAAAGTAACTAAAGTGCCAGAAAATTAGACAGCAGTACACTGGATGGTTTCATCCTCCTCTACTTGTAGAAATTAATTCATCTGGATGACGTGTAATACAATAGGTAAAGATGTAATATAGCTGTGGAATACAGATAATATTTAACACTATTTGACAATGAAGTGATTTTTGGAGCCTAGCAAAGATAAAACAACTATTTTCAGTTTTTGTTAAGGAAACATTATCAAGAGTATACCAGGAAATATGTTTGTTATGAAAGAACAAGACCACCATTGACTGATAAGTATATGAACATTATATTAAACCATATCTGAATTTAATACTAGTGCTGCTTAACCTATCAGTCAATGCACTGTACAGCATACACTGCATTTTATGTGAACTCATAGTTGTTAACAACAGTACCATTATTAACACCACATTTATTCTACCTCATCTGGGCCATATGTTATTTTGCCATTAGACCATGGAAGACTGACATGGTCAATCATGTTTCCGATTATTTTGGTTTGTGTATGGAAGAAACTGCATGAAGCTATGTATTCTTCCAGTATACGAACACTGTTACTGATATTGAAGTCTTAACACGTGTGATATGCACAGATCTTGTTGCAGATTATTTGTACCTCTTTGTTCTCGTGGTTTTTTCCTGCAAGATAACATATTCTATGTGGGTGACACAAACCTTTGGCTGACTTCCAGATGATCTAATGCTCGAAACCCTAGTCATCAGCTTTAAACTGCATTGAACAGTATAAGAAATACAGTATGAGGAATGTTGCATACCTCACTTGCTCAGATAGCTCTCGAACTATGCTTGGGTAGATATATACACCTTGTAGCATCTTGTAAACTCTATAACATATCCTGTAACCAACATTATTCAGATGGGGGTATGTGTTATTGGGTAACTGTCAGTAAATATATATATACAACACTCACTCAACTTATCACGACTGAGAGGTCATAAACCAATCTGTTCAGAAGTATGCCTGTAATTTTGCAATGTTTTTATCTTTCTTTAGACATTTATTGTATTTTTATAATTTTTATGGTTTCTTTACATTTGATACCATTTATATAATCTCTCTGCATATTGTTTTGTTTTTTATTTTTATGTTTATCTGGTTTAAGTCAAACATTGCATACAATATGTACAACAGTACATTTGGTTTAATATTTGCTAAACATACAAAAACAAAGCATATTATTAGTCGCTGGTGCTTAGTCGTGGGTCATCCATGTCATCAACTGGGGCAGGTAGAACCAAACATTCTTACCTCTTTTGTATAATATTGTTTAGTCACCATCAATTTTATGTTGAAATCAATGACCTTTCCTTCTTGACAGGTTGAGGAGTACAGACTATTTCCTCTTGGTACACTTCTTGGGGTGGGGGTGTTAAAGAAAAATTTCTAATACACAAATGGATTCAGTGGGAGGTATTCTAACACCAAGCTTGAGGTGCATGAGGGAATGTCAGCACTGCTGGGAGCTGGATCGGAAATTGCTATGCAGCAACCTGGGAAACGCTCACAACTGCCAGATACAGAGAGCGATTGTAACCAGATATGTCAATTTGCGGTCATGGTCATAAAGTCAAACAGTTGTAAGTTGACAACAATCTGTATATATGAATACACAGAACAGTTGATCCACATCAATAAGAGGATAAGCCATCATGTTTTTTTTCTTAATTCAGTTTTCCCTCATCATTGTGATTAAAACAAAAAAGACTAATGTTAGCATTGATTACAGCTTCCAACTTTTGTTTGTTTGCTCCACCTCACTATTTGAGATATATATATATAATTATAACTAATTTTTGATGTACAGCTTAGTGGTATAAATAATTTTATTTGTTTAGTAGGTTAAGATACCAAACTTATAGAAAGAATTATGCAAAAGCATCACCAAATCATTATACATTTGTCAAAGTATTTTTTTGATTTTGTATAACTTTGACAACTTTCAGCTAAATTGTATGTTCTGTCAATAATAATAATTCTACAAATTCTTTGAGGAATTTTTCAAAATTTTGAATATGTTAGAGCTACAATCTATCATGAGACAAGTGATATCCCCCCCAAAAAAAACCATCTGTTTGTACAATAAAACCATTTTTATAGAAAATGAATCAATTTTTTTTCTTTAATATTAAATCTAAAATATCTGGTGGTTAGACTAGCATATAATTAGTTTACTGTAGATTATAAACGTATTGATTAGTCATCTAAATACAAAATTGTTCTGGGTGTGGGGGAACTTCATGGGTTGATTAGCTTTGCTACTTCAGTAGTGTCAACATGATCAGTTTGGCACAGCATACAATGTTACACACTGCACGGAGGACTTAATAATTATAAGAGATCAAATTTCTGATTGAGACCAGTCAGTAATTGAATAAAATGAGCTATTTTTCAAGAAAATAACCCAACCTGCCAAATTGTTCTGTCTGTCTCAAAAAGGAAAAAATAAATAGTGAGAGGATATAGCAGACTGTATATGAACTGGCCACTCTAAGAAGCTAACAAAGAATGGACCAGACAAGCCATCAGTTGTCAGAGGATAATGAGAGGGAAACAGCTGCAGACATCCTTGTAGAAATATCTTAAAATTTAAATTGTTGACCATTCAGACCATCAATAAGCAAGTTATACAAATTCAAATTAATGGAAAAGGGTGAACACCAAAACAACTTTTTTAATAGGAACCTTGATTGGGATTTGCGAACAGATATCAAAATTTGAAGGTTTGAGGCTTTTTACAGAGTAGAGAAATTTTTTTTTCTTTTGAAAAGTCAGAGCATTGCAGATTTTGTATAGCTGTAAAATCTGTGAAAAAGAGTTTCTAGAAAAATATAAACCAGTGTTTGAAACCCATACTTTAATAGGGGGAGGCTTTCACTCATCATTTGTGGGTGCTTTTCTAAATATAAGACTAAGATCATACATTACTTGTATGGTCACTTAGTCAATTATTGGAATATCCTTATTCAATTTTGAGTGAAAGCTCAAGTGATTTGAGTTTCAACAGGACTCTAGCAAATACAAGGAGAGTTATCAATAGTAAAAATATAGTAGTATTGGGTTGGCCCATTCAGTCACCAAATTTTAATCCAATAGAATATTTGAACATGGAATGATATTAAATAATGCAAAAAAATGTGATCCACATGAACAATAATCAAAACTATGCCAAAAAGAATTAACTAAAATTTTCAATCACTTCATTATACTATCAGATATTAAACTCATGTTGTGTGTTAGTATTATCAAATAAATAATTTTATTTGGTAATCATCTACAGTTTTTGTATCAATTTTATACATATGCAACTAAATTGTTTTGTTAAACACAGTAAACTGATACAGTCCAAAATACTTTATTCTAACAAGTGTGTTTTCTATTTAATATTTTAAAAAATTAGTTCAAAATTTCCAAATCTTATTTGTTGTAGTGTAAAAATGGGAGTTGTAATGCAAGCAAATCCCAAGTAGACCTCCATGCTGAAAAGAGATCATTTCTATTTCAGTGTGTCATTTAAACAAATTACTTGCTCACTTTTAACGAAGAATTTATTTTTAACACCAAGGTTGATAAACTGTAAAACAATTCGATCAGTCCTTTTGAAAATCACTAAACACAACATTTTTTCTCCAGTAGATGCCATTTTTATTAAGATATTTAAGACTGTTTTGGATTGAATCATGATTTTCTTAGCTTTGGATTCTCTTAAGAAATCATTTTTAATTGTTAGTAATTGTGAACAAAAATAACTTTTCTCCATCCAGCCAAAAGGGAAAGACAAGTATTTCAATATTTGTTTCTGTATGTTGAATGCATTTTCCTAGCTTCTGAATTTTTCCTCAAACTTGTAAGTAACATAGTCGACTGAACATGTAATTCAAACACTGAGTAAACTTCAAAGACACTACTAGTATTTCTCTAATACTGTGCAAAGGGTAGTGCTAAAAATTGAAACTTGTATCAACTGAATAATTTATCCAGTGTATTAAATCAGAGTATTTTAATTATTAAAATATTAACTTTAAATTAAAAAAAAAAAATTTTTAATTTAATTTCTCTTCTATCTACTTTTATACTACTAAGTGTCCATCATAATCAACACGAGGCTTCATTTATTTAATTAAAATTATATGGACATTGTTCATGAAAGCTGCTGTTTTAATGAATGGACCCTTTCAAAGTTGAAAATGAAAATAACCAATTTTTTTATACCACCAAACTGACTTGTTTTAACACAGTACATCCTGCTGCCATCTCTTTCAGGATAAAAATATACATATACCCCCCCTTCTATCAACATCATTCAGGTGAAAGCAAGACCAGGAAATCTTCCCTGATATTTGGTTAATTTCAAACATCTGTGTACCTATTGAAGATACTTTTGGCAATGAACATTGGTTAGCCTGGACACTCTGGCCTGTGGCTACATAGTCCTATACATGACAATGATTAATGTACTGTGTTGTAACACCTTTTTTTTCCTTGCTTAAAGCTGTCTGCAGTTTGTGTTACCTGTAGACCTTCTGTTGGGAGAAGTCTCCATCCACTTTGTCTCCCTCATGTTAAAAGCTGACAGGTAATCTCCATAACTGAATGTAAGCTCTCAACAAACCATGCCATTTTGGAACTGTTTTGACCTAGTCTTCTGACCATAAAAATTGATCTTTATCAAAGTCATTCATATCTTTTTCTTTTTGTTAATAACATTATTCAGTACATCAAAATGAAGTCTCCCAGCTTTTTACCTCTAACTCTGAAATTGGCACACAGTAACTGTCATTCTTGCCATGTGTTACTGGTCATGTTTTGGTTCTAAATCTCCAAATATTACAAACTTTCTGTTTTTATTATTAAAAGTGCATTGAAGCATATTAAAATTAGTAAAGAAGTTATAAAATATGAGAAAAATATTTTATAAACAAAATATTTTAATTATTATTAGAGCTAATATACACAGTATAAAATGTTTGAAATTGTTTATACAGTTTCAAACATTTTCTAATGTGTATATAAGCTCTAGTTTTCAAAAAAAGAAGGTACTATGAATTTTTGCATACATTTAATAGTTTTAAAAGTAGTATTAGTGAATTTAGTACATTAATTCATTGAACACTTGTGAATTATAATCAGTACCTTAGAGAATAAATGAGGTTGGTTGTATCTTTCAATATCTTTTTTTTTTTAATAAGGAAAGGGAATGTTTCATATTGTACAGATGCTTTGTCATAATTTGTTTAATTAAATTCAGTAATTTGTAAGTTATACTTATTTCATGGTGGGAATAAGATATCAATATGTAGAATAATTTTTTGAAATATAATAATCTGTTAGAAATATTTTTAGCATATATAATCTTCTTATGCTCATTATGTTTATAGGTATTATAATTGATTTTTTGCTGAAAGTGTTATAAATTTTAGTAACTAATGACTTTTAATTGTTGAATGTTAAATTTATTTACTTGTAAATAAATCTTTTATTGGTAAATGTGGTCATATAATCTTTAATAAATAGTAAAATGATGGAAAGACTATCCTTCATTATTTCTTAAACATAATTTTATTTTTGGTATTAGAACTCTTTAAGAATGAAACTTTGTACTGAAATACATCAACAATAAAAGAGCTTCTTAAACCTTTTGTAGTGAGGCCTCCACCTTTTGAATTAGAAATGTTTAATGTGCCACAATTATCAATAGTAGTGATTCGGTTGTACACATTTGGATTAAGATAAATTTCAGGCATTGAAATAAAACAAACTTTTTAAGTTACTTTTTGTACAAAAGAGTGCTGGAAAGTTCTCAATCTAACATACCTCTTAAAACAATTGATTTTTAGTAATTGGGCCAAGCTGAAAAGTTTTCTGTTGCCCCTTGCATATACATTTTGTTGCATATTTTGATTAAGATGTGTGTAGTTAGTTTAAGATGTTAATAAATGAATACAATGTACAAAGATGTTAATAGGTACTTTCAGGTTGATAGGTGTCATAAATAAATGCTCCTGATGTATAGGTTTATTAATTGTGCATTTTCTAAGTATGTCATCAAATTTAAATGTTGGTCATGTTTTCTAGACTTTTTGAGATAATTTACCCTCTTTTTAGGTCATTATTTCAAATAAGGCATAAATACTATTCTGCATAAAATAATCTTATCAATTGTGAAATGCTGCACTAAAGTACTTCATAATTAATAAACAGAATTCCATACCAAGTCAAGAGATGAATGATGCAAGTTTTTGACAGAAATTCTTAGAAAGCAATTTGCTGCACTAGTCTCCATATGGTGTCTTGAACAGTGAGCTAAGCCAACAATATTCGAATAGGTAACTGAAAATTTAGTTTTAAAATATTGAGTCATTATTTTGTGGTTATACTCACAAGGTTTCGACTGTTGTTAAATCCACCATTCTTCAGGTGTCTGTTATTATGCTTGGTAAACTTCTTGAAATTTTGAACTGAACCCTTTATTCAATGCATAGTGATAGATTGTTCCCATTATGTTTTTCATGTTTAGGGTATATTTCATATCCGTTAATGCTCATCAGTTTTATTCACCATTTTGTCTGTTTCTTCCACTGAACTAAAGTAGGTGACTTTTTAGTACCAATGCTTTAATCCAGTATATATGCGACTGTACACAAGTTCACTCAATGACATCTTATTGCTAAGTAACCCATAGGAGAGTGTCTGTTCAGGCATGTATGATAAGTTCATCTCTGGTTGCCACTGTTTCAGGATATTCAAAATGGCTGTCCAGTTTCTAAACATACCATGTGCGCACACACACACACACACACACATTTCCATCTGAAGAGTTCTTGTATGAAACTCAGTCATAGTATTCATATGTAGATGCTGAAACAATTAGTTTATGTGTGCTCTGTTGTTTTGCACTTGTGCTTTTGCTATTGGTAAGTGTTTTTTGTTTTATTTTATAGTAAATAAACCCATTTCTATGCTTTATGAAATCAAATTCCTTGTACACGTGTATATATTTTTGCCTCGTCAATTTCTCCATTACCTAATCAAGTCTGTAATCAGTCATAATAGTTATTCTTTTATTAGAGAATATGATTAGACCATGTTGTTAACTGGTTTTTCTATTGTATGCTCTGTATATTCTGAATATATCCACTTGAAAATAGTAAACCTGATCATACTTCATTTTTGTATACAAATAAATTTGCAATTAATGCTAATTAAAATACCTGACGGACTTTTAATGTTACTCAATGGAAAAAAAAAAAAATTACATAAAGAGAAAGTTAAAACAAACTTGGGGAAAACCTCTTAGTTGAGGTATAGACTAGCAAACATATTTTTGCTAATCAACAGAAAAATTGTTTGAAATAATGTTTCTTAATAGCAATCTGATAAGACTGATATTTATGATTTAGTTTTATGTTCCAGGAAAAATCCTGTTGTATTAAACAACTTCATGAAGCAACAGAATATTGTCATGTTGAATGGTCAGCTGTTTGAAAGAACCCGAGAAAGAGTATCTTGTTTCATGAGAAACACGGTATTTAATTTTAATACACAGATTGCAAATTAAGAGTATCTGACCGCATAATTTTGAACAGATAAAATTGTCGTGTCAAAAGAGGGTGTTGATACAACTACGTTAAATTCACAAAAATCTCTAATTTTCTATAATGATTTTTTTGTCGGACATCTGTCAGTGAAGCTGCTTCTTGCTGAGCAGTCTTGTAAAATCTTTTATCTGATCAATCCTTCAGCTTGAATCTTGATCATCCTCTATTATTTATTTTGTTTCTTGATATTTATTTTTCATTCTTGCCAGCTACTTACTCCTCAAATCGCCACTTGTCTAATATGTACAGTATGCATGCTACAGGGTTCTGTTTCCTTAATATTTGTAGATTTCTTGTAAATATTTGGTGTAAATCCTTTTTGTATTAAAATTTGAAATTAAACTTGTAAATACTAATATACAATTGATCCTATATATGAACTCAACAATAAGTCTCAATGTCGCATTTTCTCAAATGCTTGCAAGGTTTTTGTTGTTGCACTATTAAAGTTACCTCTTAACACTGAATTTTCCAAGGATTAAACCCTACTATTTTCCCTACTATGTGTTAATCTTCTGCATGTTAGAATGTATGCCTCTGTTATCACTAGGCTTAATAATGAAGTGCTTTTACGGTTTTCTTTTTTTTAATTAACCTCTTTTATTCTTTTTTTTTTTTTTTTTTTTTCAACAGCTATTGAGACTCTTAATGATTTTTGCATTGTTCACTTTTTTTTTTTTAACTGAATTTGTCTAAATTGACATTTTCCTTTCCCTTCCTCATTCACTGATGTTTAAAAAGTATTCTAGTTTTATTCTATTAAAAAGAAGTTGTATCTGTTTTCACTTACCTGTTTCAATAAAGGGAATGGGAATTATCTAAATATTCTTTGACATCCTTTAACAGTTTGTATTTGTCTAGAAATCATTAAAAAATAAAAACTACTTCTCACTTAGGCCTGAAGTTGTCCTTCATTAATTTTCTGGATTATTTATTAAGCTAGAATATACATTTTTCTTCATTAAATTAATTTTTCATCTTTGCTTGCCAATTGTCATGTTTTAATTTAATACTTAAACACAACTCTGCTAAGTTAGATAATCTCTTCAAAATCAAAGCATTTAATGTTTGACTATTTTTGGTTGCTAATGATTAAAATTTTAAAATGTTACAAGATCTCATGACATTTATTTAAGTAGGAAATGTTATGAATGTACAGAAAATATTTTTTTATATTCTTCTAGTTAGTAATTTATATTTTAAACTGCTCACAAAAGAGAATGTTTGCATTACATTCTAACTGTACTATATTTGTGAGTATACAATAAAGTACTTTTACAAGTTAAAATATTTAATTTTCTTTGGTAGGTCCATGAATATAGAGAACATCTATACTTACTAATTTAAACTATAAACTTCCAATGCAGTCACAGAAAATGAAACCATATGTAATGATTCTTTTATAGAATTTGGTTAAATTTATTTTTCTGCCAAATTGATTTAAAAATTGCTTTTCTTTTCAAATTAGGATTATAGATTTTAATTTGCATTTGTCCTGATTTCCTTTTTATTTCTATTGACTATAAATTCAAATTAATAATTGTATTTTATATCTTGCATTATTTTAGCATTTTTTGTCTTTTACTTAAATATGACCAATTGATAAGTTAGGCTTTGCATTTTAACACTTCTATATCCTACCATATTTGAAATATTATTTTACTGGAACTTGTGAAAATGTAAATTTCATTTGGCTTCCAATTAATAAAAATTTAAGTCACAATAGAATAAAATGATTCTAGTTGCATATGATTTGACATTTACACATGCACACAAAATGGCTAACTTATGGAGTGGCCTACACATTTGCCAAATATGAACTTTATTGAAAAACTTTTTGAGCAAAGGGCACCTTTTATTTGGGCAGTAAGCAATTTTTTGAGCATTATCAAAGGGCACTTTTATTTAAGGAGTAAGCAATTTTCAGCCAAGAATGAACCTGAGTTGCATCTAATCTTTGAAGAAAATCTGAATTTAACTTCTGGACATTAAGCTGGTTGAAGTCCTTAGGAAAAAATGGAAACAATTTGTTTTTTCTGCTGATTATTCAAACTTATAGTTTGCTTTTTATGTCTTTTAAATTATTGTTTGGTCATTCGTGTTCATTTTTTTTTTTCTCATTTTACGATGGTTGAATATAAACATTTATGATGTTAGAAATTTGACTCAAAAATGATAACTTTCATAGTTATCATTTTATTGGAATGCATCATATTGAAATTGAAGATCAAGCACTTTCTTTTCTCTCCTGCAGAATATGCAACGTATGTGAATATAAATTCACGAGTATAAATTGGGCAATAAAATTATTCAAGTTACTAATATGTGGAAAATTTATGATAATTCTGAAACTGAAATTTTGCTACATATTTATTTAGCCAAAAATTTTTTTTTTCCTGATTTTATAAATTTATAAGATTTGCCAAAGTAGAATTAGTTAGATCTTTCACATTTGTTACTTTTTCCATATGGTACTTTATTTTTAAATTTTTTTTTTTTTTTTAAATTTTCTTTTTTTTTAACCACATTTTTCTTTATTTCTAAGTTCTTTATATAAAATCTAAGGTATTAGAACCTGATTAAAAATTACTTGGTTTACTAAGAATAACACAATTAGTTTTTTAGTGTTTTAAATGTACACTCCTTGCTTTAAGTCAAATTTAACAAAATTTGAAGCAATTATCTGAAATTATAAAAAAGATATTATAAATCAACAAGTTTTCGGGTACATTTAAGGTCTTGATTTTTTTTTTTTTAAATAAATTTAATGACTAAGACATGTCATTTAGCATTTTATCACATACAGGCTGAAATTGTTCTTGCCAGTGCTTGTTATAAATGCTAAGTATGAGAAAGTGCACACTATTTTAGTTTTACAAGATTAAAACTTGAACTGTATAATGGAATTTTAGTGGTAGTTTGAACAGATCTTGTTTACACAAGTGGAATGCCAATCTTAGCTCCTGTTTTGGTTTCCAACATTATGGGTGCGGCAATAGTGGTAAGTAAGCAAATATAACTGCAAGCATCAACATTGCCTTATGTTTCTGCCTATCCACCATGTCTAGAATGTATAGTGTAATAAACTGGTATGATATAAACATTTCCTGTAAGTTACACTGTCAAAGAATTAAATAAAATGCTAACCCACTACTAGCATCACTTAAGTTATTAATCTGAATTTATAACAAGTCGCTTATTTTAGATATGGACATAGGCTGACTCTTCCCTGTATCCCCAATTTCTGTTATACAAACACAAAAAACCCACATGCTCTTAACTATAGGCATGAAATCAGCAAAAAAAGTGACTCTTCTTAACAAAATGGTAATTTCTTAAGTTCTTTATGAATAATTTTTATAAAGAGGACAGATTAGGAAATATGTTGTAGAAATGAAGTTCTTTCATATATCCTGAATCTTTCAGGATATGGTCAGTCATAGTTCTCCCATCTTTTGTTGCTTTAAGTAACCTTTATTGCCCCCCTCTATATTTTGTTCCATTTGCTCAAACTCTCTAAGTACATTACTCGATGTTTTTCCTTGCTTCTCTATCTTCAGTATGTTGTGAGTTTTAAATTCTCCGAGTCGGCTTTCAACATTGTGTGTCCAAGAAACTTCAGCAGTTTTTTTTATTGTTTGTGGCAGTTTTTTCCCCTAATTTCCTTAACTTGTTATCCATGATATTCTCAGCATTTGATATTTGAAGTATTTCAGTTTGAATAAATATCTATACTAATTCTTATCCTTGATGCAGTCATTGACTTATTTTTTATATATATATATATATATATATATATATATATATATATATATATATATTAAAAAATAAGTACCTCCAAAAATTCTCTTAAAAGAAAAAAAGCATACCATGATGAAAAAGGCTCCAAACATGATAAAAACAGTTATATCTTTTATATTGTGATGAAAGTCTACTAAAAAAGGGTGCTAATCAGCTATTTTAGAAAAAGAAAAAACTCCTTCCAGTCAATTTAAATTAGTTCTGAAATGCAGCAAAGTATTTTTGCTTATTGAAAATGTTAAAATCTATTAGCTTGAAATTAAAACTAAAATAAAAGCTTCAAGAAATAGTTTTCATTTTTAAAAATTCCTTTCAAACTTTAGGCATTGCATTTTCTGTGGTGGTACCTAAGTAAAAAAATCTTTATCTATTTGTTTAAAATTAATTTAAAAACTGGATTTTAAGATATAATTTTCAATTTGCTTAACTGAGTAATTAACACTACTTATTATTTTTTGCCTTATCTCCTCTTCAGATTACTTTATTAAAATTGTGTTAAGTTATGAGAAAGTACTGAAAAGTTCTGAGCCCAATCTTTCTCAAAATTTGACTAAATAACCACTCGTTAGCTTTTTAGCAATCATCATATTTAAAAAAAAAAAAAAAAAAAAAAACACATACATTACAGAATCTTACCATAATTCAGTTTGTCCCTCTCTTAATTAGTATGACCAATACTTATACCCTGCCAATACCTCATAAATAATGGAATATTCTGTTTTGATTATGGACAGACTGAAAAGACATATCAAAGAGGTTACTTGGTTTCAGTGTGAAAATGAAAGAAAGGTTGATGGTGTTTAAAGGCTGTTTTAGCAAAATGGAAAAGTTGTCAATTTCAACTCTTTTCATTTGTACCCTCTTACTTCTTTAAATAATGACCAGCATTATTGCAATATTTTGTTAAAGTTAAGCTCAAATATTTAATGATGCAATAGAATTTCTATGGATATTTTATTATTGCAGAACTCTCCATGAGCTTATTCAATCATTAACTTAAGAATTAAGATTCATCAGAAACTTCAAATAAAAAAAATTGTGAAATTTTTTCAGGTATTTTTACTACTGTATAAATGGAATTAACTTGCCATGTATTGGACCAGTTATTTTATTTTGAATTAGTCTTATCACTATTTTGTATTATTAATCTTTTCAAACTCCCTCTACACAAGGATTTTAAAAAATATAGTTGCTGGATTTTAATTTTTCTTTTTTTTTTTTTTTTTTTTTCTTTTTACAAATTCATAAAGAAAATGTTATTTTGGGTTTGACAATTTGTAATATTTAAAAAAAAAAAAAAGAAAAAGTAGTTCCCTACCTGTTGCTTGCTTCACTGACAAGATGATCAAATTTCAGATGTAAATTGTTTATCCAAATACAACATTTATTAAATAAATTATTTTTAAATACAAAAGTCACAAAAAAATGACATCAGAGGGCTGGCTGATACCCGTTTCCATGCTACCCTAACAGAAAGGGAAAATAGCCCTCATGACAGATTGTCTATTTCTGTCCTATTCAAATTGTGTGTGTGTGTGGGGGGTGCAAATGTATATTATAATTTAGTGACAGATCTGAAAATATTTCTATTTTTTTTTTTTACAAATATTTTAATTTATTAAATAATTTCATTTTTCTCTTTTCTATTATCGTTTTTAAAGAAATTATGGTTTTATTTTTATTATTTTTCTTGTTTCCAACTTTGATTTTATTGTTCAGTTCATAATTAGGAATGTCCATCATTCCAATGCCTTATTTCAAAATAAG
Organism: Acanthosepion esculentum; assembly: GCA_964036315.1. Taxonomy (NCBI): domain Eukaryota; kingdom Metazoa; phylum Mollusca; class Cephalopoda; order Sepiida; family Sepiidae; genus Acanthosepion; species Acanthosepion esculentum. The sequence goes on from OZ038496.1 coordinate 23,460,304, forward strand.
TCAGATTGTGTGTGTGTCAGTCACACAAAACACATGCATATACATTACATAAGCATAATATCACATAGGCTGTATGGCAGAGAGAGAATCAGTTCTTTTAAAATAGGCAAATTAATCTATTTAGAATATGTGCCCTCTTTTACCTCATCATCCAAAAATATGGATTACCATATTAAACTTTTTATTTATTTATAAAACCTTAACGGCAAGAGAAGGACTAATTTCTTTTTTTCTTATGTGTGATGAAAATTCTTAAATGCTAATCAAAGTGAATGGTTATATAGGTACCTCCCCAAAAAAGCGATGCTTAAGGTTTAAAAGGCAATTTAAAAATGAAAAATCTTGAAGCTTTTTATTTTTAATTTCAAGCTAATAGATTAAATTTAATATTTCCAACAAGCAAAATGCTTTACTGTATTTCAAACTGAATTTAAATTAATTGGATATTTTTTTTTTTTTTTTTAAATCGCTAAATTTGGCCATGGATAAATCTGTCTATACAGCAATAATTCTCTTTATTAAAAAATCCTTCAAAAATAAAATATACTTTTCTGAAACTTTATTTAAGGAATATTTAATGTTTAAAGTTTAATTAATCTGAATTAAAATAAATATTAGTTACCTTTAGTTTAAAGCAGCACAGAAAACCTTTTTTTTTTCTTTTTTTTTTTTAACATGGGCAAGGCATTTATGAAGTGTAGGCATTTATCCATTTTTTTTTTTTTTTTTTTTTTTTTGACTACCTAGTAATCTTAAATATGTTAAATATTTTGAACATTAAAATATTTTATTGAATTTTAGGTACTTCAGCTTTATAGTCTTATTTACAAAAATGCTTGTTAGAAAATGACAAATTTTAAATTTACTATAGTTATAGCTATTATTTTCTGATAATTTTATGTATGGACATCCATATTTACAAAAATTGTCACCTTTTTATTCATGCCAAAAAAAAATAAAATCAAAATACTTTTTAAAATATTGGTTGCTGAATTCTAAGCTTTTCCATTTATGATTAGTAAATATAGTTTTATTTCATAACAATATCACTTAACAGATGCAAATTCATATAGAATTAAAATTTAAGTTTATAAATTATTCTAATTAAAGTTTAAGAAAACAATTTTTCTAAAAATTCATTATTCCTTGAAAAAAATCTTTTTTCTTAAGACAATAGTGTTCATAATATATTTTATTCATAAAAATAATTAAAGGTATTTCTAATTAAATAATTACTTGCATTTTTTATTTTATAATTCAGAGCAGATTTTCTGTAATTGGTGGTCCTGTTTGACTAAAAAAAAATGTTGATTTAAATTCTCCAAGGACTTGTCCTTTATAACTAATATAAACATATTAAGTGCTTCAAAAAAGAATTTCTCAATTTCATAAAATTAAATAAGTGGAGGATAACAAATGTAAAAAAATAATAAAAAATTTCCAACATTTTCTGAAAGAAAAAAAAAATTCAAGAATATAATTTGTGAATGAGTCCTAAAAGTTTCATTAAAATCCAACAATTATGTGATTTTTGCAAGAATTTCCAAATCTATGTTTTTCACTGTAAGAAGTGCTTGCTTATTATTATTATTGTTGCTTCCAGCTATGAAACTTCAGAAATCATTTTAATGTTAGATGTTTAAATAAAAAGGTTTAATAGAAACATTTATCCTCTTTCATTCTCTATCTTATTTGTCACTTATCTGCAACATTTTGTTAGGAACACTTCCAGAGAAAAATTAAGACTTCAAAACTTTTTACAGGCTTTGTTTTTTAACTTCTATTTTTTCACACTTCTTTATTGCTTAAGAATGATGATTGTATCACAAGCAAAGAAAGAAAAACATATTTTCAATATTGTTTACACACACACACAGAGTATTTTCTGGTCTATAACAGTTTCTCAACCTTTTCTTCATGGCCCATTCTTGGTGTCAAAAAATCTTCTGGTCCACATAAGTACAAATAGAAATTCCATGTAAAAGGAAATAATTTATTTACAAAAGCAAAATGTAGTAGAAAATATAAATCCTGACTATACTCTTTCTGTTGTCTCCAGGCCCATTTAAAATATTTCTCAGACCCACTTTTGGGCCAAAGGGCTCACATTGAGAATCACTGGTCTATAAAACATTTTGTACAACATCCTATTGCCTGGCTTGACAAAGGCCAGAAGATATAACAGGCAAAATGTGATAATTACTATTAAGATGAGGACATTAGTCCAAATTAAATAACAAATGAAAATCCTATTATTAGTCTTCAATGTACTGAAAGTATGTATAGGTGGCTGATTACTGAAAATTTATGCTGTACATCTAGAGGGTCAGGATGAGTTGGGATAATTGGTTGTTAAAAAATGTTTTACAAAAGGTATTTTTTATTAACAGGAGAAATTTAGAACACTTTTTATGAAAAATTAATTTTATTTTACATTACCAAAATATGACTTTTTTCCTATTCAGTGATAAAATTATATCAAGAGGTTCTTTTAAGTTGAGAATTTTTTGGACAAGGCATTTTAGATTGGTACCATACAGGTTATAACCAAGAAACATTCAAGAGTATATTCATATAAGACTATAATCCTTCACATTCTGCAAAGATGACTATTTGCTTACCATGCAAAAAAAATAAAATTTCAAAGACACTGTATCTCACTCACTAACCCACATCTGAAAGAGATTTAAATGCACTTCTTCTGCATTGTGTCTCATCAGTACTCTCCACAGCTTCCTCTCATTTACCATTGTTTTAATTATATCATATAAAGATATCATTGACTTTTATTATAAAAAGTGAAGAAATAATGGCACTGTAACTTCACAAAGACTCAAGATTAAGTGTTAAATTTCAAAAGTCGGTGTATTGTTGGCCAGTGTGAAGATAGACTGAACTATTGGCAAGCATCATTAACTTTGATTCTGCATTGAATTGTAACTTATGCAATTATACACTGAACTTCTGAAAGAAAGGAAACTATTGTATTGTTTGTATATTATAAAGTTGAAAATTGCTCAATTTTCAATTACTACCCCCATAACATCTGGATTTTATATCCTTTTTCTTTTTTATTATTTTATCCCAAGCAAGGGAATAAAGCCACTAAGACACAAGGGGTTGCTGAGGATGAAATACACTAGAATGATGGAAACTAAGAATAGCTTACTGAGGAGAAAGGACAATATAAAAAGCAGAATTCAATGAGACAGAAGAGGATGATTGATACAGCATTTAAATTTTTGTAAATTGTAGTTGACAAGAAAGCAAGAAGCTGATAAAATTTCCATAGGTGATAAGTATGAGAGATGAAAATATTAGAATAGAACTCTGTTTCATTTAGAAATTTCAACAATAAAATGAGACTTAGCTGCCAATCTGGTACTATGCTCACTTAAATTCATGAAGTTGAAGTACCAAAGAGGAAAGCCCTTCAGAAATTGTTCTTAGGATAATTTTTTCCATAACTTCTATGCTGTTCTTGTGATTGCTCCTTGAATGCATTAGGTACATTCCTGTTGCTTCTTGATAAGTGGTATCCTCATGCTATTAATGTCAATATTCAGTTTGCTTATTGGGCCATGTATGTAGGTATGGCAAAATACAAAGTTGAAATTGGGTGACCTTTTTTCATACAGATTGGTGGTAGTTTGGGGTAGGATCAGTGATGATGAAATGTAACTAACTTGGTCTTAGAGGCATTCAATGTAACCAGCCAGTTTTTACCCCATTGGGCAGTTTGTGCAAGATCAGAAAATAGTTCAATCTCTGACCATCAAGAGTTTTAGAGATGCGCCCATATATAGTTGTATCATTGGCATACATGTTTACAAATAATCTATTTTTAGGCAGATCATTTATGTAGATAAAAAAAAAGGGTTGGTTTGAATGGTGACCCATAAGGGGGTGCCTGCATTGACCTCTAGAGCTCCAGAGGATTGGCCATTCAGGGACCTACCTGTTAGAAAGGATTTTATGATAGAGAAGGCCCTTCCAGTGATTCTATAACTGGCAAGCTTGTTTTAGTAAACCTTTGTGCCACACCTTGTCAAAGGCCTTTGAGATATCTAGTGCTATGGTCCTTGAGGTGTTTGTCATCAAGAGCCTCACTGATTCTGTGAGTGATCGTAGTTAAGACGTTGACAGTGAATTGGGCTGACCAAAACCCATACTGCTCATCATTGAAGAGTTTGTTCTTTTTTAGGTGCTTGATGATCTTATTGATTATGGCCTCAAAGAGCTTGCTGATGATACCGAGGGGTCTATACTGGGAGGGGAAAGATTGCACACCTGCATTCTTGAAAACTGGTTATACGCTTGACACTTTCCACAAGTGTGGAAAGGATTTCTCATTCAAGCAGTGGCTGAATAACTTTCCTAGGATTGGGGATAATCCCGGGTTGATGTTCTTAAGGACAATCATCGGAATTTTGTCAGAACAAGTGGCTTTCTTATAGTCACGGTCTAAATAAAACTTTTGGAAAACTATAATATATTGAGACACTTTAAAATCTAGTATTGCTGAGCATGTGTGGGAGAAGAATAGGATACACTAACCTTTTGTTGAATGAGGTCAAAATAATAGCTAGTGAGAAACTGTGGCAAATAAAACTGAAGGAATTGGCCAACATACTTTATTTGGATGGCTCAATAAACAGAGTATTAACATTAATAGCAGTTTGTGGATATCACTAATCAAGAAGTGGCAGGCAATAAATATAAAACCCCACATATGAAGCTCAAGGAGATCAGTGCAGAGGTCAGGGTAAAACAACTCCTATAAAACAGACGCAGAAACCAGATGTGACATTGGGGCAGATGTGAATGCACTTTCAAAGTAGAATTCATCAACACTCTGGAATCCAACAGACATTCCAGGAAGGTTGGATGGTAAACAACCAAAATATTGGGAAGGGAAGGAGACAACAATAATGAGGAAGTTAGACTGAAGAAAACATACATAAGTTTGTGACCTTGATAAATATCAAACAAAAATTTGTCTGATTTTATGACTGAGATCTTGTAAAAGTGTGTCTTCAACAAAATGAATTATTACTGGTTTGGTTAAATTGAAAGAATTTTTGAAACTTGGCTGTTCAAACAATTTTAAAAAATTTTTTTTATTATTATTATTACTATATCTTTCAATAAAATTCTAATCTTTTTATAACAACTTAACCTCCCGTGTGGATTTTCTGATTATCTTTAGTAAATCTATATAATTTGACATTTTTCTAATCTATAAAATTAGATCTGATTTTTGATTAATTCAAAAATGATTTTGTCATAAATATATAGCAAATGTTTTAACTATTTTTTTGTCTTATTAATTTAAACTACTATCAAATCTCTAATTACTCCAAAACTTGTCACTAACGATTTTCTCCTTTCCCACCAAAAAAATATTTATGGCTATGCTTCAGATAAGTTGTACCTATATAATACAAGTTTATTTGTTGTTTCTCACTCAGTCTATATATATATATATATATATATCGAATCGAGTTCTCTCTGTCACTGTGTTTATCTAAAAATAAATACGCTTAAATTCTCCTTCATCCCTGCCGTGCGTCAACGGCTTAGTGGTAGAATCCCCGACTGACACTAATTCAGTTGGGTTTCGATCCTAGCTAGAGGCAAACAGACGTCTACCACACTGATGAGCTGTGATACAGCGAAACATTCTGTCTGTGGATGACAATATATATATATATATATATATATACACACACACACAAATAAATAAATTACTAAGACTTATAATCTATATCATAAATCTCCTGCAAATGTTGTTCTATTCTCCAATAATAATATGTAAACAAGTAATAAGAAGAAAGATTTGGAGACTGGTTGAATAATATGAGTGTGCGGGACATTCTGCATTTTACTTTTCTTTTTATAACTTGTCTAGCCAACTGCACCTTTTTGAATTAAATAAAATTGAAAGCATTAGTTATACTTTACAATGGTATGATGTTTGTACATACAGAACATACTAATACTTTTTATTTATATTTTTTACCTGGGTGAAAGGTTGTATATGTATATAAACTGTTAGTTTTTTTTAGCATTTCAGTGTCTCTCTAGAGTACTGTGGCTGAATTGTATTTACTTGGGCTAATAAAGAAAACAATGTTTGTCATTTAATTCTGTATTTTTATGCAATTGTCAAACTGCTAAATTAGATCAATTTTACATGACTTTCAAAGGTAATTTGTTTTGTTTTTCACCTTGAACTTCAGTTGTAAATATTTTTCCCCACATCAATCCTATCTCCTCTAGCTGCTATTAACTCACTTTGCTGGATTCTCAGTGTCATGTGAATATATATATATATATATATATATATATATATATATATATATAATATCAAAAATATTTGACACAAATCTAATGAAATCTGTACAATAAACTGTTGAAATAATACCAATTAAAAAGCTTTTTTTTTTTTTTTTACAAAAACCAATGGCAACTGTCAACCTTCATTAAAAAAAACAGCTTTAAGTACTCACCATTCTCAGGTTCTTTTTTCTTGTTGCCATTGAAAACATAATAAATGCTATAAAACAAATCAATTTTGTATTTACTTTAGCAAAACGTTAAAATAGTTTCTTTTTTTTATATCCACAGAATTTTTCTAATTTATAAATGGAAAAGATTATATTTTGTGAAATTAAATAGAATATACTTGCTAAATTACAAAAAAAAATATTCCCTTGATAATAGCCATACTTATTCTCAAGTTTTCTTGGTTTAAGGTGTAATTTTTATTTATTTGTTTTTATAATAAATGTTTGAAATACATTTCTCATCTCATTGGGAATTGTTTAACATTACACTGATTTCTATGCCAGAAGCACAAATATTTTAGAAAACCCATATCAACAAGGCAAAAAAATATTGAAGCTTTTAATGTGTTTAATGTACTTTAAAAAAAAAAAAAACTGCTATAGCTTTTCATAATTTGGATTATTTACTTTCTCCTTTCATGCCTTACAAGTTTTTGTTCATAGTCTTTTCTTGGGTCAAACTAGACTATAATATTGACAAAGAAATTTTAGGCTATTGTTAAGGAAATAAAAACCAACCACTTTGATATTTGTACCAATATAATGATGATGATGATTATCCAAAACATACAAATTTTGGGCTGTTGTTTTCTCATCTTCCAAGCAGTATTAAAAAACAAAATCACAATATAAAAATTTGACTTATTTATATTCAGCTTTTATGTTCTGTAAAATATGCAAGCAAATGTAGACACATATACACATGCATATAACTTAATTTAATCAATTTCTCTGGACATGAGCTGACAGTATCATTTACATTTTCTTGCACAACTTAATGATTTAGTGATATATTTAAATTCCAAATTCCCTTGTCAGTAAATATTATGTTGAAAAGAAATTCCTGTAACATCTGAAGATGGAAAAATAAATGCTGCTTTGGTCTTATTGATATATTTAATAAAGATAATACTTCTCTTTATTATCAATAGTTTAATCTCCTCTGGTAATTGTTGATTCCTCAGGCATAAATATTCTTTTGGTTTCAATGCAAAGAAACCCTCAATATCAGTTTAAACCTCTTCACAATTAAGAAACCGTTTTCTCTCAAATGTTTTTGCAATGATCTGAAAAGATTATAATCAGATGACGCAAAATTAGGAGAGTAAGGAGGATAAGGCAAAAACTTCCATATTTTGTGCCATAATTGTTTCCTAAGTGACTTGGGGGAACATATGGCCTTGTATTATCATGTAAGAGCAACACACCTTTACAATTAAACAATGAATTTTTGTGCAATGCTTCCAATTGCCAACACTAGTTCTCAGCATTAACCGTTTATTTTGGTTAACTCTTCATATCCCACTAAACAAAGAGCATAACTTTTTTTTCTTTCTTTCTTTTTTTTTTGTGTAGTGTTTGTTTGGAGATGGATTCTCACACTTTATCAATGGGTGTTAACCATTGTCATTTTCACTGGATATGATTATAGTGATTTCACTCTTCATCACTGGTGATGATTCTACTCTGAGTGGGAGGGATGTTCAATCACAAATTTACTCTTCAATGATGAGTAAGGAGCAACTCTTTAATTAAGCTAATATGACAAGGGACCCACTTACCAAGTTTAGACATTTTCTGATTTCATGAAGGTATTTTATGATCAAAGTGAGACTTGTATTGAACTATTTTGCTAATTCATTTGCCATTTACTTAGAATTTTCCTCAACTACAGTTTGCAGAAGCTCATTGTTAACAGAATTTTGTTGTACAGTTCAAGGGGAGTCTTCAAGGAAAAAAAATTCCAGTCAAAACTGAGCATGCCATTGTTAACATGTCTGGACACTTACAGCTTCATTTACATAGAACAAATATTTTTGTTACTTCCATTGCTGAAGAGTCCTTTTTGAATCCATCCATCATATGGTGTTGAATATAGGTCTGAACTAAATTCCCTTTTAAAAGGGTAAAATTGATGCAAAATGTACTCATTTTTATTTTATATTAAGTAATCTGCAAAGAAAGAAAAAAAATATTTTTACTATAAGTATTAGTACTCTCAAAGTGATCATGTTAAACTATGGCAGAACTTTCTTTCCAACTTAATCTGTGAGTAAGGCAATAGATATATTTGCAGAGATGATTACTCAAATTGTCTGCAATTTAATTATTGATCAGTATATTTTCCATTTGATGCTATTCAATTTTGAGTTTTTTTTAATAACATTTTTTAAAATTAAAAGATAATACCTAACTAACTTTCCTAAAGTGAATTATTAAAATTACATCTCTTATCATTTGGAACAGTATTGTTATCAATTTTTCTTGATTATCCTTAACTTTATATGAACATATTCTCCAATCATTACCAAATCCTAAGAGGATTTCATTACTATTATTACAATCAATATAAATTCTTGTTGAAGTCAGTAATGTTATCTGATGATGGAAACATTTCTAATTTATGATTGATTTATTATCATCATCATTGTTGTTTTGAAAGTAACTTGTTACTGTTATGATTAATATCAAAGCTTGAAATGATAACTTAATTTTTGAAAAATTTTAAAATAATGTACAATATATTTTTTGATATTTTCATATAGAATATGATTACTACTCAATTTGTCAAATTTAAGAAAATAATTCTTTTAAAGATGTCAACTTTGTAAGAGGTTCATTTTGGACAACTTAATGTTTGTAATGTGCCTCTCTTTTCTATATAGTTGAGATCTAAAACCTTATAAATGACTTTAATACTTTTTTTTACATGGCCAATCATTTTTTTATATAAACTAGAATTAAATCATTTATAGCTTTATTAGCAAAATGAATAAGAACTTTTTTAAAAGATAAATAAAAACAACATATGTAATTTACACTTGATATTAAATTTTCATTTACCCAAAAATAATATTGAAAATAGTTTTATCTTTTATGAAGATAAATATTGTTTAATATAAAAGCAATAGTGAATCTGTAATAAACGTAATTATGATTCATTAACTGTTGGGTGCACCATTGTTGAAACAATATAATTTATTGAAGTGTAATCAAATCAAATTATACACATATAACTGTTTCCTGTTCTTCATAACAATCCTTCAACTTCTGATCAAATTACAACTGGTTTTTAATCTACCTTGAAAATAATAAAAAGATTTACTCTTTGATGAAGTAACATGTGCTTTATTCTGATGTCTTTATTTTTAGCAAATGACTATGAAAATTATTGCATTGGTCTACTTTGTTGGGTTTTATGTTTTATTTATGGAATAATTATGAAACGATCATGAGTTATACTGATTGCTTCACAAAGTCTTCTATTGCTATAAAAGAAATAATTGCTATTATATTAGTGTGTTTGGAATATCTTATATATATATATATATATATATATATATATAAAATATTGTCTAGCAACAGGTAGTTATATACTACTCTCTATGGAGTAGTTTCCTCATTTCTTGAATATCTTTTTACATCTGCCATCTTGTTAATGCAATTTTCCACTAAAAAAAGGTAAATTAATGGGTAACTAGAAGAGATCGTCATTTATTATTCTTTAATTTTGTTTAATCCTCTACATTAATTATAAGTCTAATTTTTTTTATTCATTTTGTAGTTTTATAATTAATTTTTATGTCGTTTTCTTGTATTTGTACGAAATTGTAGCTACTAATTTGTAAAGTTTTTTCTCTTTTCTTTCTCTCTTTTCTCTCTCTCTCTTTTCTCTCTCTCTTCTCTCTCTCTAGATTGGAAATACAGTTTATTTTATTCAACTTTAACACTATCCACATGCTTCTTATTATTGACAACGCTAATATAATAGCATCATCTACATGCAAAAAAAGGCTAAAAATAATGGAAGCCTTATTAATAAAAACAAAAAACCAACACTTAATAATATCAACTATGAACATGGACATAATATCTTGACTGTGTTTTGCAAAATTAAAACATTTTATAAAACATACATGCAACAAACTATTTCTTATTTAACAGTTAAAATATTTAATCTTTGAAAATGGCTAAATGTATAGCTGAAAGCACTTGAGTAAAAAGAATATTCGGACAGTTTTTTATATAATTTATCATCTGAAAAGAAAAAATATTAGATTGCATGAGAGATTGTATAAAAAAGTAAAAAGCACCTTGTCTGTTGTGTTCAATGAAATGTGTCATATATATATATATATATATATATATATATATAATACGCACAATTGTTCAGGTTACTCAATTTTAATTTTTTTTGTATGTTTTGCTGTTAAAAATATTTCAACCAATTTATTCTTCATCTCTCATCAGGTAAGAAAACAAGGCAACCTCCTTCCTCAAAAGAAGAAAAAGAAAAAAAAGCTGGCAGTGGAAATAGTTCATTAATGTACCCACCAGACTGGTCTATTTCGACAGTACAGGTACACCAAGCAGGCAGTTGTTTCCAAATTATATTAAGAGTTGGGACAAAGAAAACCACCTACTGTTGAAATCTGTACTAGCCCTACTCAAGCAGCTGGCCAACAAGCAGATATGTCACACCTTTCAGCTTCCTCATTCTTCAGTTATGCCCCTCTCAATTATCTGAACCTCTTCTCAGAGAGGGCAATGTGTATCCTTCTTTCAGATACAATAATAAGTCATACCAGATTTTTCCATCTCACCTTTGGTTGTACTTATTTTATATTTATATTCTTAGTATAAATTTAGTTTTATTTGTTTAGCAAAATAGGTATTGAGGAACTCACTCTTCTCATTAGTGTAATTTTAAATTTCCTGGGTGCTTTGTATATCTAATGATGTGGAAAGAGACTAGTGAGTATACTTATGAACACTCTCCATTGCCAGTTTTTTTTTTCTTTGTGGAAGGAGTTTTTCTCATTACACCTGATGAGGGCTGAAAAATAGATGGAATATTAACAAGTAACAAAGAAATGGTTTGAGTATCTGAACAAAACTGTAAAAAATATATTTGATTCCATATTGCAATTGTTGTTTCCTGTTTGCTTTTTAAATTAACTATAAAAATCATTGTGTATATATTATCAATATTCTGTTTTATATAAAGTTAAATAGCATCAAAATATTGGCCCATTTTATATCAGAAGTATAGCTAGCAAATAGATGAAATGTGATTCATAAATGTGTAGTTTGCTTTGGTAAGCAAAATAACAACACTAAGAGACTTTCCATTAAGGAATAATTTTCAGAAACATCATTCCAGATGTGCCTCAAATGTATTCTCAATTGTTAGTTTATTTAGAACAAAACTGGAGATGTCAGTTGATTTAAAATAACCTATTCTAAGAATAAAATTTGATATCTGCAGGAATTTACCTAACAATAAAAATACAAAAATCAGCTATAATATACAGTTACTTATTCTTATTACTGAACCATATCACTATCTTCAAGTACATGATTATAGTTGTATATTTTAATTTTAACTATAGAAATATATTTTTAAATTTAAAAAAAAAATACAAATTTTGATTTGAGTCTCTTGTGTATCTAATATCTTGATGCAAGCTGTAGCCTACATATTGTATTTTCTCTTTTGTCTATCAACTACATCAGCAACCCACAGAAGATGATTTTTGTCTGGCCCAACTTAAAAGTAGTAAGGAATTTTCATTTTTTGTTGTTAGTTGTTATCCCTGCAGTAAATAAGGAAACTTGTTTAAATAATATCACATTAATTTTGTTGTTTTTTTTTTGGGCGGGGGTAAACCTCCAGACCAAAGCAGCCTTCTGGACAGAGTGGTCTGTGGTTGAAATAATCTATAGTGCATGTGATATCATGGCTCTCCTCTGAGACACTACATAGCTGTCTGGCCCACTCTTTCCAAAAGGTTGCTGACTCCTGAACTACATCAATAAAACTAGGTATCTGAAAATAAAATTTTCTTTTCAATATTTAAAAACCTTTAATATAGGCATAGAGAATCTGAGAAAAACATTAAAAAAATGATACCAAATTTATCTTATTAGTTCATTTAGCAACAAAGTTATTGCCATTCAAATTTATCAGTTTTCAGTCTCTTGTGCTGTTGGACAAGAAGCCAATTTCAACAGTGTATAAATGAAGTTGCAGACTTTTAGTATCTTTTTGGTGGTGAAAAATACATTGAATTGTAAATTCTTGCAAAAATCAAATAATTGTCAGATTTTAAAGAAAATTTCAGGACTTTTAACCAAAATGTCACTTTTTAAAAAGAATTAAAAAATATAATTTAATAATCAAAAATTCCTTTGGTCTTTTCTCTTAATAATAAAGAGTTTGACAAGAAAACTTTGTTTTTATTAAGTTTGGGTTTTTTTTTTCCCATCATGGAATGCTGAATTTTTAGCAAATCAGTAGAGGTACCTTCTTTAAACTGTGCAAAATCTGCCAATGAAACGAGTCTGGTTTAAAATTGGGAGCAGCTGACAATGTTCATTCACTCAGCAATACAAATTTCAATGTGTTGAACCTGTTTTGCACAAAATGAATGCAGTATACCCTCTTTTTGATTTTAATTCACCTTTAATAGCATGGGCACAAAGATATGAAACCAACTAATTTATTGAAGATGAAATATTGCTCTACAAAAGTGCAATTTTAATCTTTTAAGAGTTGAATTTCTCTGGTATTTCATCCACTAATGATTTCAACTTAGAAATCTTTTGTGAAAGACAATTTGAAATCTTATGGTTAACCCAGCAAATTGATGTGATAAAGATGAATATTAATTTCATTTAATCACTATTTTTAAATTTATTGATTTAATAGAATTGTTACACACACACACACACACACTATAAAGTTCTTTTTTTCCAAAATCCAAACAAAGTTTCTAAATCACTTCTTGGTTTAGCAGAGAACATTTTCAACACTTCTTCACATGTGTGTTTTTTTGTTTTGTTTTTTTTTTTACTAAAAGAAAAGTATGGAATTTCAATTTACTTAGGTGCCTCCAAAGAAAAGCAATACCTAAGCTTTAAAATGCATTCTAAACAATGAAAAATCCTCATTGATGCTTTACCTTCAGTTTAAATTTCAAACTAATAGATTAAATTCAATATTCCCAAAATACTTTGGTGTATTTCAAACCAAATTTAAATTGATTAAAATCTATTTTTTTCTACTTATTAGTAAATACAATAAATTTATCCATATTGCCAAATCTGTTAACCTAACATAAATCTCTATTAAAAAAAAATCTTTCAAAAATAAACTTTTCTGAAATTTTGAGGAAGATTTGCTGATTTAAAGTTTAATTAATCTAAATTGTAAAAAAATATTACTTACTTTTAGTTTAAAATATCACAGAAAAGCATTTTTTAACCCAGTGGTGGGTGTTGACAGATCTATCGACAGCCTGATGTTTGTGAAATTTAGGTAAGGGGTACATAACTATAAAAATTATTTAGCAAATACAACATGAATGCACTTCCCCTCATTTTTTTTTTTTACTCTCCAGCAATCTTAAAAATTAATATTTGGAACATTTTAATATTTTATTGAATTATAAGTACTTTGACATTATAGCCTTATGTAAGGAAGATGCTTGTTGAGGAAATGTCAGAAAATTAACAATAGATTTTAAATTTACTAAAGGTACTTCTCTTATTTTCAGATAATGTCATTTATGGGCACCTGTATTTACAAAAATTGGCACATTTTTATACAAACAACCACCCATCCACACACACAATTATTTTTAAAATATTGGGGTCACCAAATTGTAGTAAGCTTTTCCATTAATGATTAGTAAATAAAACTTTAATTTAATAACAATATCACTTAACCACTATAAATTAATACAGAATTTTAAGTTTATAAATTATTCTAATTAAAATTTAAATAGAATAAAAACAATTCTTGTAAAATTCATTATTCAGTGAAATAATTTTTTTCCTAAGACAATAGTATCCATCATATATTACATTCAAGAAAGCAATTAAAAGTATTTCTAATTAAATGTCTTAGTTTTATTGCATTTTTATTTTCTGATTCAGAGCAGGTTTTCTATAACTGTCGGTTCTGTTAATTTAAATTCTCCAAGGACTTGTCCTTATAACTAATATAAATATTAAAACGATGCAAAAAACATATTTCTCTAAATTTCATAGAAGAAAATCAGTTAGAGGTAACAGATTTAAAAACAACAATCTAAAAAGAAAAAGTTTTCAAAATTTTCAAAAATAATTTAATTCATTTCTGAATAAGTCCTAAAAGTTTTACTAGGATTCGACAAGTATGTGATTTTTACTGCAAAAATCGCCCAAATTTATCATACTAATTTATGGACCTGTGTTTTAACCAAGATTTTAAAGGTTCTAAAATAGGATTAAAAAAAAAAATTCACAACAAAAAATCCTTTGATCTTTCATCTTAACAATATGAAAGTTTGTTTTTTTTTTTTTTTTTTTTTTTTTTTTTTTAATTTAGCAAATTTTGGGTGGTACATACTATTATGGATTTACAATTGTTCTAATAACTTAGAAATATTTGCTTGGGTTAAATTGATTTTCTTTTTTTTTTTTAAAAAGAAAAAGAAAAACACTAATTTGGAAATACTTGTAAAAATCAGATAATTGTCAGATTTTTTAAATTAAACTTTTAGGACATTCACAAAGGAATGAAATTATTTTAGAAACTTTTTTTTTTTTTTTTTCAATTTTATAACATCTCTTACACATTATTTACTTTTATGAAATTTCAAGAATTTCATTTTTGCAAGGCTTAATATTTATTAGTTATAAGCACAAGTCCTCGGAGAATTTAAATCAATTTTTTTTTCTCTCAAACAGAACTCCCAGTTACAGAAAATTTGCTCTGAATCGTAAAATAAAAACTAAGACATTTGATTAGAAACACTTTTAATTGCTTTTATGAATAAGATACAGAGTGTGGCATAAGTACTGTTACAAAAGAAAAAGCTCATAACACCTGAAAAATTCATTATATTAGCATATAATTATAATATAATTATAACAGTATTAATAAATCTGCTAAATAACACCAGAAAAATCTCATTCAGTATGATTCTCTTTAGCCGCTACCACACATGGAAGTTTTTTAGGCAAGTCATTGATGGTGGCACACAGAGCTTCCATGAGTATTTTGTCCCATACTCTTAAATTTTGGCTTTAGAGCTTCAATATTTGGTGCAAAGTAGAACAGACCTCACTCTCTCAAGAAATGCTCACAAACAATAGTCAAGTGCTTTGATATTGTGATGAGGTAGGCCATTTTTCCTTGATGATGAAACTAGGACAATTGTCTCTGCATCACTGCTGTGTTACACAATAAGTATGGCTCATCTCTCCATCTTGTTGAAGTGTTCAATGTTCATTACTATACACTTTACCCCTTGAGGCACAAAAACAAGAGGAGACTTTCCTTTTTCCGGAGTGGCTGCCCAAACCATAACTGATTCTGGTTTCTGAGGCATTTTTCTGAAGTGGCAGAAACTGACTGATGTCTTGTTGAAAGAACATAATGATTTTGATAGTTAAAAGCCTGTTCAACAGTGAACAGTTTCTCATCAGTGAAGATGTTTTGCAGTGTGCTATCACAAATCTATTTCAGCAATTGCTTACTTCTTTGAAGCCTCTTTTGCATTGTGACTGCTGAAAGAAGCTGTCTCTTATCTTCGAGGGGATAGAACATTTCGACATAGCCTCTGCTTTAATGAGTTTTGGCATTCTGGAGGTGCAAGGACATTCTGGTCTCAGCCCATCTTTGATAGAAGTCTTGTTCTATTGATCGATTGTCTTTTTGATAACCATTTTATTGATTTCAAGTTGTTTTCCAGTTTTAAAATTTTCAGGTGGACTCTGTTCATTTTCATGTTGCTCAATTATATATTTTTTAGTTTCTATAGGCATTGTTGCCAGTAAATACTAAAAACACTTTGAAAAAACAAGTAGTATACATTGTTGGGTGAGGTATCAAACCATAAACAACAATGCAATGACTAAAAATTTAAAAGTAGAATTCATTTGAAATTATCCTTTTCAGTGAATATTGAATTTTTACAAGAACTTTGCTTTTTTTCAATTTTAATTGTAATAATTCAGAAAGTTTTAAATCTTTTAAAATTCTGTATTGTAGCAGTTAGGTGATATTATTTTTAAGTAAAACCTACATTTACTAATCATAAATGGAAAAGCTCACTATAATTCAATTACTTCCAATATTTTAAAAATAATTTTGAATTGATTTCATGTGTATAAACATGATGATTTTTTAATACAGATGTCTGAAGGCGATATCAGAAAATAAATGATAATTAGTAAAATTAAAATTTATTGCTAATTTTCTAACATTTCCTCAGCAAACACCTTTCTAAGTTATACTCTTTTTATTCAATAAAATATTAGATTGCTTAGAATATTTTTCTAAATTTGTAACATTACTGGGTAGTTGAAAATAAAATTATATAAAAATGCATTCACACTATACTCCAGTAATTGTTACAGTTATGTCCCCTTTACAAAAATTCCCAAGCACGAGTCTATTGAGAAATGTGTCAACATCTTATAAAAACACCCAGCTCAATGTAAAAAAAAAAAAAATGCCTATTTTAAATTAAAGTAACATTTGTTTCAACTCAGATTAATTATATTTTAATTCAGCTAAACTTTCTCAAATGAAGTTGCAGAAAAGTATATTTTTGAAAGATTTTTAATAAAGAGAATCATGTTAGCAGATTTGTCAATAGGCAATTTTTAGCATTTTTACTGGATTTTTTTTTTTTTTTTTTTTTTTTTAAACTCCTCCCAATCAATTTAAATACAGTTTGTAATCATATTTTACTTGTTGGAAATATTAAATATAAACTTGGAATTAAAACTAAAATAAAAACTTCAAGAAAGACTTTTCATTTTTAAAAATGCATTTTAAACCTTAGGTATTGCTTTTCTTTGGCGGTATATAATTATTAGTTGAAAATGCAGACCTATTGAAAAAAAACATGATTTAACAATTTTATTTTGACTTATTTAACCAAGAGAGGAAATCTGAAAGTGATTCTTTTACATTCAATAGCCAAAAAGACCCTGCCGTTTTTGTTTTAATACAAATAAAAGGTATAAGACGAATTTGACATTAGTCCTCAAAGTAATCCCCATCATCATTCAGAACATTTTGCTAATACCCTGGCAGTAAAAATCAGGTATCTTGAATACAAAGAGATCTGTGAGCACCTCCCATGAGTGCCTATTTTTCGAAGGATTTCCCACAAGAGTGGTTATTCAAGGAAATGGAAGAGGTCGTAATCTGTTGGTGCAAGTTCCAGGGAGTAAGGTGGATGGCACAATGTCTCTCAGCCAAGTCGCTGTATGGTATCCTTGGCCATCCAACACCTGGCATTGTCATGTAGGAATAGTACACCCTTGGGATTAACCAATGCTAGCTCCTTCTGCTTCAGTATCTTGCACATATTTCAACTGCTATGAATACAGGTCTGCAGAGATATGGTTTGGATCATTGGTAGTAGGTCATAGTGCACCACTTGTCAACTAGTCCATCAAATACAGAGCATATGTGTAGGGGTGGTCTTGTGGTGTAAGGCACAGTTCTGTGATGACAAAATGTCTGGCACACTTTGTAGTCTCATAGAACCCACTTTTCGTTACTGGTAAGCACTCAATCAAGTATGGGTATGTTGTAGACCTTTTCCTATGCTGTTCAGGTGAAATCTGACTGTTTCATCAGAAACTTGGAAGTATTTGTCCAGCTCACCACAGATTTGGCTGTTGTCCTCCTTGATGGCTACCTTCAGGGCTTCATTATCCAGGACCTGTGGCCCACCACTGTGGGGTTCACCACAAAGAGACAGATCTCCTGGCCTGAACTTTTGGAACCAATGCCTAGCAGTGTATTCACTCAGAGCATTATCCCCAGAGGCTTGACTTATTCAGTGAATTGATGTGGGTGCAAACAAGCCCACCTTATTGCCATAAAGCAGACAACCCCCAAACAAGCTGCTCTGACACTGCTGCTTGAGCTATGATGTGTGTGTAACCTGCATTGGTCAAGAGCAATACTCCGCCCCCGCCCCCTTGCTTTGTGGCATGTGACACACTCATTTGTGCATCAGTGATCACTTCTTCCCACTCAATGTAAAAACTGGTAAGGACTTCTTTTGTTACTTTATGACTTTGCAAGTGCTATTCTAAATTATATATTTACTGTTATGATTTTTGCACCAAAAATTTCAACAACTTATTAAGACTGTTAAATTTATAAGACAGATTTTCATTTTTTTCATATAAGTAGGTTTTTTTTTTTTTTTTTTTTGTTAGTGGTTTTACTCTACTATTTGAAAGCTGTTTTGATAAAGCATTATGTCTCAAGTAATAATTTGGAATTCTTCAAATGTCTACAAATACAAAGTACACTTTAGTATTTATGTACTGTTTAAGTCTGAATTTTTATTTTATCTCAAAATAAAATTTTCAGTTAAATTTCTCTTTAACTGTGGTTGTATTTCAGAAAATACATTATTAAATTGACAAAAACCATTTTAAACCGAGGGGAAATGTTCTTGTTCAGAGATAGTTAAAGAAGAAAGTAATCTTTATAGGAATATGAAATGTATTCATCTCATGTCAGCAGATGAGCAGTTACATCAATTTAGATTTCATAAATACACAAGTACTAACAATAACTGT
The DNA here is from genome assembly GCA_964036315.1 of Acanthosepion esculentum. Lineage (NCBI taxonomy): Eukaryota > Metazoa > Mollusca > Cephalopoda > Sepiida > Sepiidae > Acanthosepion > Acanthosepion esculentum. Next base: position 23,479,479 of record OZ038496.1, read on the forward strand.
TTTTTTTTTTTTTTTGTATTTACAAAACGCTTATATTTGGGTTGGAATATTCATTTACTTTATGATCTCCCCCCCCCCCCAATCCACTCTGCCCAGTATTTTAACAAGTTTATTTCTCTGCTTTGTTTCATTGATCTAACATCTTTATTGGACAAACTAATGTTCCAGAGAATAAATTTGCTGATATACTGGAATAAAGATAATATGTATTGGAGTGAGTGGAGGAAAGCTACAACATGAGCACACGCACACACACACACGTCATATTTATTTACACACAATCTACAGCAGGTACTGGAAGCAAATTTTCAGCTACAAAACACTTTGTAGCATAAAATCTGTTTGATATGAGGTAACATGCTGGAATAACCCATACCTAATGATCTTAAATGAAATTTAGCTGATCAGTATAAAAAGTATGACAATTAAAATTCTAACTATTGTAAAGCAATTTTGTATCAGAAGCATCTTAGAAAATTGAATGTAAATTCTGCCCCCAAAAGCACATTGGTGAAACTTTGCATGATTTAAAGAAAAGAATACAGGAACATAAAATGAACAAAGTCAACATACGTGTTTGCCACTAATACCTTGATCGCAATTTTGACTGCGGGAAAATGCAGTTTTAATAAGAGAATATAATTTACTCAGATGAAAATGGTATTGAAAGTGTCATGGCCTGTGTCCTTTATAATTAATATACCATTAGGCAATTTCAATAATCATCCTTTCTTATGTAATAGTTCTGAAGCAGAGATACATAAATCATAAAAAAGGAGTTAGAAATTAGATTTTAACTATTAACTATTATTTGTAAAGATACAGTTAAATAAAAATCTAATAGTTCTCTCTTTAGTCACATTTCATTTTAGTAATGTAGATTTTGGTCTTGTGAAATAAAATTATTTTTTCTGATGACACTTGATCATTTTGTAAACATATCAAGGTATTTTATTTTCCAAAAATTGTCCTATACATTTCTCCTTCCATAGGATTTTCTTCCATCTTTAATTGCATTTAAAAATGCAACACATTTAGAAATGTGATTTAGCTAATTTGTTTTGTTTTTTTGGCTTTTTGGGTTTTTTTTTTAACTTTTAAACATTCAATAATATGAAAACAAAGATGACAGAAATTGCTAGAATCTTCAAAGATAAAATTTTCAACTTAAAAAACATTTTTTAAATACTTTTCTTTGTGGGGCTAACAAATTAAACATTTATTTTAGCTTGCACCACTTAATCAGTTGGTAATTGGTCATATTAGTATTTACCAATTAATCATTGCCATTTTTTTTTTTTTTTTCAGGTAATCAGTTTTTCTATTCTTGTCATCCTTATTTATTATATAAAGATCATCAGTTATCTTAGAATGGACTTAAATAATATTTTGAAGAGTTTTTATTTAACTTTGCCAATTGAAGGTAATTAAATTACTACTTATCAGCTGATTAATTGGTGCCACCCTAGTCCTCACCTGTTTATAGTAGATGGAGAGACACAAAAATTGACATATTGATTAATCCTTCACCTAGCTTCTATCTAGAGTTACACACTTCCCCCATTGTTTGATGCACTTGTCAAAATCTTTGTAGAAATTTACAGGTTTGGGCTGTGGCTGAGACAACTAATTAGTGTGTTACCATTGTGGAAGACTCTGCCTTTCCAATATCCCTCCATAAAGAGAAAAATATGAAAATCAAAATAAAAAAAAATGGTGTGTAGTATGAAAAAAATTTTGTATCCATTGGGAATATGCTTTTATTTGTGTTACATGGGAGTTGTCAGAAATAAAAGACACTGATACTTAACATCAGAAAGAGTCACTTGAAATTTCTAGGGCACATAATGAGGAAAGAGGGCTTGGAAAATTTGACACTCACAGAACATATTGAAGGCAAGAGGGACAAAGGAAAACAGCAATTAACCTAATGAGTGTATGTAAATAGATGGCAGAACAGGGTTTAGAAGAGATCGCAAAAGGACAACATTTACTAAAAGCTACAAAGGACAGGAAGTTTGTGGAGAGCTATGATTGCCCACGTCCTATAATTTCAGCTGCAGTGAGGCATAAGTCCTGGTGATTATGAATTTTTTAGCCAAAGGGACTATAAACACATAAATTCCAACAATAAAAAGATTGAATTTTTTTTTTTTTTAGTTTCATTTTATATAATGATGAATGTGGAAATAGCATAAAAATTGAATCATCTATTTTTAAATCATTAAAGGTAAAAATTATCTAAAGATAGCTACCTAGAAACAAAAATAAAAGCAATTAATCTGCTCTCACTGCTTACAAATGAGATATTCTTTTATAACAACATAAATATTGGTGTTGTGTATATCTCCTGTTGCCATAACAATGGAATATCTCCTTAGTAAATTGTAGAGGTCACACAAATGTCTTTGTTTAATATTAGGTTGTTATATAATTTTTTATTTTTTTTATTTTTTATAATTTATTTTAGTACTTATTAATAGATCTGATGAATCATTCAACAATTTAGTCCCCTTCAAGGTTTACAACCCCCTGCCAACTATCCACTGTTTAACGCCTCAATGATAGAAATCATTAGGTTTTAACTAAAAAAAATTCCTCAAGCCATGTTTTAAGATCTACATCGTTGTTGAACAAAACCACCTACAAATTGTTAGAAAGCAACCAAAAAAGGTAATAGTCTGAAGGGGTTAAATCAGGTGAATATTGTGGGTGTGGCAGAACTCAATCAAATCCTTTGATTGGATGTTCAGTCATGTTAATGACATTTGGGGGTGGGTGAGCATTGTCATGTTGAATAATCACACTGTATCACTGGTCATGTCTCTTCAGCAGAATTGCCTCTTTGAGCCTGTTTATTTGTTTGACATACAGCTTAGCATTGACCATTTGGTTGTTTTGACTAATTTCATAGTAAATTAGTCCTTACCAAACCTACCAAATGCAGATCATTTACTTGCATGAATACAGCTCTGGTTTGGCTCAGGGTGTTGCCGGCTTTGAATATGATGAGTGAAAGTAACATGAGAATCTGCCATCTTCTGAGCCAATTCCCTGATGGTCTAGTGTAATTCTTCTTGAATCAGCATGTGCAATTGCTTCTCATCAAACTGAACAGGTTGGCCAGAACATGGAAAGTCTGTGAGTTTGAACTTCCACTCCTTGAAATGGGACAACCCTTTCTGTGCCATTCTGTTGGTAATAATGTCCTCTCTGTACACAGCACAAATGTTTTGAGCAGCTTTGTGACCTTGATTAAAAACAAAAAGATGTCAAACATGCTCATTCTTGTCTGTTTAGCATTCCATCTCGGGGGGGGGGGTATCTAATCTGAAATAAAATTTCAATAGCATTAAACAACAGTTTCACAGTATGACTAGACTTACTAAGAAGCAAAAAATTCTATGAAAGATTATTCTTAGAGATCATTTGCAGAACACCAGAAAAAAAAAATAACAAATATATTTAATAAAAGAGCATTCTCTAAACAAAATGGCTGCTTTTCCTACACAATGGCTGTTGTATGCAAAATAATAGGTCACATGAAGATACTATCATATCTAATCTGGATCCACCACAAAGCATCTGGACCTGATAGTATCCCTGTAATAGTCTTTACGAAGTATGCTCTCGAAATGACTCCTGTTCTCTGTAAACTGTATAATAAATGCCTTGCTGCCTCCTGCTTGTTAGAAATCCTCATCCATTGTTCAAGTTTTTAAAAACTCTGAACAGTCTAACCATTCCAACTTATCAGCCATCTACTTCTTTTTAGGAAACTTCTAGAGGCCCTAATCAATACTGAATTGGTTAAGCATCTCACATCGTACAGCCTTTTTTCAGATAATCAATATGGTTTTCATTTCTCCAGGTCAATTGCTGATGTACTGACAATAATTGCGGAAGGAGTCTATCAAGCTCTAGATAAGAATGAAGCTTGGGCTGTAGCTTTGAACATCTCAAAAGCTTTCAACAGGTTTTGGTATACAGGTCTTCTCTACAAGTTGAAAAGTTAAGGTGTCTTCAGACAAATTTTCGAACAGATCCAGTCTTTCTTATCAAATCGTGAAATGAAAGTTATCCTGAATGGCCACTCGTTTAGATCCTTTCATACCAATGTAGATGTCACCCAATGCTCTATCCTTGGTCCTAATTTGTTTTTAATTTTCATTAATGACCTTCCTGATGACGTCAACTCACAACTTGGTATCTACACTGATGACACAATCATTTACTCCTGTCTCAATAAGTTTGATCAGTTTCATGAGGTCAGATTGGCAGGTGATGTCAAAAACGACTTTCAGTCTGCTGTTAACTGGGACAAAGGATGGCTTGTTAATTTTAACACCTCCAAAACTAAACTGTTCTTGATTAATCATCTGAGAGATTCCTTTCTGCTTTTCATCAGCATGGCTGATGCTAACCTGCAAGAGAGTGACTCATTGCACCTTCTCAGGCTAACATTCTTGACTGATATGAAGTGGAAAGACTATATTGAATCCATTGATAGGTCTGCTGATAAAAAAGTTGGTTCACTGTATCATGCTAGACAATTTTTCTCTCCAGAATCTATTTTACATATCTATGTCTATCATTTGTTCAGTCTTAGAATATTGCTGCCACTTATGGTCTGGTGCTCCTGCTATATATCTAGAGCACCTTGATAAAATCCAAAGAATCAGCAGCAATATTATTGATCTTGATCTGGCATCTCAGATTCAGTGAGTTTCACACCACCATAAAGTTGCCTCCCTTTTCCTTTTCTATACATTCATGGTAATTGTTTGGATGAGCTCTTCACTATGATATGTAGACCTTTTTTTTAAATTTAAGTGCAGTACTAGACTGGCGACTATAAAATAACCACAACGGCAATGGTAGTAGTAATTCTCAATTACTCTATTCTCTTACTAATGAGATACAAATACAAAAATATACTTGGCTCTGGCCACTCAACTGATTATATAATATTGGATGAGGTAACTTATGTTTGCCTGTGGAAGTCTCCCACTATCTAATGAGACCCCTTCCATTTCTCCTCTTCATGTCTCCTCTCTCTTCTGACTACAGGACGGATCAATGTGGTTAGTTGAAGACTTGCCCCAGAATGTGTGTGCGATTGTCCTTGCATTTGTGGGGATAGTTTGCGGTGCCTGCATGTTTTGACATGGGCATTGACTTGGGACTAGTATTGTCCAATATTGGTGTTCTCCAATGTTATTTTGTATTGGGATTACTGAATCCACAGTGTCATCAATTTCAATTTCTTCTGGTTCATTGCTTGCAGTATTTATGTTGTATGTTGGGTGATAAGGGATTAGAATCTGTCAGTCACCATAGAGGATTCACCAGGTTGTTGCAGCCAGACCCCATGGTCATGCAGAGGTATTATACAGTTCTGGCCTAGATGTGGTTAAACTATTTTCCATGTTGCTATCTTGAACTGGCTGTAAATTGGGGTGCTATGAGGTTCAGGGACCCATCCTCTGAGTAGGATATCAACAACTGGGTAGATCTTACAGAGGAAGCAATGGTCACTTAGTTACATAATTGCTTCCATCCACCCACACACGGTACAACCAGTTACTGAGTATCTCTGTGATTTTCCCTGTTTTCATCCACTGACAAGGGTAAGGGCCATCTTGATTTTGGATCTGAACAGAATCATCAATTTGTAATTCCCGAGGTGGGTGACAATGTTCATTATAAAAAAGTTTGTTCACATGTGCCTTTTAGCCATTGCCACCTCCTCTCAGTTCACCAATTTCTCTCCACTGTTTACATTTATGATATTTGTCCCCCTAGGACAGGGAGGTGGTCTTTGATAACATGACTGTATAACATCAGGAGACATGCCAAGATCCTGGATGGGAGTGCTGTGTTGAGTCAGCAAGGCATCGGCTGCATGATTGATCATGACACAGCTGACCATGTTGTCTGCGAGTACAAAGTTAGCCATTTTGATAGCCAGTTCTACCCAGCCATTGCTTTGTGGGTAGTAAGCTGACAAAGTAAGTTTCTGTATTCCCCGATTCTTAAGGAACGAGTCATATTCTTGGGAATCAAAGTGTGGTCCTCCATTTGAAGAAAGTTCTTCATGTGCAGAACCAAGTTTTCATACTGCCCTGGCATTCCCAGATGACATTAGGGCTACTTCCACCCAACCAGTATACTAGTTTGCATATGTAACATAATTTCTACCATGTAAGTTGAAAAATCCAATCTGGGTACCAGGAGGTGCAAGTGGATGCAGCATTAAGTTTTCCGGGGAGATGTTTAATGCTGAATTTGTAAATTAGTGTACGTCCTTTGAAATTCAAGAGACATGGGTTCTTTATGTTCTCAAGGACCTGATCTGAGAAAATTCTCATGAGAAGTTGGTCAACGGTCACTAGCAAATCTGGGCATCTCACTATAAATGTTTGACATGATTCTAGCTCATAGACAAGAGCCAGGTCTTCATCTTCAACCAGTGCATAGTGGGATTCTTTGTCATTGGTAAAGAGAGATCCAGTCCAAATAATTTTCCAGTGACAATCACCACAATTTGGGTTCGCTCTGTCAAGGTAATTATAGTGTTTTTTGAAAAAGAAAGTAACTGATTCCTGCTTTACTGTAATGTTGAAAGGCATGTTTTATTGATCTGGAATAATCTTTACTCTGTCCTCAATTTTGCACATGATTACTTGCTTCAACTCCTCAAAAAGTTGGTCAAGCATTTCATCCCAATAAAAGTTTTGGTTTTTTGAGCGCAGTAATTCCTAGAAAGGAGCCATCACCTCAGCTTGTGAGAATGCATAAGATACCTGATTCACTAGTCTAAACCAGGACTTGATGCCAGTGATAGTTGTGGGTGTAAGAAAGTGAAAGTCATTTTCTTTGTTGGTTTTACACCATCGGCCATTACCAAGAACCTGGCAAACTCTACCTCATTTTCTACAAAATGGAATTTGTCAGGGTTAAACACAATCCCATTCTTTCCACAGTGGGTTATATATTTCATTCTGTGCTAGAATGACAACTCTATAAAATCGTCTCAAAGGAGGCTATTGTCTATGCAACGGGTTTTTTGAACCATGTCCACTGTAATATCATCAAACAGATAAGTATATCCATCTTCAGATGCGTGAAATCCCTGGGGATCACAAAGATACTTGTACTCATCCCATTCAGTGATAAATATAGTGGCATCTTGTGTAACTGGGGAAAGTGGTAAGCTGTGGTATTGTTCCATGCAGCCAGAACTGTTTTCCTTACCTGAGCTGGAACAATGGAGACCTGATTAAATGGGGACAGGTTGTGGTGAGTTTCCCTCATGGAAGCAGCATTTAGATCTTGTAGATCCACCAGGTTGTAAGAGTGCCCACTGGCACGGGTTCAATTATACACAATACTACTACTCTTCTCTATCAAGGTCTTGTTTCATTCTCTTCTTCTTCCAGTGGTGAGGGAACTCTGCTGATGCTATCACATCAGGGACAAAGGTAATGTCCAATTGCTTTCCTGTCATAGTATGTAAGGGTTGGTGTGGGCATGTATTAAATGTGTTGGACTTGAAATGGGCACATATCCATCATTCCAGTAGTTTCTGTTGGTTTCTGTCGGAAGGAACAGGATGGTACTAGGCATCACTGGAATGGGTTTTCTGCATGGACCTTTGAGCCCATCAATGAGTTGAGCCATGATGTCTGAGCTGGGAATGCTATGTATTCGATGACTAGTTGGCACAAGGTACTCATCTGGGCACCTGAGTTGTTTTAATATCTCTAGTCCACTTAAACAAGTTTGAGCCCCAATGTAATGACTACCATGGCTAATTGGACCAGACTGGGTGTGTCCAAATGAAGCATGAATTTGATGCATTATAGTTCCTTTTATTGACAGCAGTGGATCTGGGACACCTCCTTCAAATCATTCCATTCCATGCAAATTGAAGCACAGCCCTGGGCAGTATCAAACCAGTTTTATGGTTCCGTTTTGATCTGCTAGCATAGTGGTAAATTAGTAAAATTAAGAATTAACTGGATTTTATAAAAATGATGCTTGTTTTTTGCTTAAAATATAGCAAAAATAACATTTATTTAGGCACAGTAGCCCATAGCCTGTCATAAGTAAATATTTCTTCTGTCACCTCTAAAGTGTGTAGTCTTTTACTGTCATCTCAAAGTTTGTGGAAAATTTTAAAAACTAAGTTTGATCCTTAATGTCTTTAAGGACTGCAATCTAGAAATGCTTAAAAATAATTTCTTTAACCTTATAAGCAATAGTTTAAGAAGATAATTTTTTATTCATTATATTTTTGTGAAAGTAAAATGAATAATTTTATTTTTTTTATACTACATTAGAACCATAAAAAGAAATTAATTAAAAACTAGTTAAAAACTACTTTGGAGTTTAATTCATTGCTTTTTTTAAATTTTCTTTTCTGTTTGATGTTATAAAATATTTAATTGCACCCAATGAAATCTTTTTAATTATTCTAATTTTAAAATTTATTAAAGTAAAGGAATTGCTACAAAGGGCAGGGAGGTTGATAAAGAAAGACTTATTGAGCTGATACTGTTAAATTACTTGCAGTCACAGAATTATTTCCTTTTTGAACTTCTGTACAAAAATAATCTAATTTTTTTTTTCCTCCTCTGAAAAAATGCATTCATTTTGGTTTTGATAGTATCTACAAAATACAAACTTTATCTACAAAAAAATCTTAATCATATTTTTCCAGTTCTATATTTTAAGTTTAGGCTAACCATACATTCATCAGTTTGTTTGGGGGTATCTCTTGGTGATAATAAACTTTAAACTATTTGTTTATTTTATTAATTTGTCTGTCCAGAAGCTTAACAAGAATAAAGCAAAGCTGAATCTTCTCTCAGTATGAAGATTGAAAATTATAAGCTAGAAATATTTTTTTAAAATAGTAATTTAGTCAAAGTAATAATATTATTAATTTAATAATGCTGGCAGAAATTTCAGTCATCCACAGTTAAGTCATAGAGCTGCAATGACGGGATTTCCTGTCATCTGTATTTAATGCATTTGTATATTACAATTAGATGAGTGATGTGTGGATGTGCAGGTGGTTTAAGGGTTAAATGCTCAGACTGAGAAATCTGTGTGCCGAGTTTGAATTCCGGTCGAGATCATTCATTGGGAAATGTATGACTCCATTTATTCTCAGTGATTTAGGACACTAGTTGGCAACAGTATAAGAAGGACAACTTTGAATTCAAAACCATATGTTTCCCTAGTGGGACACAAATATTTTAATGAAGTGTAACTAAGGTCCGTTCAGCATAATTGGGTTAAACCACAGGTTGGCTCTGTGGATGTTTACTGTTTGTTAAAGAGACACTAATGGGTTTGAGTATATTGAATATGTTGCAAAAGATGAGAAATCACACTGAGTGCCTTAGTCAAACAAAACAGCTCGAAGAGAAATGTGCCTTTCTGTATCAATTTTTTTTTATCTTATAAAAAAAAAAATGTAGCTTCATTTTTTTTTTTCATGTTTAACGTGGCTCCCTTAACGTTAAAAATAAAACTTAAAAAGAAAGATCAATATTTTTTAATTTTAACCAATAGTTTAAGTGAAAAACAACAAAAAATCACTCTTTTCTTTTGGTTGAATGAAAACTCACTTTTATTTAAAAAAAAAAAAAAAAAAAAAAAAATAAATAAAATCGTTCAGTACTGCAGATTTTATTTGGCAAAGGAATAAATCTAAAATGACATCAAACTTTAACATACATAATTTTATCATGGTAGTACTGAAATGTATTCATTATGTACTATTAAAAGGTAACTCCTGTTGTTAAGACCTTATACCTGATACCATAAAAATCCAACATGGCTTCAGCTGTGATAAACTTTTTCTGCGGTAAAAGACTAAAAAAGAAAAAAAAGAAAAACACTAAAGGAATTTTAGTTAGTAGTTGATTTTATTTTAGTTAGAGATGAAGCTGCATAAATCCTCAAAATCAAAATTTGATTATTTATTTACACTCGTAATTTTTAGAATACTACTGAACAGCAATTTCTTTTTGAATTCTGTTTTCGTAGCAGGTGGTAGAAATATTTGATTTCTGTAAATGTGCTTTAACCTCCTCTTCTATTTTTATTTTTTTTATTTTCTTTTTTACTCAACAGTTGTTATTTCCTCACAATTTATTCTAAATCTACAGATTTCCTCAACCAACACTGTTTTGTTGACCTTAGAAGTGGATCATCGGAAAGTCATTTTAAACACTGATCAATAAATAAGCTTTTGTTTATAAAATAAGATTTAAAAGTGAAAAACAAAAATAATTAGCTTTTTTTGTTTGATAGTTATTTTAATTCTACTTTTGGAAGATAAATTACAATACATGTACTCATTTCATTTTTAAACATTGATTTTCAACTGGAACTTAAAAATCTATAGAACAAACAAGAAGCTGTACATAAACTACTGACATATTTTAGCTCTCTTTATTCATTTCCCTTGAACTCTTAGTTTCTTGTACTTTCACTTCTCCTTTTTGTTGCTTTTGTTTCTTTTACATTTTTTGCATTTATTGTTATTTGACCTGGTTATTATTCGACCTTGACCTTAGCTACTAGCATCCCCCCCCCCTCTTATGTCTATCTACTTTTTTTCTTCTTCCTTCCTTCCCTTGCTTATCATGTAAGAGAGGTCTCTCTACGTAGTTACTATATAGCATCGTGTTGTGTAGAGCCACCAAACCAGTATCCTCCTCACTTCACTCTCTTCATTACTTTAGACAACATATTTTCCCCTCTTTCCTTCCCTTGAACTCAAAACCCAACATCTCGCGCTCTTTCTCTTTCTCCGTAACACTTCCTAATGCAACTAACTCCCCTTCATCAATTCCTGTTATATTTCCTTCGTCTTTATTCTGCCTTCCTCCTTATTTTTCTTATGACCAACTTCTTTCCTTCCTTTCTTCTAGCTTTTCAAATACCACTATATAACTACCCCTGCATTTGTTTCTTGGCATTTTTTTCTCAGATCGATTTCTTCCTTTTCTCAAACTTCATCCATCTTTCATACCATTCTCCATTGGACTAGCTCTAAAAAAAAGATATATATTGCGCGTGTTGCAATGAATTTTTTTAAACTTTAGATTTTAAAGTTATTTGTTAATAATACTTTTTCAAAAGTTACCTCCTTACTACCACCCTGCCTTTTCTTTAAATCTTTTGCTTTCGAGACTATTTAGTATTGAGGTATGCAAAAAATTCCTGTCATTCACAGCTGTTGAGTAGTGGATACTAGAGTTACTGTAGTTAAACGTAATGTACTCTTCCAGTAAATATTGCCAGCACTAGTTGTTGAAAGCAAGCATTCTTTTTGGTACTCGTGCCTTTTTTTTTTTTTGTCTTTGAAACCTTCAACAAAAACGTTATGTTAGTCTTCTTTTATTCTTCTTTTTTTTTTTCAGTTTTTATTTTATTTTGTTGCATCAAATAGTGAAGTCACTGAAAATAAGAATTAAAGAATATGTCGATTTTTCTTTTTAGTTAAGTATGGAATTATAATTAAAATGTTAATAGCCAGTCAAACTAAAAAAAAAAAAAATTGACTTCAATTCACACATATACAAAAAAGATGTGGGTGTTTGAGAACATGAAATTTGACAAAAATAGATTTTTTTTACGAAGTGGTACTGAAAAGTTTTCAACCCGACCTACTTCCCAAAAAGCAGATTATTTTTTATAAGGTCGGCCTCCTTATACAAACAATTATGCAATTTTAAAACTTAATTGTTTTTTGCATTTTTTATTGACTACTTCCACCATTTATTAAACTTAATTTTTCTCTTCAATTTTTAAACAATTGGGAGGAGGAATCTTGTGTAACATTCCAGGGGATGGTCAGATGCACTAAATAAAATTTGTAAGATCAGTGAAAGACAAGGTGTTTCACATCACAACCGTTTTGAAGTTAATTTATTCATTAGTAACTTTTCCTGGCACCAGCATTTTTACTGGTCACATGCCTGAGTCATTAGTTTCCCTTTGAATTTTTGTCTGTGATCAACCAAAACAAACAATTCTGCCCATTTTATTGTTAGTGTTGTAATTTGATCTTATAAATGACCGACAATTTAATTAGGGATTCTTCTATATAATCTTCTATAGAATTGCAATTCCGATTGCTGTGAAAATATCATTGAAATTAATCTTCATATTGGGCTAAGTAATTGGATTTAGTCATTTTTAAATCATGAAAAAATTATTGCAAAATATTTAATTTTTTCCTCCATTATCTATATTATGATGTGTACCCCCCCCCAAAAAAAAACCCTATTTTCTTTCTTTTTTTAATCTTCATAAAATTCATACATCATGAAAATTTTATTCTTGTATAGTGCGTTAATGATCTTATTTTTGTACATAAACAAAAGTGTTAGCTGGTAAAACACCTCCCAAGGAAACAACTAATTTAAAACTCCAGCAGCCTTGGACTTGCTCAGCCAAAGTTTTTATTTTATTTAATATTTAAAAGTTCATTGCAGTATTTTTTTAACAGGAAATTTGATTAGCTCTCCTCTTCTTAAACTTTAACTTTCTAGTTCTACAATTTTTATGTGCAGTGTTCCTTCAGGACGTAGGCGATCGTGACTCTCCACAATTTCCTGTCTCTTGATTGTAGCTCTTTTTTTGTTATTCCTCCTAAGCCCTGTTCTTCTATCCATTTACTGAAGCTCACAAAGTTGTCATGCGTTGTTTTCCTCTGTCTCTCTTGTCCTCTATCTGTCCCATGGGTATCAGATTTTCCAAGCCCTTCTTCCTCATTCTATGTCCCAGAAACCTCAATTGTCTCTTCCTGATGTTAAGTATTTCCTTTTTGTTTCCATTTTCTCCAAAGTTTCATTATTACTCACTTGTATGGTATCCTCAAGCTCCTTCTATAGAACCAAATTTCTGTTGCTTCAAGTCTCTTCTTCATCTTTGAGGCGATCGTCCAACACTCACTGCCATACAAGAGGACAGCTATCACATAGCAGTTTAGTATTCTTTTCTTTGTTTCTAGCAAAATTTTTGTATTTCTAAGTACTCTGCTTAGTTTTTGGAATGCTTCTTTGGCTATCCCAATACGTCTTTGGATTTCAATTTCAGTTTTGCTCCTTCCATATTCTGTTAAAAAAAGAACACTTCCCAGATATTTAAATTTCCTCACTTGTTTGATTTTGGTATTTCCGATTTGCAATTCACACTTTGGGTTCATTCTTTTGCTAGCAACCATGCATTCTGTCTTCTTACAATGGATATTTGACCCTTTCTTCTCGCTTTCCCTCATTACCTTTCTGTAGGAGTTTTTGTAACTAACTTTCTGTGTCTGCTATCAACACTCTCTCATCTGCATACCTTATGTTGTTAAGATTGTGACCGTCACATAATGAAAAATAAAATATATTTTTAGTTTTATGTAACTGAAGGGAATGTAAAGTTTTTTTTATTTTGGTTTTGATTGGATATAACCTAACAGTAGGTTCTACTTAAGCACATTTCTTATGTATCACATTTTATGATAAAAATATATCTCAATAAATAGTAATTTATTTTTAAAGAATGCCTATTTTCTACTTTTTATCTGTATTGAATTTGTAAAGAAAAATTCTTACAATTTAGGCATTACAAACTTTCAGATTTTCTTTGTCAATTGCAAAGTTAACACTAGTAACACTTAAGTTACCGTAAACTGGGGTAACTTTAGCTGATTTGGGGAATTTTAAAAAAATATCCATGATTCCAACTTTCGTTCTTTTACTGGTAAGAGTGGCCATTTTTTTGTTAATTTAAAGGCTTAATTAATTTTCAAAGACTTTCCACATATTAGAAAAGCAGCTGTTTTGCACACCATAATTTCTGTATATAAAAAGTGCTTCTCAAGATGTTGGTGCAAAGTCTTTAAAACAATTTTATAGGAAAAAGGTAAGTTATTTGAGAAGCTTAGAGGTCAAATAACAAGAAACAGATGTTTATGAAGGTCAATGATTGCCAGGGAACTTGTCAACTAGGGTGGTCAAAGTTACCCCAAGACAGACAGAACTTTTGGGGTAACTTTGATCACTAAGCTGGAAGCTATTTTTAAAAGGCCTGGGCACAAGCTATTTCCCAGAATGCATTGTTCTGACAAGATTATGCATGTCTTTACTCTCCTGTCAAGATTTCAAGGAAGAAGGTCACAAGAAAACTAAAGTGAATGATTTTTCTTAATTTATCCTTTTTGATATCAATCAATCATAAGATTTATTTTCCAAGTAATGTACTCGATGCAATTTCTTTAGTTTCAATATTTTAGATTAAATTGAAAGAATATATGGAAATCCTGCAACAAATGTCGTCAGAAGCCTTATTTTATAGGTGGTCAAAGTTACCAGGCCAGACACAACTGCAACAAGCATTTATATACATAGGAAAAGTTGCAAATATCTAGAGTGGTCAAAGTTGTGCCATTACCAGGTAACATTGACCACCATGTACAAAACCTTTTTTCTCTGACATGAAATGACCAATTTCCACCATATCTTCACATATGTAGCAGTTTAGTCCATGCAAGTTGGCCATCACTATTTGCATCAAATGTACATCCACTAAACAGAATTCTCAACTTTTACCCAAAAAGTGGAACAAAATACCCTGGTTTATGGCATTGGAGCTAACAACTAAAAAAAAGTTCATCTTTTATTCTTGTATTCTATTTTAACTGTTTACTAATTTGAATACTAACAATGTTCATATAAGAAACATTTTAAAACCAAATATTTATCGGAAGAATAAAACTAAGTTTAAGTATAAAATTCTGTTTTCTCCAACTGAAATCTTAGTTGTTAGGTGTTAAATGGTGAACTCAACAGCAGTTTTTTTTTCAGCAGTGACCTAACACTAATAGGATGTAATATTTTATATTTTGCAAAAAGTAGTTTTTTAATAAATATTAATGAGTGTTAGGTACCCCCACCACAACAAAAAAAAGCGATGCTTAATATTTAAAATGCATTTTAAAAATGAAAAATCTGTCTTGAAGCTTTCATTTTAGTTTTCAAAAGATAAATTTAATATTTCCAACAAGCAAAATATTTTTTGCTTTATTTCAAACCGTTTTTTCTATTTTTTGTAAATTGCTGAAATCAGCCATATTGACAGATCTGTCATTCGTTTTAATAAAAGGAATCTTTCAAAAATAAAATCTGCTTTTCTGAAACTTTGAGGAAGAATAATTCATTTAAAATTTAATCTGAATTAAAACAAATATTACTTACATTAAGTTTAGTTTAAAATATCACAGAATAGCTTTTTTTTAACACTGAGGTGGGCGTTTTTATAAGGTGTTGAGATTTATCAATAAATTAATGTTTGTCATTTTTAAGTACAGGGCCCATAACTGTAAATTACTTGAATACAATGTGAACAACTTTTTTATATAATTTGTTTTTAACTACCCAGTAATCTTAAAGATTTATGAAAATATATGTAATCTAATATTTTATTGACTTTTAGGTACTTTGACTTTATAGTCTTACTTACAAAGATACTTGTTGAGCAAATGTTAGAAAATCTATATAAATAAATCACAGTGTACATGTGTCAGACCGTCCGTCCGTTTTTCGATCTCAGTAAATCATAAACAACCTGAAGTAAAAAGTAGTAACTACTGTAGTTACAGGTGATTAAAAATTAAATAACTCATTTAAAGTGAAATTTAAATATCAAACAGAATGAAAGGTTTTAAAAAAACAATTCTTTATTAATAGGTTAATTTTTCATTGCAAGTGATATCGTCTAATTAAACTGTAATTAACACTTAAGTATACTGTGACATATTTGAAATATTACATAGTTCAGGGTCCCTAATGTATTTTAAGAAAAGTGACTTTGTGAAGGGATGATAAAGAATGGTGTTTTTTTTTTTGTTTTGTTTTGTTTTAAATTGCGCACAAAATAAATGTAAAGAAACTATGGAGATTGATTGCATATATGAAGAAAGATTATGCTGAATTAAAGTGTCAAATAAAGATAAAATAATTTTATTATTTTTAAATTCTTATAACACTGAAGGCAAAAAGCCGAATTATTGGTAAGTAGCCTAAAGTTCACCTGAAGGTCAGCTTCTAGGCTAGTTAGCAATAAATTTTAAATTTGCTATAGTTACCACTCTTATTTTCTAATGTTGTCTATGGATATCTGTATTTACAAAAATCAGCAAGTTTATACACACACACACACACACACACACACACACACACACACACACACACACACTTCTTTTTACAATACTGGCAGTCACTGAATTGTAGTTAGCTTTTCCATTTATGTTTAGTAAATATAATTTTTACTTAAAAAAAAAAAAAACAATATTACCTAACTGCTACCAATTATAGAATTTTAAGATTTAAAAATTTATAAATTATTACAATTAGAATTTTTAAAAAAATACAAACAATTCTTGCAGTCATTCATTATTCATCAAAAAAAATGTTTTCTTCAGACAATTGTGTCCATGATATCCATAAAAGCAATTAAAACCTTTTCTAATTAAATAATGTCTTAGTTATATCTCATTTTTATGGTTCAGAGCAAATTTTCTTCAATTGGGAAATCTGTTTGACAAAAATAATTACATGTTTTAAATTCTCTAAGGACTTGTGCTTATAACCAATATAAAAATTACCAACATTTCTTGCTCTCCTAGAGGTTAGCATCAGCCATGTTGATGGATGGCAAAAATGGTTGTCTATGATGATTAAAGGATAAGTTTTGTTTTGGAGGCTTTAACAGTTACAAGCCATTTCTTGTACCAGCTAACAACTGAGTGGAGATCATTTTTGATAGCAGCTGTTTGTCATGTTATGGCAAGAGTAAATAGTTGTTGATAGCATAAACATAGAATTGGCAACTGATGACATTGGGAAGTTCATTGGTGAAGATAAGAAACAACATAGGTAGTTTTCCAAATTGACATTACATGTATTGATGTAATAAGATTATAGTAGGAATAAGGAAATGGCTCTTAAAATTATTTGATAAAGTTGTTTCCATTCAACTGAAGTAGCTATGTTGGGTGTAACCTAGAATATATAGAGTGAGTCAGGATACCACTACCTATTGTAATACAAAGATTTTGTGAAAGAAGGAATTAAAATGAAAAAATTCAGGCTGAAGAAAACTTTCTGGTATTAATGAGAAATCCACTAAGCAAACTAAGTATTAGCTTTCTAAGAAACTGGCTTCTATTTGTAGACACTTAAAAAATGCGATAGTGAACATGATCTTTGCAAACACAGCAAGTAGTAACATTATTGCAGACAATACTTTCAATCTTACTATTATACAACTTAGAAACAAAACCAGAACATTTTATTTGGGAAATTTAATGTAATTCATGCATTTTATACTTTCATATTTCAATTGGAATGTCTTTCTGAATTCTGATCAAATTGCACATTCAATATGGATATTTCCTCTTTGAATATTTTTAATTTTTATTTCATTTTGTTTGTTCATTTTGGATATCATAAAAGTATATACCTTGTTTTGTTTCTAGTTATATATAGAAGATAAAGTACTTTTGATTTTCTTGTATTATTTTCATAATTGCAAAAGAAAACTATAAATAAGACCATTTGTCACTTTATGCTATTCTAAGTGAACCTTTACTAATCATGATGAGAAATGACTAACTTTTGTTGTATGCAGATAGCACCAAAATTTAACTAAAAAACCTTTTTACTAAAATTTTCATTCTATTCGAAAGATGATAGCCTTAAGCTAATCTTAAAAAAAAAAAAAAAAATGAATTTTACACATTTCTATAAGGCTTTAAGACATTTAAAAATGATGACAGAAAACTTATAATTTAATAATCTCAGAAATCAAATATCTATGCTTAGATATTAGTTTCAAAGAAAATTAGTAAAATGAAATATTAACAGAAGTTGGAAAAATATAGCAAAAAACACATTTTGAACACAGCAAGTTCATAGATCAAACAATAGCAGTTATCTCCACAACATCAAAAAATAAAAAAACTGCCTCAAATTTAATTAAATAAGAAACTTGAAAATTATCAAAATACAGAAACTTGTTTCATTTGTTTAAAAAATGATCATGTTTTTTTTGTTTTTTTTAACCTTCTGTAACCAAAAAGGTAGGAATATTTTTTTTTATTCTATAAATAAAATTATTTCTTTATGAAACTTAGAATATTTTTTATATTAATAATAATAGAATTAATATAGGTACCTCCATAAAAATGCTAAAAAAAAAATCAGCATACCCTGATGAAAACTTGCTCCGAGCATAATGAAAACATACTTTTATTGTCAAAATCTTTGTTATTATTAAGAGGAAGGATCAAAGTAGTTTTTGATTACTTAAATTTTTTACTCCTTTTTTAGAACATTCAAAATTGATTTTTTTTTTTTTTTTTTTTTTTTTTAACAAACTTGTTTTTCTTGCATCAGCAGTTGTACTAATGTTTAGCATAGCCTCTTTTTAACAGGCACATTAATTTGGAAATTCTTACAAAAATCAAATAATGAAATTTTCAGGACTTATTCACAAACGAATGAAATTGTTTTTGGAAATTTTTTTTTTAGTAGAAAATCTTGGTTATTTTATTTATTTATTTTTTTACATGTTTCAGCCCCTTACTTAATTTTATGAAAACTTGAGAAATTGATTGAGATAATTTTTAGTGGATGTATTTAGTTAAAAGCAAAATTCAAATCCTCCAATTTTTTACAAAACTGGACACAGTCTTACCGAAAATCTGTTCTGAATCAAAAAAATAAAAACGCAATAAAACTAAGACATTATTTAATTAGAAAAGCTTTTAATTGCATTTATGAATAATATATATTAAAGACAATATTATCTGAGGAAAATTTTTTTCAACAAAATGGATTTTTTACAAAATTTGTTTTCATTTTTTTTTTTTTTTTTTACAACTTTAAATTTATAAAGATTTTAAATCTTAAAATTCATTTTCAATTAAATTTTCATTTAAAGGTCACATGTTTTAAGGCTTGTTCCCCCCTCCCCTCACTTACAGCAAAAAAAATAAAAGACTTTGTCTGCTTCACCATATTTAACTATGTACATGTTCAGCTGTCAATCAAATGTAAATAATTCAATTAACATGTCAGAAAAACAAGACCCCCCATAGTTAAGAAATGTTTGTACACAACATTTTATGCTATAAGTAATATTTGTTTCGAATCAACTTAATTTAACTTTACATTTGCTAATTTTCCTCAAATAACATTTCAGAAATATATATTTTATTTTTGCAAGATTTTTAAAACTGAGAATTAACTCTTGTTTACAAGGGTGTCAAAAATGGCTGTTTTGATTGATTTTAATGGATGTTGAAAAAATTTATTCCAATCAGTATAATTTCTGTTTGAAATACACCACAAAGTATTTTGTTTTACTGGAAATAGTAAATTTTAAATCCTTTAGCTTTCAATTAAAGCTAAAATGAAAGCTTCAAGAAAGTTTTTACATTTTTAAAAAATCATTTTAAACCTTACATATACCGAATTACTGGAGGCACATAAATTAATATAAATATAAAATTTGTCACTTAGCTGATTGGTGTTATCTTCAGAATTTTTTTTTTTTTTTTTAAATACTAAAAGGAAGTAATATCTTTATCCATTGCATTTATTTTTTTTCATTTTTTAACTATTTGCCATTTATTCTGTATTTATTTACTTTTTAAAGTATTGGATGTCATGCAATATATTCATTTGCACCAGATCATGTTTACTTCTAGGAAAATTTATTAAACAAAAAAAACCCTGAAAAATTGATCCATACTTATTGAATTGATACTGTTTATTGATTACCTTTACTTTGCTATCAATGTTATAAAATATTGTAGACATCATACATAATTATTTTTAACCTTCTATAACCAATAGGGAGGTAATTCAGAATTGTTGAATTATTTCTTATTCGATCTTCTGGACAAAAAATAATTTAGCAGTTGCAAAAAAAAGTAAAATTCTTTTAAAAATATTTCTGATGCAAAAATGACAATAACCTTTACATTTCTTTTTTTATTCTTCAAACACATCTTTAATAATAATAAATACTTTTGTCAACAACCAAAAAATTAGTTTTTGTGTTTTATTGAATTATTTTCATAAGGTTACAACCAAATTTTCAGAATGTTCTCATTTGATATTGCAAAAGATCTTTACTGAAATATTATCTTAAGGGATTTTCTTTATAAAACTATTAAAAAAAAGATGTCTTCCCCTCCAAATTTTAAAAGTATTCAATATATCAAAATTGGTGGTAACTAATCCCACCCAATATTTCTGCAAAGTTTTCTAATAAAATGACTCCTTCACTATACAATACATCCATTAATGAATGGGTACTGAAAATTTCACTTAAATAATTCAGGGAATTATCCAATTTGTGGTAGATTTCTAAAATTTCTATTTTATTTATTTATTTATTTATTTTTAAAACTCTTCCATTTTAGTGTTACTAGTTACATGCCTTATTATTCAACTAGTACACATGTCGTGGTTGTTATTCTCATAATATTTTGGTGATTGTACCCTCTGGCCTTCTTCAGGTATCTGTCTTCATCCTCTGTAATCTTATTGGAACTTTGAACCAAACGCTTTATTCAATCCAGAGAGTGCATATTTTTCTCTGTTTCTTCCACTCAACTAAAATATGTGACTTTACAGTACTACCCAAGCCAGCAATAAACATATTGCTTGTTCAAAGATTACTGGTTATTAAAATATTTAAATTTTTACATATATCTAAAACTGGATGTGAATATTTTAATTCATATTTCTTACTATTATTTCAGCATGTAATTGACAGACACGTAATTGAGAAATAGTAATAGCTTATCCAAGCAAAGAATGAAACTAGAACACTGGGAAGTGTATTAAAACAAAGTAAATTTTGTGGAATGTGAATTAATATAACACATCATGGCATTCTTTACTTGTAAAGGACGTTATGATACACATACAAAACTGGTTAGATATTCTGTTCACAACAATCATTTTGAAATTCAGAAGTTGTATTTTTGGGTAAGCTAATTTGTTTCTTATTGTTAATCACTTTTTCTTTTTTAATTAAAGTTAATTTTTATTGTATGATTTTTTTCATATAAAAACATATTCATAATGAAACAACTGAAAATAACTTTGTAAACTAGTTTTGCTTCCATATTCAAGTAACTAAGTAAAACTGTTTTGGACAAAATAAATTTCATTTGTCATCTATTGTTTTAATGGAACAATTTTCAACAAATGTGAAGAACATGCACCTAAGAAAAATTTCTAATTTGGTTTTTATTTTTACCTTTCTTGGTGAATTTGAATTTTATTCTGTTGATTTCTAAGAAACGCTATACCTAAGGTTTAAATTAAAATGAATTTTTAATAAATGAAAATGTTTCCTGAAGCTTTTATTTTAGCTTTATTTCGAAACTAATTTAAATTGACTGGAAAGAGTATCTTTTAAATTGCTAAAAATTACTGATTTTAGCTGCTTTCAGCCATCTGTCAGCACAATGTAATTCTCTTTATTAAAAAAAATCTTTCAAAAACAAAATATTATTTTCTAAAACTTTGAGGAAATATTAGCTAATTTAAAGTTTAATTAATCTAATTTGAAACAAATATTACATACTTTTAGTTTGAAATATTGCAGAAATCCATTTTTTAATACAGATGTATGTGTTTATTTAAGGTTTTGACAGTTTTAACTAATTTCTTCTATGGGGGATATATCTGTAAAAATTACATGAGGAATATAATGTGAGTGCCAAGTTTATATAATTTTTAACTTCCCAGTCATCTTAAAAATATTGTAAGAAAATATTCTCTGTAATCTAATGTTTTATTGAATTTTAGGTAGTTTGGCTTTAAATTTACTGTAGTAAATGCTCTTACTTTCTTATGTAATGTATGATGAACACCTGTATTTACAAAGATCTGCATGTTTACACACACACACACACATTTATTTTTAAATACTAGGGGTTTGCTGAATCTTAGTAATAATTTTGATTTGTAAATATAGTTTTTACTTAATAACAATCTCAATACATAATTTTAAGATTTAAAACTTTATAAATTATTCTAATCATAATTTAAATAAATAAAAATTCTTGTAAAAATTTTAAAAAAATGTTTTTAAGACAATAATGTCAATAATATTTTATTCATAAAAGTAATTAAGTTTTTCTAATTAAATAATATCTTATTACATTTTTTATTTTGATTTAGAGCTGATTTTCAGTAACTGAGGGTCCTGTTTTACAAAAAATTGAGTTTAAATTCTCCAAGGTGTTTTGCATATAACTAATACAAACATTAAGCCATACAAAAATTAATTTCTTGAAATTTCATAAAATTAAATAAGTGTGTGTGTGTTTTTAACAGATGTTTAAAAAAAATACCAAGATTTAAAAACAAGAAAAAAACAAACTTTCTAAATTAATTAAATTCATTTGTGAATAATTCCTGAAAGTTTCATTAAAATATGACTATTCGATTTTTTGCAAGAATTTCTAAATCAATGTACTTTTCATTGCAAAAAAGGAGGCTAAAATTTCTTATAGTAATTTATGGTTCCCCCCCCCACCTCCCACTGAGGCTAGAAAAAAAAAATTTGAACATTCTAAAAAGGATCAAAATATAAAATTTAATAATAAAAAAAATTGTTTGGTTTGTTCTTCTTAATAATAACAAAGATTGTGAGAATAAAACTTTGTTTTTATTAAGTTTGGGGTATTTTTTCATCATGTATGCCCATTTTTTAGCAAATCTTTGGAGGTACCTATTTTCATTCTTGTTGGTATATTGTATATACCAACAAGAATGACCTGGTTACATTTTACTCCCATCACTGTAACAAGATGAAATCTGGAATAATTATAGGATTCTATTTAAGAGTGTTAAGAATCTGCAGCTCCCAATACTTACCTAAAGAAGAAATATACGTAGAAGACACCCCCCCCATAAATATCCTTATTATTTCATCCACAACACTAAGAGAAAGGCTTACAGTATATACAACTGCAAAAAAGATAACTTTATTAACCACAGTAAACTAGATAAAAACAAATGCATAATTCTACCTACTAAGTCCATAACATGCACTATCCAAAATTATCTATCCAATCTAAATAACATGAAAATAATTACAAATACATTCAAAACTATTATGAATATGATCAGAATCAAAAATATTGATAAAATTAATAATTCTGAAGCAAGTATGTTTGTGTGTATATATAAAGTGTGTGTGTGTGCATGCATGCATGCATGCATGCATGCATATATATATATATATATATATATATATATATATATAAATAGCAGGACAGACTGGGTTCTATTGTTTTGGATAGCAACTGATCTAGGAGAAGGACAACTCTGAATTCAAAACCTGCAGAGGGTCATTTGGGGACCTTGTGGCACATAGTGCACCCAGTCTCTGTATTTGGCCCTTCAAAAAGTGTGGATGGTTCTGCACAAAACCTCCACGACTATAATCAAATCTCATGTGCTGGTGTCGCGCTGTCAGTTTCCTAGGAGATGATCTGCTTGACCCTCATACGTCAAATATATATATATATATATATATATATATATATATATATATATGCCAGAACTCTTCACAACAATACATTGGCGAAACTTACAGAAATTGAAAAAATCATATCTAGGAACACACAAGGTGTCTTACACACAACACCTTATCAAATGTATGATATATAGATAGAAATAATTTCAACCACAACTTTGATCTAAAGAATGCCACACTTATTAAAAGAGAAAGTAACTTACTTAGGTGGAAAATTTTAGTGATAGGATGATTAATTGGAATTGAGTATCGCAATTTACCAGAACTGTTTAGGGTATCGGAATCGGGGAATTTTTAACCTAATTTCTGATTTCCAAAAACTATTCTTTGGATTTTTTTTTATTTTTAAAAGATAACTTTCGATTCCTGGTGCTTATGATAAAATAAGAATATTTTTTTAAATTGTCAATAAAACTAAAATATATAGAGCATAACACCCAAGTTAAGTATGTTGTAAATTTATTTGTGTGTGGGTTGTTTTTTTTTTTTATGAAGTGTGCAAGTTTCTACTCAGTTCCTGAACTTTCCATAAAGTTTGCTAGTTTAAAATTTGTTTCAGTTCAAAATAAAATTTTTATTTTTGATTTCTTTTTAAACATTAATTCACCCATTTAATATTATAAGTTATTAATTTAATAATTATAATTATGTAATATAAATACAAAAATGAATCCACATTGTTGTTCTGCCAGACTCTCTTTTAAAACAATTTTTATTATTTTTCTTTAATTTTAAAAAAAAAAATGAGTGTATAGAATTCCCACCAATGTGACATTTGATTTCTTAACATAAAAAATTGACCTTGTGTCACAAATTCTCCTCATAGTGATGCGGTTATAACAATTTGTTTTTATTATAGTTTTAATCTATAAAATGATTTTTTTAGTTTTGGTTATTGAAAAGATTTAAAAATTTATTTTTACTTAAAAATAAATGTTCTTTTCAATAAATGAGGCTTAAAAAAAAGTAAACATTCTTTTTATGAAATTTAAATTTGTTCTACAAAATTCATGTATTTAAAATTTTATAGCTTTCAAAATGAATATTCATCTTTATTTACTTAAAAGTTTTTTTTTATTTGAAATTTCCTGAAAAAAAGCTTTTTCACTCAAAAATTTGTATTAAAAAACCTAAAATTTCCATCAAAAATTGTATTTAATTTTATTTTACTTTTTTTTTTTTTTTTTTTTTTTTGGCATAAGTAAACTTTCCTGTATTAAATTAATATAGCGTTTAAAATATTTTTCTCATTTATTCCCCCCTCAGAGCCAAATGAGATGCAAGTTTTATAAGTAGATGTACATAAAAAAATTAAAAATTTTTTATCTAGCATGATTAAGCTATAGTTTTAATCCGCTTTTAACATCATTTGTTTTAATATTTTTAAAATAAAACTTGAAAATTTCATCTTCTAATAATCTAATAAATAATTAATCCCATGCAAAAAATAGACATTTACAGTTGTTTTCATCCTTATGAAGATTTTAATCATTTTTAATCTTATTTTTATTTTAACGCTTTTTAACAGTTAAATTTCATACCTCATATTTGCATTTATTTATTTTTTTATTCACTGTCCTGCAGGATAGGTATTCATATGTTTCCATTAAACTACAATACATAGGATGATGCCTTTCTGTTTATTGTTGCAATATATATATATATATATTAGGGTGCCTCTTATTTTTGAAGTGCATACTGTAAATTGAATTGTCACCCCTGAATTTGTTCCATTCATTAAAAAATACCACATACAAAATTTTAAGATTGTATAATATTTAGAGGGCACCTTTGCTTGTTAAAACTTAAAAGGTGGACATAAAAATAGATCATTTTTTTATTTTACAATTAACAGCAAGCCATTTATACACATTAGAAAACTAGAAATATTTTTTATCTAACAGTGAAAAATTTAAATTTTAACCAATGTTTATTATTTTCAGATCCCAATTATGGCAAGTGTATCCAATGCCAAACAGAAAATTGTAGTTTGGAAGTTTTTTAAGATTTCTGATGATAACCAAAATCAAGCAATATGGCAACTGTAGCTAGGTACTTAAGAGATTTACGTAAAGAAATTGTTCTGTTTATTGTTTAAACTCTTATCCAATTTTTTAAATAAAAAGGATATCTAACTTTGTTTCATAAGCTTTTGTATTCATTTTTCTACTAAATATTTTATTAATAAATGTACTTTGTTTATTAACTTTACCAAACCAATTGTAGGGCCTGAAAAAAATGCATTTTAACAGTATCATGAATTGTATCTGAATTGGTAAAAATATTGGTATTGTTCCTTCACTAAAACATTCATAGAGTGTTGCTATTGAATCTTCAGAAAATCTGAATCTGCACTCCAGATTTTTTCCAATATCTCCATTCCTGAAAGAATTGCTACTTTCCCAAGAGACATGACTACAAAAATGTTAAAAAAAAAATCAAAAGAAAACAGTTAAATCTTTAACCTTATTAAGTGATTCAAAATATATAATGCATAATTTAAACACTAATTTGCATTAAAAAATTCAAAAACATTACTTACTCACTTTCATTTATTGGACACTGAATTGTGTCCTCCATAGCTTGCTTGAATTTTCAACTAACCTGATGAATATTTATGAGCATTCTTAAACATTTTTGCTATTATAAACACTTGTTACAAAATAAAATCTTTGTATTTGC
The DNA here is from genome assembly GCA_964036315.1 of Acanthosepion esculentum. Lineage (NCBI taxonomy): Eukaryota > Metazoa > Mollusca > Cephalopoda > Sepiida > Sepiidae > Acanthosepion > Acanthosepion esculentum. Next base: position 23,505,807 of record OZ038496.1, read on the forward strand.
CTTGATAAAGTTCCTCAAAGGATGAAACATGTCAGCTAAGAGAAGTTTTCCTTTTGTCTTTGTGTGTGTGTGATATATATATATCTCCTCGCTAAAACTGACTTCACATGCTCTGGATGGAGCGGCTTGGTGATAGTAGTCGTGGCTCATGGGGATGCACAGTCCTATGGGTAAGGAGAAACTCGGATGAGTTCCACCATCAAATATGTAATCAAGCGTCACTATATCGAGTCTAATTCGCTACCTCTTCATCACCGAGACCCATTTATACAGTTGGTATGACGTATGCCTGATAACGTAACTGTTTGGGTTTCAATTCCTGGTAGTGGATGCGCACTGCTTATTTTCTAATGTTGTGTATAGTTGCCTGTACTTACAAAAATGGGCATATTTATACACATAAAAAAAAATTAAATTATTTTTTAAATCTTGGTGTTTGATGATTTGTATTAAACTTTTCACATTTATGATTAGTCAGTATACTTTTTACTTAATAATATCATTTAAAATGCTGAAATTATTGCAAAATTTTAAGATTTAAATTTTTATAAATTATTATTAAAATTTTTAAAAAGTGAAAACAATTCTTGTAAAATTCATTATTCATCGAAAACAACTTTTTTTCTTAAAGCAATAGTGTCCTTAATATATCTTATAAAAATAATTAAAAGCTTCTCTAATGAAATAATGTCTTAGTTTAATTGCTTTTTTTTTTTTTTTTTTTTTTTTATGATTCGGAGTAGATTTTTGGTAAATGGTGTTGCTGTTTGACAAAAACAAATTGATGATTTAAATTCCCCAAGGACTCCTGCTTTTAACTAATATAAATATGAAGAGGCTGAAATTTTAATTTCTCAGAATTTCATAAAACTAAGTGGGGGTAACAAATGTTATATATATATATATATATATATATATATATATATATATATATATAAAAACCAAGATTTAATTAAAATCTGACAATTACCTGATTTTTGTAAGAATTTCCAAAACAATGTTTTTTACTGCAAAAATAACACTAAATTTACCCTGGTAATCTTTGGCCCACTACTGACATAAGAAAAAAGATTTTTAACCAAAATTTTGAACATGCTAGAAAGGATTAAAAAAAATTTTAATAAAATAATCAAAAAATACTTTGGTCTTTCTTCTTAATAACAAACATTTTGACAATAAAGCTTTGTTTTCATCATGCTCTTTTTTAGCAAAAAAAAGTGGAAGTACCTACTTTAAATGTATGCTTTCAGTATTTATGTTTGTCATACGATCTTATGTATTTATTGTGGTAATTTGATACCAAGTCTACAAGATTTTGCAACAGAAACTACTTGATATTATCTTTAGTAGTTGCTTAGGTAAATGTCTCTACTCTATATTGCAGTATTTGCAAGGACAGTAAAATATTTCACTGATTATACTCTCACTATTACTGTTTCTCAATAATGCATTACAATGTGTACTTAATTTTCAAGTATAAATAATTTAAACAATGTTAATTATTTTTCTGTTTATGCCTTTAAATATGAATATTTTTATTTAGTTAGGAAAAATAAATTAATATACTTGTTTTGTAGAAACATATTTTCCTTGAACATGTTGTCTGAAGATAGATAATTTCTTGTTCCAAAGTCAATGCTGCTGGAGTCGAGTAATAGCATTTTTATTCCCTATCATTTGATTTTATGCTATTTCATTGTCATAGCTTTCTAATGCCGATTTGAAAACTGAAATTATTAAAATTAGATGGAATTTAAATATTTTGTTCTTTAGCTTTTTAGTTGACAAAAATTTGAAATAATCTTTGTAATTTTTTTTTTTCAAGGGAGTGCAGAAAGTTCTCAGCCTGACCTACTTCCCCAAATCTGACCAAATGTTATTTTTAATCCCCTTTTAGTTGGGCTGAAAACCTTTCTGCATCCCAAAAATAAAATACCTAATTATCAGTTGCCAGAATGTTAATATTCTTTCAGTATTTTTATTTGGTTACTTTTATTTCTCAGTTTGTCGCTACTTTATATTTATGATTTTAATTATAAAATTTCTAATTATCAAAATAGTGAAGAAAAAAAACATGCCAAATTTATGATTGTTAGATTTTAAATTTCTTGTATTTGGCCATTAGTGATTTACAACATCACAATAATTTGATAATGTCTTACTATTTTCTTACAATTTTCACTAATTTTTTGTTGCTGATATTGATACAACATTGATACAATATTAATGTCATGATAAAACTAAAAAAAATAATTTCAGTATCTGTTTTAAAATTATATTTGATTCCCAACATTAGTTTACTCATTAACATTTAGATATGTGAATTAAAAATAATGACTCTTGTTCTTATTTATTCAGTGAGTAATAATCAGTCAGTGAAATAAATCCATTTTATTTACATCGTTTGTGTTAATTTTTAGCAAATTTATTAAGCACAAAAGTATCTCAATATTATCAAGAAAAATTGTATGCTATACTTGTAAGATATCAGTCATGAAATAAAGTCTCATAGCTGAATAAAATATTCAGCTTTCAGTTGAATATTTTATTCTCGAAGGAACAATATTATACACATGGTCTTCGTGGATTTTTCTGACCTTTTCAACACAAGTTTTGTGCACCACATGAGATGTACATATAAATATTTGTCTCATTTTGTAGAGTTTGATGACTGATTGATTTATAAAGAAATAGTTTCCATGTGCCATGTTTGAAATTTCACATAGGAAAAGATTTTTCTAAAACAATAAATTTGATAGGTGGACAGGAAATTGCTCATCCTGTTGAGAATCTATCATTAAGGATGGTGTCAAAATGTCCTCTTGAACTTGTTCAAAGGAATACAACATTCTCAATATCATTTGATGCATGTGAATGGGGAAATTTTGGAAATCAAAAGACAAATATTCAGAAAGTTCTTTCATTCATTTAAAACCATGTTGGTGTTTCTGAAGGCTTTGCTATTTTTCCATTTTATTTGAGATCTTTCGATATAAATTTTATTTGGATTGCAATTAAATATGAAGTGGACTAATGTATAGTTATATACTATTTTATGAGTGCTTTCTGGTAACTAAATATTATAACGGCAGTTAAGGATTGAATTTTTCCAGCACTCTTAATCTAAATGACCTGTCAAAGCTTGTAATCATAATTTAAAAATACTTATTTGAAAAGTTATTTTTAATAATTATGTGGCAGACATGATGAGGCAGAACCTAGGACGAGCACAACTGGTTGCAACTTGCCTTTTCCCCGCCAAAAAATAGCCCGTATTTGCTTAGCATGTAAGGCTACTGCAGTTGAAATGAAGGAGAAAAAAAAGCACTTACCGCTCTGCCGTAATCTGTCCTCGGCCAGATAATGTAAAAGAATAAGGGGGGACTTGCTTTGCATTTTTATGCAATGCATTATGGGACAGAGACGCAATGAATTATGGGATCGCATGAAGACGCGAGGGATTATGGGTATATGGACAGATATAAAAGCAACTAGTTTTTCCCAGTGGGCATGCTTGGAGTGACGTACATGGCTGGCGACTGGAAAAGTCTGTTAGTGCGATTTTGAGACAGAACTCAAGAATGAACGACTAGAGGTTGGGAGAGCTTGAATTTACTCGCTGGTTGCTGTTTTCTTTTTATTTCTCCACAAGCTATTTCAGCGTAGTAATTCTTCAAAATGGAAGGCAAGATCTTTGACGTCCGTTTGATTCCAGAATTCAGCGGCTCCCTAACGGATATGCCCATTGTTGAATGGATAGAGAATGTGGAATTGGTCTGCGAACTTTGCGCCATGGACAAGATCGAGCGCATCATGCCTCTATGACTACAAGGCGGTGCCCTTGCCGTGTATAGACAACTTAGTGAAGAGCAGAGGGCAGACGCAGAACAAATTAAACGGGCCCTTATGACTGCATACGCGGCTGACAGGTTTAATGCGTTCGACCAATTTATGGGACGGCGTCTTCGCCCAGGGGAAACGGTGGATGAATTCCTCGCTGAAATGCATCGTTTGGCGCGGCTAATAGAACCACTGCCTGATCGGTGGATGGCATGTGCATTTGTGTCAGGGTTGCCACATCATGTTAGGCAGCTTCTCAAAGCTTCGTCCAGGATGGACAAGATGAATCTAGAACAGATTCTGACCAAAGCAAAGGCTATTATGATGGATGACGAAGGGTGCCAGGTATTGGCCGCTGCATCCGTAGAACTACCACACTCAGAAGCTGAGGTTCCCCCTGCCAAACCCGTTAGCAGAACGATTACCTGCTACAAGTGCTCTGGACCCAACCATATGGCGAAAAATTGTACACAAGGACGTGAGGAGAGGTCAAACAGGATTGGACACATTTCCTCAGAATGCCAGGGAAACACCCAAGAGGAGAAGGCGTCAGTCTCAATCTTCTCCCCGAGCAAGTAAAAACCCGGAAATTACCCACTGTACAAGTATTTGTAAATGGAGTAGAGTGCACAGCCCTAGTGGATTCGGGATGCTCACAAACGCTGGTGAGCAAGGCTGTGTGTCGCAGCTGGAGGCAAGAAGAGGTGGGAGTGTTGACCACCGACGGGAGGACCCTGAAGTGCCGTGGATACGGCAAAATTAAGTTGGGCGTCGAACAGATTCAGCCTGTGACTGTTGAGGTTTTGGTCATGGACGGACGGTTGCTAGGGTTCGATCTTCTTCTCGGGATTGATGCGATCAAGGTGCTCAGAGGTGTACACCTGACTGAATCAGGCGAAACGCATTTCGGAAACCTGAACACATGTGCCGCCATTCTTATCAACAAGCCTGACTTTAGAGTAACGTTTAACCCGAGCACGAAAACATGGACTGCATTGTAGAAGTGGGCGAGTAGTCATTCACCTAGCAAGTTGGTCAATAAAGTACAGGAGTACACAGTACCTGGCCACTTTCGGGATGCATATGAGAAAGAACTAGCACAGTGGCAGTGAGATGGATTGCTACTGCCATATCCCGAGAAAGAGCTTGGCCCACCCAAGGGATTAATTTCCTTAATGGCGGTCGTACAAGAACACAAACAGAAGGTCTGGCCGGTACTTGACTATCGGGAGTTGAACAGCTTTGTAGATGCATTCACGGCTGACGCAGAGGTGTGTGCGCAGAAATTACGAGAATGGCGACAACAAGGCGCTGACGTATCGCTGTTGGATTTGAGAAATGCATACCTACAGATCCACATTGACAAATCGCTATGGCCTTTTCAAACCGTGGTCATTAAGGGTAAGCGGTTTTGCCTTACCGCGTTTGGGTTTTGGCCTGAATGTGGCACCACTTGTCATGAAGTCAGTGATTGACACGATAACGTCCCAGGATCAGGACATTAAGAGTGCCACATCGGCATACGTCGACGATATCTTCATAAACGAAGGTCTAGTTTCTGCAGCACGCGTAAGACAGGTGCTGATTACGGGCTAGTCTGTAAAGATCCAGAGCGATTGAGAGACGGAACTAAGGTCTGGGAAGAAAGCAACTCCCTTCGATGGAAGCGGGGAGGTCAGGTTCCAGAAATTGCTCAAATGGTGACCCACTGAAGTGTATTTTCCTTGTGCGGGAAACTTGTGGGTCATTTTCCTGTGTGCGGTTGGCTTAGGGTGGCAACTGCATTTATTAAGCGTTATGCAAGTACACTAACCAAAAGATGGGACGACGAGATAAAGGATGCCCCTCTTGGACGTATGCTGGAGGAAACAGTGGCCAGAGTGCGGGAATCAGATCCTGTCGGTGGAGACTGGTGTGTGAACGGCAATGAAATAAGTTTGGGTGGATGCAAGCTCTGTGGCTACGGGAGTAGCACTAGAGATGAATGGGAGCGTTGTGGAAGATGCTTGCTGGTTACGTCCAACTAATGATGCCAAACACATTAATCTTGCTGAACTTGATGCAGTGATCAAGGGCGTGAATCTTGCCTTGCAGTGGCAGACACCAGTCATGCATGTGGTCACCGATTCAGCATGTGTGCACCGGTGGGTGTCTGACAGGAAAGACGCGCGTGAACACGAAGGTGGCGGGTGAAATGCTGATGAGGCAGCGCTTAGATACACTGCGAGTATTGGTGGAGGAGTACGCACTGACTATGACTGTGACGTTGGTAAAATCTTGTCAGAACCGTGCTGACAGCCTCACTAGAGTGCCACAATGCTGGTTAGAGATGCACAAGAAAGGAGAACCGGTGCAAGTAAGTTGTGCCACTGCAACGAGCCAGTTGAACAAACATCAGGTGACCCACATCCACCAGCAGAGTGGGCACCCGGGTGTTAAAAGAACAATGTACTTTGCTAGGATCATAGATCCAACAGTGTCTAAGGAACTGATAAAATCTGTTGTTAGAACCTGCGAAGCCTGCCAATCGATCGATCCAGGACATTGGAAAAAATGAAATTTGAGTTTGAGAAGAAACTGGAGTAGGTTGGCAATGGACGTGAACCATTACAATGGTAGCCATTTTCTTACACTCATTGATTGTGGTCCCTCCCGTTTTGCAGTATGGCGGCCACTGAGACGGCAAGACTCTGCTAGTGTCATTCGTCAGCTGGAGACAGGTTTCTACGAACGAGGCTCGCCGACTGAAATACTGACTGACAATGACACCACATTCACTTGCAGACAATTTAAGGAATTTGTAAGCAGCTGGGGCGTGTATTTGAGGTTCCGGTGTGCTTACGTGCCGTCTGGAAATGGCATTGTGGAATGCAACCACAGGAGCATCAAAACCATAGCGGCCAGGAAAAATTGTTCAGTCTTGGAGGCGGTCTACTGGCATAACGTCACACCCAAGGACAATCTTTCACCTTCCACGGCACCGGCTGATGTACTGCACACATACCACGTCCGGGTGAGAGGCATTGACACGATGCCCCCGCCTGAATCACAAATAACCGAAGGGGAATACAAGAAAGGGGACATTGTCTGGGTCAAGACTCCAAGTGGTAAATGCATCACCAAATTTGGAACCGGACATGTGACCAAGGTGGTGAGTCAGCAGTCGGTGCGTGTCGATGGAACGCCTCGTCATGTTAGAGACCTGCACCCTTTTTTGGGCTCAAATCCCACAACTGACGAAGAAGACACGGAGGATAGTGAACAGCCAATATACGTAGAGTTGGGTTCAACAGTCGAGCACTCCAATATCGGTAGTTTGCCAATAGATCGGGACGTATCTAATGAGAGCTCCTCCGACGAAGAAGCTCAACCACTCCCCCTTCGGAGGAACACCCGGAACAAAAGACCGCACCCGCACTGTCATCTGTGTGATCAGGAGATCAGGGGTGAGTGTGGCAGACATGAGGCAGAACCTGGGACGAGCACAACTGGTTGCGACTTGCCTTTTCCCCGCCAAAAAATAGCCCGTATTTGCTTAGCATGTAAGGCTACTGCAGTTGAAATGAAGGAGAAAAAAAAGCACTTACCGCTCTGCCGTAATCTGTCCTCGGCCAGATAACGTAAAAGAATAAGGGGGGACTTGCTTTGCATTTTTATGCAATGAATATGCAATGCATTATGGGACAGACGCAATGAATTATGGGATCGCATGAAAACGCGAGGGATTATGGGTATATGGACAAATATAAAAGCACCTAGTTTTTCCCAGTGGGCATGCTTGGAGTGACGTTCACGGCTGGCAACTGGAAAAGTCTGTTAGTGCGATTTTGAGACAGAACTCAAGAAGGAACGACTAGAGGTTGGAATACTAGTTGGGAGAGCTTGAATTTACTCGCTGGTTGCTGTTTTTTTATTTCTCCACAAATTATTATAGAAATATCATAAAAAGCAAGTTTGTGTTTCCCTTGCTAATGTATAAAGGTAATGGTGTTGAAAATAAATTTTGAGGTTCTGTCCTAAGTATCGGATTTGTAAGATTTTATCACATGCATAAGAATGAAATTTAGTTTCAAAACAATAGTAAATAATTCTTGACAATCTAAATATTGAAAAATGTACACTATCCATATGTGGACACTCATTTATCCTGAGTAAAACTTGTTTAGAATCACAGAATCATTGAAAGATTATTTTTACATTTAAGAATAAAATTTAAAATAAGGGATGCTCTGAATGTTTTTGTCCCCCCCCCCCATAGACAGGAAACATAACATAACTAGATAAAACAAATTTTCACTTCCAAAACACAATTATTCACCATCATTGGCTATATATTTGCATCAGTGTTGAATAAGAATCTGTATTTCATGTTTAAAAAGTGTTCACCAGTAGAGACAACCGACTTTTTTCCTCACATTTCACTGTCACATACCACTTAACTGTCCTTACATCCATTGTTTCATCTCCATAATACAGTGGAATGGAAAAAAATTGAAGTGTCAGAGAACTCCAGAAAACACATGCTGTTTAAAAGGAAATAAAACTTCTGGTATTTTGCATAAAGAATTCAGTCAAAAACTTCATTCAGTGAGATTTTTATGACCTCTTGAACTTCTAAAATGTTCCAAAGATTTTAAGGTTGTTTTTTGGTTACAAAAAATGGGCCATCATTTGATACTTGCTTAGAAATGGATGCTAGGGTGACATAAAAACTTATTTACTGTGGCACTAATGGATCCTAGATCCAGATATAATCAAAATTTATAGTGAAAACCTTTTTGAACCTTGTACCATTTATATGAGCATTCATACTATTTTTTTTATGAAAATTTTAGAAATTACTGAGAAAACTATTTTTTAGTCATTTTTTTCCTTCATTTTTTTTTATGGTAGAATTTCAGAAATTTTGGGTAACTAATGCAAAAATGAATATAACAATATATCCTTTTTGGGAAGTTTTATCATATGGCCATTTCAAATAAATGAAATTGATTTTGAAATTATATGTATTTTTTGAAAATCTTTCCATGTAAAGAAATCTTTTGGTAAAAAGTATCACTCATTTTATGTCAATATCAAAACACTACTTCCATTCTTCAAATTAAAAATTCTCACAAGGTATATCTTGGTTTCCAGTTATGTTTTGAGTGTTGGTCAATTTTCTCATTTTGCAGCTTTATTTGAGTGGCCCTACATGTTCTCCAAGACCTCATTATTTTGTATCATGTCTCAAAGAGTTTCTCTGATAATGATATTCTACCTCTGAAAATGATATTTTTCTCTGACATCTCATTGATTTTCTTGTGAATATATCAAATTTGAATCTCAATGCTTTATCAACCAATTTTATTGATTTGTTATATTGACTTAGTGTAGGATTGGTAAACAAGACATATATTGAGCATATTAACTTTATAAAAGCACTATTGCATGCCTTAAATTGAAAGATTGAATTTTCAAAGTGAACATATGCTTCTTCAAATAACTTCTGATTGCAATAATTGTGTAATTCATCCCACTTTCAAATAATTTAAACACCACAAGCAATCGATTATTGAAAATAGATATGTGCTGTATTGTCCCTCGGCAAATTCCCTGAAAAAGTGTGATCTTAAGTATCAAGTGTCTTTTAAATCTTAAGAGACACTTGGATGGGGTGGAAAAGGAAATACCAGTGAAGAAAGATGGTTTTGACATACAAAAAAAATGATAAAGAAGCCACTATCAATTTCTGATCAGAAATTTATCACCATCAGCTACATTTACATCAATAGCACCACATGGTCATTAGATTTTTTACCTATTGTCATATTGATCACATTGGGTGGAAAAGTCAGGGTCTCTTGGTAAGCCATTACATAGAGGAACTGAATATGTTTAAGACCACATAAAAATAACATCGGTCTTGTTTGACCAATACTTCAAAGCTGGTAGTAAAAGAGGTACTTTGACAGACCTCAAGTGTAATGATTCTTCTATGAAGAATTGGTAGAATCAATAGGTAAATTTGCTGGGCCTCAGTACAAGGTTCAAATTTTACTTCTTTATAAATAGCTCGGTATCATTTTGTTAATAACTTTAAATGATGGTTGTGGTCTGGGTAGGGAAGCAAATACAAAGATATATGTAACTACCTACAATTCATATCATATCAAAAAACATCTCCCACAGAACATGTGGAAAAACATATCCTAAAGAGTAACTGACAGATGTCATGAACAGGTTACTGGGACATTCAGATTCATTTATTATATATAGTCACATGTCATCCTCTCAAATATTGGACAGTGTGGAACTGAAGATCACACAATTTGTTCTCGTATACCATTCTAACCAAAAGAATTACTTTGACTTTTTTTTTTAAATGCCAACTTTGAAAACTGCTTTTATTTCTTGATACCCAAGTTTTATAGAGTGGGGGGAGTAAGTGATAATTGTTTATTCAAGCTCACATACCTCTATTATAAGTTTTTGCATGTTTCACCAACAGTTTTACTTGCTAGTTAAACATGGTTTACAAAAGCTTTTAACTATTAGATGCCAGTAACAAGGGATACATCATACCCTAAAATTTGCATCATTCAGGTACATTATCAATTATGAAATTAATGCCTCAGCCCCCCTTTAAATCACTTATTTCCACTTTTACTATTCCAAATTGATTTTGTTTCCATGTTACACTGGTGTTGGCCTAAAGTCAGTGTTACAATGATGATTTTCAGATACATGTCTATATTTCTGAAAACTTTGCATTCTGGCTCACTGTCCTGAATTTTATTGGACACATTTTTCTCACATGGATGAATCCAGTAATACACTTCTACTTCATATGCACTTTCATGTCAGAAGCCATTTTGCTAGAATGTTATCTGTAACCTGGCAAGAAGACTTATTGGTTATTGATGGGAATGTTCAACCTCTACTGCTATAAGAACGCCACCACTCTCCGATGTCATGGGTCAGCATCATAAAATAAGGCATTATTTTTTAAATGATACTTAGAGTGCATCATTATGTTGCATTAAGAGTTTTTTTTTTTAAATTTAATTATTGCAAAGAAAAAATTGGTATTGTTTCTGCTGATATTTGTGCCTGTTTGAGAGGAGAGAAGTAATTCTTAGTGATTTTAAATGAATAAGATGGTCTTGATATCTAGTATTTCTTTTCTTCTGACCATGATAAGCAGAATATAGGGATGGAACCAATTGTCACTTACTTGATATAATCTTTCTTTCTTTTTTTTTTTTTTTTTTTTTTTTTTTTTTTACACGTGTAAAATTACAAAATCAAAATTATGTGTTCTGTTTATAATGAAAGTAAGTTTAATTGGACTTTTCTTTTACAATTACTGTTATAAGGAAATTTCTGTTTATGCATATACACAACTTGAAATTGGAAATGAGTTACTTGATGATTTAGATAATGTGACAAAATATTAATATTGGAAGAAATTTGTTTTTATTTATAATTTTGTTTCATAAATTTTAGAATGAGACCGTAATATATATATGGTCAAAGTGTTTAATAATTTACTACCTCTGTTCTAAGAAATTACTTTACCTACAGTATATAGCCTAGAATATTTTATTACTGTATTTTAAAGTGCAAAATTTAGTATGATTAGATAAATTAGACTTAAGACATAAAACCTTTTTTTGATTTAAGATTTGTTGATGCAAAATAATAATATATACAACTTCATCAAGTTATTATTTTAACACTTTGAGAGGGTTTGTTTCTATCTAATGCAAACACAAGACATAACTTTTTGAGACAGCTATACAAACTTGTTTGAATTATCTTTGTTTATATGATTAAAAACTAAACTATAAAACTATGTAAATGCATTTTATGTAATTGAAAATTTATTCTTATTTTTCAGATTTTGAGTATGGATGAAGAAAAGATGTGGTATAAGGCAGAGCAATATGGATTGGAAGGCTACATTCCTTACAACTATATAGAATTGAAGCCACATCCGTGAGTAATGATTCATTTACCTGAAGCTAATGCAGACAAGTTCTTATTTAAAGCATACAGTTAAGATTAATAATATTACAAGTGCCAAAACCATAGGCTGCTACATAATAACATTCCTCCCTTTACATGAATAATAATGGTGTGGAGTCTTCTAGATGCTGTAGTCATTTCATGGTTATATCTATCCAGGGCTAACCATAATTGAGTTATTTGTTGGATGTAACTGCATGCAATTTAGTGAGGTCTGCAACATATCCAACACTCAATGGGGATTAAATCTGGTGAATGCATGACCAGTAAAGTCCTTGGAAGTCAGTTGAGGGTTCCCAGAACTAGTTTCATGTGTATTTTGCATGAGGAGAGGTTGCATTATCTTACTGGAACAAGTTTTCCCCACCAGGAGATTTAGCAAAGCATAAAAAGATCTCAACAAGATCTTTGTATATAACAGCTGTCAAGAGTGATTCTAGTTTTACAAGTAGTCTTTATCTTTCCAAACTTCAACAAAACTTACCCCATACTGTTACAGAACTACCACCAGTCTGTACAACATCCTACTAATGAGTTGGAACCATAACCTCATGATCTTTTTTTTTTTTTTTTTTTTTTTCCACACAACTTTACTGTCTTTTTCAAACAGCTGAAAACAGGACTTGTCTAACCAGACCACACTGTGCCAGACTTCCACAGTCCAGTAGTACTTTTCTTTGATTAGTAGTACTCTTCACTTGGGCCAATGTCAGGATGTCACTAATGCTTTGTAGTGCATTGATTGATGGGTTAAGCAGCACCAATTGTTCTCATATAACCTGTGGGCACCCACAATTTTCATATACTATAGGTATACTCTTGCTGAAGAATAACCTAGGTTATTTACTATATTGAAAATAGTGTTTTCTCTCTAAACCCAACTATCATTCCATGGGCAAATGGTGTTAAATCTCTCTTCCATATTCTATGCATGCTACGCTACCCTTTTGTTTTTATCTATTACGTCATGCATAGACATTATCCATACGAGCTGAGTGAAACCGTTCAATATACTTTTTGTTACCACTTCACTTTGCTTTCTTATTCTTCAGCCAAAAGAAATGCAAAAAATGTCTTAAGATCTTTTGATCATCCTGTCTTATAGCTTTCACAATATCATACATTATTGTTTCTTAAAGATTTCATCTAGCTTCACCCAAGCTAACCATTTTACTAATTAAAAAGAAACAGTCTGGTTCATAAAATGTTTCAAATAATACTTCTTAATTTAATTATCAAATACACACACACCATATATATATATATATATATATATATATATATATATATATATATATAAGGGCTATGACTTTTTGTAAAATAATTGATTTCTGTATAATAATTTGATGAGTTTTTGTTAAAATAATGAAGGGTTTAATTCACATTATTATTATTTTTTTTTTTTTAAATGTCAACTCCCTCTCCTACCCATCAAGAAATTTTTAAAATCATATATAAGTATAGTAGTACTATGACATGGAACCTTTGAGAATTTGTATTTGTTTATTTGTAAGTTTGTATGTTATACTATAGCTATAAACTGTTATGTGTAAAAAATACATAAGTACAATACAATTACATCATTAGCAAATTGAAAATCTATGGTAAAATCAAATTTTTGGCTTGTTGGTGATCTTTTTCAAGAACTAAAACCATTACTTTTTGAGCAAAAATTGATCGATTTATGACAGGAACATAGGGTTATGACTTTTTCATAAACCTAATATATATATATATATATATATATATATATATATATATATATATATACTCTTAAGGTGTGCTATATTTATGGGATAAAGTGTTCAATATCAGAGATAGAGCGTGTGTAAATATAAAAGTGACCATTGAAGTCAACACTTAGAGGCGACAGTCTGTTTCATGCTAGATGCAATCTTGGCCTGCCGATTGCTTCTAGCATGAAACAGATTGTCGCCTCTAAGTGTTGACTTCAATGGTCACTAAAATTATATATATATATATATATATATATATATATATATATATATATATATATATATATATATATATATATATAATGTGTGTGATAAAAATATAGTTTATATAAAAGTTATGCTATATTTCTGTGTAAAAGTGCTCAATGTCAGAGATAGTGCATGTGTAAATATAAAAGTGAACACTGATATCAACACCTGGGGGTGGGGGACAGTCTGATTCATGCTTCAATGGGATTTTCAAGCCATGTGTTTGTTTTTTGGCTCTGCTGTTTATATATGCTGGTCAATGGTGCATTATGAGTAGTAAAGTTTATTGTATTATCCTGATGGTCATTGGTTTGATTCTAACACTTATGTTTCAAATTATTCTAGAGGCTATGGAGTATAAATAATTGTGGATCCAAATGCAGTTTAACTTTTTAATCATTATTTATTATTAATTAATTATTTGTGTTTGTGTGTTCATTTGTAGTTTATAAATTCATTTATTATTTACTTAATTTATTTATATTTCTTGCTTATGTTTAATTTTTCCTTTTTTCAGTTTAAAGTATTGACTTTGTTTATACAATGCAGATAATGTAACATACTAACATACTTTATAGTTCATATATTTGCATTTTTCATAGTGGTATTTTACAAGGTGTTCATTTGTGGTTTTCGATTTTTAAGTAACATGGTAAAAATTTGTTTTCATGCCTGCATTTTGAGATGAGTTCTGATCGTTTATTTAGTAATTTGTGTGGGGTCTGGAAAGGTGATTATAGTTATTTCCTCCTCCATACAAAGTTTTCAGTTTTTTTATTTATTATTTTAAGTTGATGCTGTTTTCCTTATTTTCCATATTTTTTGTGTAACTTGTTTTTATTTTCCCATATATATATATATATATATATATATATATATATAGCAATGTGTTGTTCGCATATTTGCTATTTGTAAAGGATGTTTTGTCCGAGTAGTTCTTGTTTCCATAGTCCTTCAGTTACTCCTATCCATATTTTTTCCTCATTATCTGCTGGTTTTATAGTGTCTTGGTATATTATATCATTTTGCAAGCAATTGTCATTTAAGGGACAATTTTTTTTCTTTGCTCTGCACTTACAGATGGGTTTTGTGTGTGCAAATGGTTTATTTTTCTGTTGTGTTTTTTATTGTGCCATGTTCTCAGTGCAACTGTAACTGATTTTACTGTTTTTCTATTGAATATCTTGTGGAGAGTGCTTGATGGTGGCGGGGAGTGTTTGTGTACGAGTTTAATGAATATTTTTCCCACGTTTGATTTTAGGTTTTTGTTGTATGGTGGGTTGAACCAGATGCTGACTTTTTTTTTTTTTTTTTTCTTCTATGAGGTGTGTAGGTGAGTGCTGGCAAAAATCCAATATTTGAAATAATGGATTTTTGGCAACACTATTTGTCTTCCATCAGCATGGATAATGCTAACCTTCAGGGGATTAACACATTTTGCATCTCCTCAGTCTGTTTTCCATTGATATAAATTTGAATGATTATATGAAGTTAATTGTTAACTTTGCTGCTAAGAAAGTTAGTTCACCATGTTGTGCTAAACAGCCCCCCCCCCTCCAAAAAAAAAGAAAATCAGTCTTGTACTATTATAAGTCTATCATTCATCCATGCATTGAATTTTGTTGCTACATCTGGTCTGGTGCTTCTGCTATGTATCTAGGGATTCTTGAATAAATCCAAAGTAGAATCTGCATTGTTACCAGGACTGACCTAGAATCAATCAATTTCTCACTGTACTAACGTAGCTTAGCTGTGCCTTTTCTATAAATATTTTCATGGCAATTATTTTGAGCTTT
The DNA here is from genome assembly GCA_964036315.1 of Acanthosepion esculentum. NCBI lineage: Eukaryota > Metazoa > Mollusca > Cephalopoda > Sepiida > Sepiidae > Acanthosepion > Acanthosepion esculentum. The sequence goes on from OZ038496.1 coordinate 23,521,438, forward strand.
ACTCTTTGGTGCAACTTCATGAATTTAAGAATTAATAATAGATTGGCAGCGAGGTCTCATCATTTCACTATTGAAATTGCTTGATATAACTGCAAGTTTTATTGTAATAGTTTCTTCTTTCAACATTTCTTGCTGATAGAACTCTTTTCCAGCTTCTTACTTTCCTATGAGCTACAATCTACAAAATATGAAATACAACATCATCATCTTCTTTTGCCTTGAATCTTGTTCTTTTTATTGTCCTTTTTCCTCAGTGCAGTTTTTTTTGGTTTCTTTCACTCTCTGTAACTCCTTGCGTATTAATGACTTTATTACCTCCCTTGGAGTGAAATTATTAAAAAAAATTTAAAAAAAATAAAAATAAGGACCTAATGAGGATATACAGTATTGTTCATATACTCCTTATTTTAATTTGTGCTCACATTGATCTGTATATGTGATCATTTATTTATTTATTTTTTAAATTTCTATTGTGTACATTTAATCTTGAATTGAAATACATAGTTGAAGATGTTGCAATTTTATTTTCTATTGGGGCATTTGATAGCCAAATTGCTTTCTGTGTAATTCACATGCCAAAAATATAGTTTGATTATCTAGTCTAGTATATCATTGTCATCCATGGAAAATATCTGCAGCCAAGTAGGTTAATTGTACAAATTAACAAGTAGTTAATGATTGTATACTTAGTGGCTATTTGTTAAAGCCAAAGCTAGCTTAAATTTTAGACATCCTGTTTCATTAAGGTCTTTATAAACATATGCAGTTAAAAAAAAGGTGTATAATATTTACAAAAGAGGGTGCTGAAAATTTCTGTATCTAATCAAGGGAAAAAAAATGTATGATCATTTGTTCTAATTTTGGGAAGTAGATTGGACCAAGAAATTTTCAGTAACTTCTCATGCATGTATATATACAGGTTTATTAAAAAAGAATGAAGCGATTTCATTACGCAATATTTTAATAAGGAAAAGCAATAGAAAACTCCAGCCAAGTCACAAGTATTCTACTCACAATCAACTTTTATTACCTGTTTTACATGTGTTCAATGTGGCCACCACCTGCAGCATGGGCAACATCAATGCAATAAGAGAATTCCTCCCAGGCGCATATCAGCATCCACTAAGTTGATCGCTGTTATTCGATTTTTAAGGTCATTGAGGTTAGTAGGTAGCAGTGCAACATAAATATGATCTTTTATGTATCCCCACAAGAAAAAAATCACATATGGTTAGGTCTGGGGATCTCGCAGTCCAAGCACAAATAGCAAGGACTTGGTAAGCGCCTGAACGAGGCGTAGTCTGTAAGGTTTCAAATGTAGACATCGTCTTAGCACACGCGAGATAGTGGATTGGGAGATCACAAGCTTATGGCTAGCTTGATTTGTAGACTTACATGGACTCCCCTCTAACACAGCATAGATTCTCGCCACTTGTTCCACCAAAACTAGTGATTGTCCTGAACTTTTTCCTTTACACAGACACCCATTCTCTTGAAACTGATTAAATGTTTTTAGAAGAGGATGGATTAATGTCGAATTGTCTTCAAAAAGCACGCTGCACTGTGAAAACCATATTTGTTTTTGGAAACTGAGAACGCAGAACACCTTTTGCTGAGGATTTGTCGTTCTGGGGGTAAACAAACAACTGAATGTTACAGGAGATATGATGTGACTATAGCACCCCTGTGGCGGCCATTCAAAATTTAGAAAACTCCTCTTTCAAATGGTCACTGACTCATTTCATGACAGTGCTTGAGAACTGGAGCACTGCATCATGAAATTGGTTCATTCTTTTTTAATAACCACACACACTAGCTTAAGAGCCGCCCTATCAGGTGGCATTTAAGCTACCTCTTGTGGAGGTCTCTTGATTGAGCCTTAGACTTGTTCAGCAGTTTGAGAGTCCCTAAATCTTTGTATATACTCAACATTGGAAGCTCTCCTGGCAGCCATTGTATCTGGGTTTTCATTTGCATAGGACTTTCTTTTCCACATTGCCTCCTTGGCTCTTTTGCCTCCAATCTAGTCCTCAGTTGGTGGAGGCTTCTTTTTGTGAGGCACATTGCCTACCATATATGGTAGGCAACAGTAAGCTACAGAAGAATTCAAAATTGATCACTACGTTTAAGTATTGCTTTATATCTGTATGTCCTTACTTTCCATACAAACAATTATTTTTATTTAATGGCTGACTTTTGCTGGATTTCACAATTTTGATTATTCCCAAATTTATTTCCAAGTTATGAAATAGCTATTGCATAAGAAAATTTTTTGCAAAAAAAAAAAATCACATAAAATGGCTTGGAATGTTTTTAATTAGGTCACAGTCATCCTGATTCTAACATGGTATGATATGTTGGGTTAAGGCCTCTAGAAGGAAAGTTGAAAAAATGTGACACTGGCATTTATTCTACCATCTATTACTGACATGTTTGTGGGTACCTTTTGCAGAATAACATCCCTCGAACCATGATGCTGCCACCACCAAATTTCATTGTTGGAAATGTATTCTTTTGTTTGAAGGTATCACCATCTTTTCTCCATACATGGTTTTTAGAATTACGTCCAAACAACTCAATTTTGGTTTTGTCTGTCCATAATACTCTTTCCCAATACAATTTTTCCTTATCCTTATGTTCATGAATGAATTTCAACCTGGTATTTCTGTGTCTTTTCAATAGCAGTGGAGTTTTCCGAGGGAACATGACTTTAGATTGTTCCTATGAATTTCATTGCTTATTGTCTGTTTAGTGACACAGATTCCTGATGAAAGCAAATCATCCTGCAATGTTTTACAAGTAACTATTGAACTTTGTTTAATTTGATGCATTAATTTCCTTGAAGATCATGAAGAAATCTTCTGTGGAGCACCTGTTCTTCTTTCAACAGTTTTGAGTTTTTTATATCAATGAATGGTCTAAGGGTAGTAAATGGAATATTCAGGTTGTCTGATATTTTCCTGTAACTTTGACCTTCTTTCCAGAGCTTAACAAACAGTTCTTTTTTCAGATTTGACAGTTCTTTACATCTTGTCATGATGATAACCTTCTTGCATGATTATCAATTACAGAATGTTCTGTTTGCGTTTTTTTTTTTTTTGTTAACAATAACTACTGATAACATTATTGGAAGATTCTAGAATATTCCACTTGAATAATGAAAACTATTAAAGCAATTTAAGGTTTCAAAATCTGAAATTTTTATTGTATGAATACATTTTGCAGCCATTAAAATAAATAAAAATAAATCCCATTTATCCAATCAAAAATTTTTCTGTTTCCTATGCATATTTAGTTATTACGCATCTGTGTATAGTTAATTATATGAAAAGTATGTTTATTCATTAGTTGGAAATATAATGAATTAAAAATTTGCATGTGAACAAATATGTTTCTCACCCCCACACTATCTCTCTCTCTCTCATATATATATATATATATATATATATATATATATATATATATATGAAAGTGAAATAACAGACAGGTTAAGAACCCGCCGTACTTAACATTTAGTTTTTTTTTTTTTTTTTGTTTGTTTGTTTTTTGTTTTTTTTTAAAAGTGCTCGATACAACATAGAGCAAAATATTATAATATTTTTATTATAAAATATTTATCACTACACAAAAATTTCTATGTTTCAGAACTTAAAATTTTTCCTCATCAGGCAATATTGGTTAACTTTTGATGAAAATGATTTACTTGGGAAATCAGAAAACAATTCGGTAGCTCATTTAGGAGTTAAAAAGTGGTGGGGGGGAACCAAGATTCCAAAATTGAAAAACACATTTGTGGGGATGTCTTTATTAACCAATGAAAAGACAGATCAAAGCTAAAAAAAAAAAAAAAAAAATGAGGTCAGAAGTTGGGGGCAGGTTGATTATTAATTCATGTCTAGATAAATTGACACTTTTAAGGTACGTCAGCACAGATGACATTCTATTTGACTTCAAACACACGTCAAATAGAATATAGTATTTCCTCAAAGAACCCTAAATATACCAAACTCGTATATTGTAACCAGATGCATGCTAACTACAAACAGGATGAAAAAAATCATAAAACTTCTCATTTGTACAAACATATCTTACATGGATTCTAATAAAAAAATAAATTTTATTTTTTTATTAGAATCCATGTAAGATATATATAGTCGAATAAGTTTAGTTTGGAATTATATAGAAAGTTACTATATGAAAATAACTTTTTTCTTTTTTATTGTCTAATGTCTGGACAGTTCAGATAAATATGCTGTTTGAAACTTAACATTAGAAGCAATGAGAATGGTTTTGAGATGAATTTGTTTATGTTAGAATCAAATTCTCTTGCATTCTTTAAAGTTATTGAGGGAATAAACAGAACAGTGGAATGTTGTCTTTACATAGTTTTTCTGTTATCTTTCAAATGAATGCTTTGAATGTGCCACTCCTTTCTGTATATGAGTTTCTATTATGCCCTTTTGCAGGAGTTTGTATATAGAGCAAGGGATGAAATGAAACCGCTTATTAGGCCTAATCTGTTTTCAGCCTTATAAGTTAGATTTTTTTTTTTTTAGTAATGTTTCTTTTACATTACTGTTATTAACAGTTTTTAAATTTTATTTTATTTTATTTTTTATGAACATACACAGATATTAGTATATGTTCATGCATGTATAGATGAAAACTTATAATATGCATCCATATGAACACGTTACATCAAATTGTCTATTTACACTTTGAGACCAACTAAAAACCCCTTTAACAAAAATTCATCAAATACTATGAAATTTTTTTTTTAATTAAAAATGTCTGATTACATTTATGTAGTTTGGTAGTTAAACTTTACAAAAGAACATTCTGATGGGTGGCATGTACTGATTCTCTCATCCTTAATCAATAACAAAACAAAGCGAAAGTAGAGGAAACCTTTTTTTTTTTCAATTTCTCTATTTCACCGTTGAACACCTACCCATAAATTAATTTTATAAACCATTACAATTGGCCTTGCTCTCCACTAATTTGTCTGAATCCTTTGAACATATACATAAAAATATTATCAAAACTATCTACTAAGCTCTACTAAGCATTAGAAAAAATAAATGATTAAAATTATAAAAGAGAGGTAATCTTTCAGCTTCTGAGTTATCAAAACTGGTATATGTAGTCCATCTTTGATCTCTATTTCAAATGTTTATGTACATTCCACAAGTATTTGTGTTGTTTATACAATCTTTATGATGATTTCTTATCACCACCAATGGTAGTCCTATTTATGATGTGGCCTATTCTCCATCCACGGAAGTAGATATCTTTTTGGCTAACCGTATCATTTTAGTTTCATTACATTAACATTGCTGTGAATCAGTATTTTTAAATAGTTTTAGTAGTATAAGTAAACACTATATATATATATATATATATATATATATATATATATATATATATATATATATATATATGTATGTATATATATGTTTTAATTTTAACATTTATTGTAAAATGTCACATAATTTCCAGTATGGGTTGCATGACAAACCTGCAATTTACAAGTATAGATATATATTCATCTAAGGGATATTAAGATGACATTGGAAATAATAGATTCAAATAAGATTTGATGGCGAACCGTAACAATTTTTAAATGATATACCATTTAATTTTTATAATTAAATGATCTCAGGTGCACATGTAGAAAATTTGAGCAAAGTTTTTTTGTTTTTGTTTTTCTTCTTCATAAATATGCATTTTAAGTTTGCTTCATAAGAAAACTGAAATAAATATCATTGTATTATGACATTTAAATGTCATGAACCTAGATATCATTCATTAGATCTTCTTCTCTTTTTACAAGTCATCTTGACAGTCTTGTCACTCACTGCATTCTAGTTATTGCATTTAAATAATCATCTGTAAATCATTCAAAAGACAAATTTGAGCATTGAGCATTTATTTCTAACCAAGAAACTCTCCCCCAAAATAATTTGATGTTTGGTCATTTGGTCAGATTTTGGGCAGTGGGTTGTCCAATAATCTTTCAGCATCCCTAGTAATACAATTTTAAAATATCTAAGCTTATGTTAAGCTGCCTTGTGTTGGTGGCACATGACAGATTAGTATATAAATTATTAATATATTTTTTAATTCTAACACAGCAGTTAAATAATCTTTTTCTATAATAGCTATTATAGTTCACAATCCAATCAAATTTATTTTTTCTAGACTCACCTTGCCAAAGGAAATAGTAAGCTGATCTTTGCCAGTTCTACTCAAACATTTCTACTCATACAATATTAAGACATTTAAAAAAAGAAAAGAAAAATGAGTTATAAAATAATTTTGAAAATTTAAGGCTTAAACCAGAATTATTTTAATTAAATAGCTAATGAAATTTCTCCCTTTTTAATTAATAACATAAGATAGTGTTTTCTAACTTTGGTGATTCTAAACCTTTTAACTTTAGTTAACTTTAATTTTTATAATGTTAAGAGAAAATATGGTAAAATCTGTCTTTAATTACAGTATTTAATTTCAAAGAATTAGTGAATATTATTAGGGAAAAGATTTTGTTACTTGATTGTTGTTAAAAAATATGTTTCTAACCTAGATTTTTGTTGACCTCTAATATTGTTGCTTTTTATGATAAAATATTGGTCTGGAAAATTTCATTACAACTCTAAAAAAAAAATTAAGTTTCTGTAATATGAGATTTAAGAAGAAATGAAAATATTCTAACCTAAAATAGTAAGCTTTACATTATTGCCATATTTGGTTCACGTGTTTTTTTTTTTGTTTTTTTTTATGAACCAAATACTCTCACAAAATACATTCTCAATTATATTTTTATAGCAAAATTACTGTTAGATATATCTTGTGCAGTTGTATATCATGCTTATTCATAAGGTTGACTATTTTTACTACTTTGTACTACATTTTTTCATAAACTTCTGTAAGCATAACAATGGTCTTCCATTGGTATATGCATATATTCCTTAATCAAATTCTTTAAATAATATATATATTCCCCCTCCTCAAGGAGAGTTGTGCGATTAATTGAATGTCACTTAACTATATATTACTCGACCTAAAATTAAAATTTCCCATTAAGTTGTTATAATAGAACTTGAAAGAATTCAAAAAATCTGATCTTCACATGATAGGACAAAGGCTGAGCTTTTGTGATTTTTAGCTAATTATTAAGTTGCAACTTGATTGGCTTCAAATTCTGTCTAGTGACGGCATTTTTTTTTTTCTTTTAAATTCACTAAAATTTCACTAAAATCTCTTTCAGAATTGAGATTTTTGGTCAAATAAAAGAAAGTCAACTAAAATATATTATCAAATTCATCTTTAGTTTATAGAACCTTGTATTTTTTTTTATCTTTTTGTTCTTTCTCTATAAAACATTTGTTATTTACCAATTCAAGTTTGGTGTGATTCATTTGTAACATTTTCGCCTAAGTTGTAATAAATTAATTTCCTTAATCATAAACAATGAAAATTAGTTTCTCAGTGTTTTAAGTTTAATTTTTTTTTTTTTTTTTCCTCATATAAATCAACTGAAATTTTAGCCCACATGAACCAGACTTTGGTCAGTGAGAAAAATAAACATATCTAGTTTCTGTATGCCAAGTGGCAATTTAACCTGTTCTGTTATAAAAAAATAATGCTGACATTTAGATTGTCTGCCCTCTTCCCCCCCCCCCAAAAAAAAACACAGCCATCTTTTTTTTTTCTTTTTTTTTTTTAGTTATATAGGATAATTCTATTTGTATATCTGGAATCTGCTGATATAATTCAAAATATTGATCTAAATAGTTTATTACTCTACATTCTACAAAAGTATACAAAGTTTTTTTGTTTTGTTTTGTTTTTTTTTATATATATAATAATGTCATATCTCAAATTTGAAGAAAAGGGTAGCTAAGAAATATTTTTTCTAAAACCTAAGTATTTGTTTAATTGTGCTTGTATATTGAGAAATTTCATTTCTATCTATATCAACGATGTCTGTAATGTTAAAAGAAAATTCAAAATGAAAAAATGATTTCTTGAAAAATTTATAAAACTTAAGTAAATATGACAATAGTTCTTTCTTTTGTTAATTATATTGAGTTTACCTGCTTATTTTTGTTTTGTTTCTTTCATCAGGTTTTGTTTTTTTTTTTTAATCTTAATTTTTGGGCTTTGTGACATTTTTATTTCTTTATTTACATTTTTATTTCTTTATTTACATTTTTATTTAATGTTTTTGATTTTATCACTGAAATAAAAATTTCATAATGTACAGCAAATCTCACTGATTTGTTTACAGATATATTTATAAATTTGTTAATTTTAAAAATTTATCACAGGGTTTTTATGCAGCAGGGTTGCTATGGTAATGACTTTTCCTTAGATTTTTTTTCAGTTATCTTTTGATAATACTCTTGTAAAAGGAATGAAATGTCAACAAGTAAATAAAAAATTTCAACATCAATAAAATTTATTTTTGCCAATTTCATCTTTTATACTTTGGATATTTCGGATGATTTATCATAATGGGAGTGCTGAGAGGTTCTCATTCCAACTCTTTCAAAAGGAAATTTGATGTTGAGTAATTTGGGCTTAAAATTTGGCTTGTATCAATATGCTGAATTTTGTGTATGTTTCTATATCATAGCTAAATGGAAATTCCTAGGTTTTTTTATCAAATGATGTGCAATCATTAAAAATGTTTTCAGAGAAAAAAAATATATAAATCTGATTTTCTTTTCAGCTGTTTTAAATGTAAAAAAAAAAAATGGCCCAAAACAAACTACTGATCAAAGCATTCTTGCTCCAATGAATAAAAAGCAATTTAAGAAACAAACACAAAACTGTTGTTCCAGTTTCCTGGGGATGTATAGGTGTACAAGTCAGTTGATTCAGTTTCAGACATTTTGGAGATCGTTTATGATTTATTTGAGTTTCTCAATTTTGGAGTTGCTTGGTATTCCCCTCCACAGGCTTTAACAAAAAATCAGGATTCTCATCATACTTTTTATAAATCTCCATCTTCTAAAGATGTGCAATGGAGCTTACCTTTAAAGCATATCTTCTTCCACATTCTATCAAAGCAACTATACTGACTGTAAGAATTAAAATGGATCCTGATTGAAAACTTCCTTTTTAGCTTCCAATCTTGCCTTTTGAATTTCAGTTCTTTTGAAGTTCAATTTTCATTTAGGATCTTCTTTGCCATGATTCTCAACATGCTACAAGTGCAATCTCTCAAGATTACTGGACCTCATCTTGACTTTTTTGTGCTTTTCCTATGACCAGCTCTGTTTTGTTTGTTTTAAGGCTGGATTTGAAAACCACTTTTTTAGACTGGCACCCAATGAGAGAATCACTAATGTTCTTAACCTGAGTATATCTCTGCTAGTTTTATACATGATAAAAAATGCAACCCCAAACTATGAAGTCATGTTGGGATGACTCCTTCAAAAACCTATGCATATCCTAAGCAAAGTATTAAAAACAGGAAAATTGTGTTGCAAATAAGAGTACTGAACTGTTATGGAATATTGTTCCTCTCATATGGCATAGAATGATGGATAATCTTAAGAAGATACTTGAAACAAAAGAAATATACTATAGAAGGATGCTGTGAATATCATGGACGGACGATGGGAGCAACAATGAAGTTCTGGGGAAAATGGAAATAAAAATGGCACTTAGAATCAGAAGGAGACAATTGAAATTCCTGGAGCACATAATAAGCAAAGAAGAGAATAAATTAACGTAATGAGCTTGTGTAAATGATTGAGAGAACAGAGATTAGAAAAGATAGCAAAAAGATAAAACTTACTTAGAGCTACAAAAGGGCAGGAATTTGTGGAGACGCATGATTGTCTATGTTCTGAAGGAACACAATATAATATATGAATGCGCAAACAGTTTTTTGTTGACTGACTTCCCAAAAATACTATTTCAGTAACCAAACATCAGATTGAGGTGTGGGTGGAGTTGAAGATAAATTTGTGAAATGATGTGTCAAGTTCACTGAACTTCCAATGAATATAGCATGCACATTTCATGGCTCTGGTCAGAGCAAAGAAAGAGATATATATTTACACACACACTTACACACTGGATAGGTTTTTGTGACTTGTTTCATCCGTTAGGATTTCATTGGACTGGGCTTTGATGATGTTGCCATGTCTGCGCATGAAATGAGAGATGGAGATGCCGGTAGTTTAAAATTTTTTTTGAATTAATTTTTTTTTTTTTTTTTTTTTTCTCTCAATCTAGTCAAATTCGTCTATATTCTTTTTCTTACCCTCACCTTTGTCCATGACTATCCTACACTGTGACAATATAAAATTTGCCAAGAATGGTGACATAATGTAAATTAATTGTGGCTGAACTAACAATCAGGGCACTTTCCAGACAGTTTTGTCTTTGGATTATTTTCTCTTTTGATCAAAGTAGCATTCACTATGTCAAACTTTTAGCTTATTTTGTTACCGTGAACAACAGTGTGTGTTGTTTAAAATGTTTCCAGTTGACTGTT